>JASTWF010000153.1:293098-358098 GCA_030390025.1 Squalus acanthias | reverse complement strand
GGGCGCCGGACTCTGCCAGCTCAGCTCAGCTGCATGTTGACCCTGTGCCTCCGGGTCCATCCAGAAGGAGAGCGGTGCTGGAACTCCAGGAACAGGTGCAGGAGTCTCTGGCAGGTTTTGTATCCAGGGTCGCTGCGAGTGTGGAGCGAATGGAGGAGTCCCTCGCGAACATGAGTAGAGCCTTTGTGGAGGCGTTGGCGCATGAACGCATCACCACGGAAAGGATGGCAACCTCCATGGAAAGGATGGCTACCTCCGTGGTAAGGATGGCTACCGTAGAGAAGAGGATGGCTACGGTACAGGAGAGGATGGCTACGGCCATGGAGGAGCTAAGTCGCCAGAGTGTTGAAAACATGGTAATTGTTCAGAATAGACTGACATCTCTGGAGGAGCGATGGTCAGCTATTGAGCAGGGAAACCAGAGCTTCATGGAAGTCCTCTGGAGTAGGACTTCCAGTTCAGAAATGGGTCCTCATGGCTCCCCTGAAGTGCAGCAAGGTGCTGTCAAGCCACTTGCTGGCTCTGAAGTGGGCCTGACCCATGAGAGGGATGTTGGTGGCAGACAACAAGGAAGTGGGGGCTCCTCTCCAAGCGCTCACACGACCATGCCACTGCAGAGCCCTCGGTCAGAGCCCCAGCAGAGTCCTCACCCAACTGAGATGGGCGTCTCAGCCCCTGCACAGCCGCAGGAGCAGCAGACTGTTGCTGAGCCCTCACAGGTTCGCAACCCCAGAGGACGGCCGCCAAAGGTGTCGAGACAGGAGCAGCAAGAAAGTGAGCAAGGGGCCTCCACATCTGCTGAAGCCACAGGGGAAGCACCACGTATGAGCACGAGTAAGAGGAAGATAATGCACAAGTAGTCACGAGGGTAGTCACTTGGGTGTTATGTTGTGTTTATTTTTGAAATGCCATCAGTTGCTTGTTCTGATAAAAATTTCTGATGGCAAACTGTTGAAGTTGTGGCCTGTGTCATTTCGCAAATGGGACTTCCACATTGAGGGCTTAGAGCGACTTGCAATTGTCAGTATGGTGGTCAGAGTGATAGGAATCCGCAGGTTCTTGTCCATTGTCGATGCTCTGGTAAGAAGGTGCGAGGCAAAAGTGTTTGATTGTGCAGGCTAAGCAAATCTGGCCAACATGAGTGCGTCCCTTGCATCCCGGGCAGCAATGTGGTCGCGCGCTGGCGTCTTCTGGCCTGTGTAGCTTCAGGTGGGTGAGCAGCAGCTTGGCGCTCCTGTTGGTGCTGCTGTTGTTCATGGTTCTGTTGCTGCCACGGCTGGTCTTTGTCCGAATCTGATGTCCAGGAAGAAAGGAAATAAATGGTCGCCATGCTTCTGGTATATGCCTCAGTTGAGGAAGCGCTCAGTCAAGGTGGGAGAGGGGTTTCCCAGGAGGTCACACTGGAGATGGGTGTCAGGCTCCAAACTTCCACAACAATGAGTAGGCCTGCTAAAAGTTCCCCCAGACCTGAGACAACAAAGTTCTGCCACCTGCAAGTGATCATTGGTGAAAACTGATTTTTAATGGCGGAGCTGCAGCTGTTAGTAAGCAATCCACTTGTGAGGCCGCCAGGATTAACTGGCGTGTTCCAGAGGAGGCGTGTAGGATGGGGGAAATGTGTTAAAATCAGAAAGGACTCTCAAAATGGGATTATAGAGGCAATTAAGTGGTTGTAAAGGGCCTTAAGGGTCTATCCCGCCTCTTGGAGGCTGGATGGAAATGGGGTCTGAAACCACAAATGTGGGAAAATTGCTCGGAGGCTGGATGGAGGCGGGATCAGAGCCGCCCACCATTTTTTGCGATTTTAACACCTCACACGCCTCCAATCCTGCCTCCTCGGGCCTGGCAAAATCGAGCCCAAAGTATTTGTTTAATTTCTCCGCCATTTCTTTATTCCCCATTATAATTTCTCCTGTCTCAGCCTGTAAGGGACCCACGTTTACTTTTGCTAATCTTTTCCTTTTTACATATCTGTAGAATCTTTTACAGCCTGTTTTTATGTCTCTCGCTAGTTTACTCTAATATTCTATTTTCCCTTTCTTTATCAATTTCTTGGTCCTCCCTTGCTGAATTCTAAAATCCTCCCAATCCTCAGGCTTACTACTCTTTTTGGCAACATTATAGGCCTCTTCCTTTAATCAAATACTATGTTTAATTTCTGTTGTTAGCCACGGTTGGACCATTTTTCCTGTGGTGTTTTTATTCCTTAAGGGAATGTATATTAGTTGCGAATTATGAATTATTTCTTTAAATGTTTGCCATTGCTTTTCTACTGTCATATCTTTTAATCTAGTTTCCCAACCTACCTTAGCCAACTCGCCTCTCATATCTATGTAGTTTGCTTTGTTCAGGTTTAGGACCCTAGTTTTGTACTTAACTAAATCACTCTCAAACTCAACATAAAATTCTATCATATTATGATCTCCACTCCCCAGAGGCTCCTTTACTACAAGGTTATTAATTAACCCTGTCTCATTGCACAGTACTAGATCTAAAATAGCCAATTCCCTCATAGGTTCCTTGACATACTGATCCAGAAAACTATCTTGAATGCGTTCCTTGAACTCTTCCTGGGCACTATTTCTGCAAATTTGGATTGCCCAGTCTATATGAAAGTTAAAGTCCCCCATGATTACTGTATTACTCTTGTTACACCTTACTACCCAATAGTTCACCTCCTCCCATGCAGTCAGTGACTCACAGATCCTACAACTCTGATCAATGCCTGGGTGCTTAGAGCATTGTCCCCTCAGGTGTCAACCCTGGCTCAGTGGGTAGTACTCTCACCTCTGAGTCAGAAGGTGGTGGGTTCAAGCCCCGCTCCAGACATGCGATCACAAAATCCAGGTTGACACTCCCAGTGCAGTACTGAGGGAGTGCTGCATTGTCGGGGGGTCGGTACTGAGGGAGCGCCGCACTGTCGAAGGGGCAGTAATGAGGGAATGCTGCACTGTCGGAGGTGCCATCTTTCAGATGAGACATTAAACCAGGTGGGTGTAAAAGATCCCATGGCACTATTTGAAGATTGCAGGGGAGTTCTCCCCGGTGTCTACAAAGGGATATAGACAGGTTAAGTGAGTGGGCAAGAACATGACAAATGGAATATAATGTGGAGAAATGTGATGTTATCCACTTTGGTAGGAAAAATAGAAAAGCAGAATATTTTTTAAATGGTGAGTGATTGGGAAATGTTGGTGTTCAGAGGGACCTGGGTGTCCTTGTACACGAATCACTGAAAGTTAACATGCAGGTACAGCAAGCAATTAGGAAAGCAAATGGTATGTTGGCCTTTATTACAAATGGATTGGAGTATAAGAGTAAAGACGTCTTACTGCAATTATACAGGGCCCTGGTGAGACCACACCTGGAGTATTGTGTACAGTTTTGGTCTCCTTACCTAAGGAAGGATATACTTGCCATAGAGGGAGTGCAACAAAGGTTCACCAGACTGGTTCCTGGGATGGGGGGATTGTCCTATGAGGAGAGATTGAGTAGACTAGGCCTATATTCTCTCGAGTTTAGAAGAATGAGAGGTGATCTCATTGAATAATATAACATTCTTAAGGGGCTTGACAGGGTAGATGCAGGGAGGATGTTTCCCCTGGCTGGGGAGTCTAGAACCAGGGGTCACAGTCTCAGAATAAGGGGTCGGCCATTTAGGACTGAGATGAGGAGAAATTTCTTCACTCAGAGGGTGGTGAATCTTTGGAATTCTCTACCCCAGAGGGCTCTGGAGGCTCAGTCGTTGATTATATTCAAGACAGAGATCGATAGAATTTTGAATATTAAGGGAATCAAGGGATATGGGGACAGGGCGGGAAAGTGGAGATGAGGTAGAAGATCAGCCATGATCTTACTGAATGGCGGAGCAGGCTCGAAGGGCCGAATGGCCGACTCCTGCTCCTATTTCTTATGTTCTTATGTGTTCTGGGGCCAATATTTATCCCTCAAACAACATCACTGAAACAGATTAGCTGTTCGTTATCGCATTGCTGTTTGTGGGAGCTTGCTGTGCACAAATTGGCTGCTGTGTTTCCCAGATTACGACAATGACTATACTTTAGAAATTCTTCATTGCTGTAATTCCTTTGGGATGTCCTGACGTTGTGGAAGGCGCTATATAAATGCAAGCCTTTCTTTGTTATACTGAATGAAACGCAAAGTGAATTCCAGATTCCAGTTACATCACTGGGTGAGGCAGTCGGCGACGGACTTGTTAAACTGTGCGAGAGAATGCAAGCTTTGGCTAACATCTGGGCCCCGGCTTCCTTCAAAGCCTTTAGCAAACTCTTCAGTTTCAATTTGAGTTTTACCGTGCGGTAATTATCTACAGCTCCAGCATCTGAGCAGCACGTGTGGGTCACTGCAGTAATCACCAGCAATGGGTCTTAATCATCCTTCATTAGAACATCAAAGCCCCCGTTAATGACACGGGATCAGATCGCTCTACCAAATACGTGGCACTGACTCAGGAAGCTCCATTCAGCCTCTCATGTTCCCCTCCCACATATTTAGTCAATCACACAAACCCGACTTGGAAATATATCGGCCGATCCTTTATCGTCACTGCATCAAAATCCCGGAACTCTCTCCCTTCACCACACAGACTGCAGCGGTTCAAGGCGGCGGCTCACCACCACCTTCTCAAGGGCAACTAGGGATGGACAATAAATGCTGGCCTTGCCAGCGACGCCCACATCCCGAGAATGAATAAAAAAAACTTACTGAAGAACGAGGTGAAAGAACAAGGTCTTATAGAATTACATCGTGTGTCCAGCACAGAAACAGGCCGTTCGGCCCCACTGCTCCGTGCCGGTGTTTCTGCTCCACACGAGCCTCCTCCCAACCTCTTCATCTCACCCTATCAGCATATCTTTCTATTCCTTTCTCCCTCATGTGTTTATCCAGCTTCCCCTTAAATGTATCTCTGTTATTCGCCTCAACTACTCCCTGTGGTAGTGAGTTCCACATTCTCACCACTCTCTGGGTAAAGAAGTTTCTCCTGAATTCCCTGTTGGATTTATTAGTCTTGGTGATGGATGAGATGTGGGGGAGGAAGCAGAGTGCGAGTCAGGCCTGGTACGGCAGTTAGAGAGAGGTTAATCTCTGCCCCCAGCGAGCCTGAGAGAAACCCGCTCTACAGCACCAAGGCAGCACTTTTCCAGCTCCTGCACCTGCTATAACAGAGGCCAATTGTCGCTCTGCCCTGACGGGTGGACACGGACCGGACACTGACCGGACACTGACCGGACACTGACCGGACACTGACCGGACACTGACCCGGACACTGACCGGACACTGATCGGACACTGACCCGGACACTGACCGGACACTGATCGGACACTGACTGGACACTGACCCGGACACTGACCTGGACACTGACCGGACACTGATCGGACACTGACCCAGACACTGATCGGACACTGACCGGACACTGACCGGACACTGACCAGACACTGACCCGGACACGGACCGGACACGGACCAGACACTGATCGGACACTGATCGGACACTGACCGGATGCTGACCGGACACTGACCGGACACTGACCGGACACTGACCGGACCGGCCTTTACTTCCTTTACCCAAGGTTTGTCCGAATGGATTGAGACCAAAATACTTCAAACGTGTCTGGGGAGGGGTCGGAGGGTGTGGGGGGGTCGGGGGGTGTGGGGGGGGGTGGGGTTGGGTGGTGTGGGGGGGTCGGGTCCGGGGGTGTGGGGGGGTCGGGGGGTCAGGTCCGGGGGGGGTGGGGGGGTCGGGGGGTGTGGAGGGGTCGGGTCGGGTGGGGGGGTCGGAGGGTGTGGGGGGGGTCGGAGGGTGTGGAGGGGTCGCGGGGTGTGGGGGGGGTCGGGTCCGGGGGTGTAGGGGGGTCGGGGGGTGTGGGGGGGTCGGGGGGGTGTGGGGAGGTCGGGGGGTGTGGGGGGGTCAGGGGGTGTGGGGAGGTCGGGTGGTGTGGGGGGGGTCGGGGGGTGTGGAGGGGTCGGGTCGGTTGGGGGGGGGGTCGGAGGGTGTGGGGGGGTCGGGGGTGTGGGGGGGGTCGGAGGGTGTGGAGGGGTCGCGGGGTGTGGGGGGGGTCGGGTCCGGGGGGGTAGGGGGGTCGGGGGGTGTGGGAGGGTCGGGGGGTGTGGGGAGGTCAGGGGGTGTAGGGGGCTCGGGGGTTGTGGGGGGGTTGGGGGGTGTGGGGAGGTCGGGTGGTGTGGGGGGGGTGTGGGGGGGTCGGGTGGTGTGGGGGGGTGTGGGGGGGTGGGGGGGGTCGGGGGGGTGTGGGGCGGTCGGGGGGTGTGGGGAGGTCAGGGGGTGTAGGGGGCTCGGGGGGTGTGGGGGGGTTGGGGGGTGTGGGGAGGTCGGGTGGTGTGGGGGGGTGTGGGGGGGTCGGGGGGTGTAGGGGGGTCGGAGGGTGTGGAGGGGTCGCGGGGTGTGGGGGGGGGGTCGGGGGGTGTGGGGAGGTCGGGTGGTGTGGGGGGGTGTGGGGGGGTCGGGGGGTGTGGGGAGGTCGGGTGGTGTAGGGGGGTCGGAGGGTGTGGGGGGGTCGGGGGGTGTGGGGGGGGTCGGGGGGTGTGGGGAGGTCGGGTGGTGTGGGGGGGTGTGGGGGGGTCGGGGGGTGTAGGGGGGTCGGAGGGTGTGGGGGGGTCAGTGAGAACACATTCGCATCTTTGAAGTGAAGAGACTGTGATCACGTACCTCGAAGACGTCTTCGTCCAGTATCCTTGTACCAAACACCACGATGCCGTTTGTGTCAATCTCCGGCCGTTTGCTCCTGTTTAGCACTTTGTTTAATTTCTTTTTGCAATCCAAGATCATGGTGACTGTTTTCTTGTGAACACTGATTGCAATCCGATGCCATCTGCCAAAGCACAGAGATAGAGAGAGAGGGATTACAATTTGAACCAAATTCATTTCTCAACGGTGAAGAACCCACTAACGTGCATCTCTGCCCCAAAGAGATCCACAGACCAGGTTAGACCAAGTGTCGGCTGTGGCTCAGTGGGCCGCACTCTCGCCTCTGAGTCAGAACGTCGTGGGCTCGAGTGCGAGAGTTTCTTCACCTCCATTACCCAGCAGAAAAACCTCAGGACCAAGGAGAGGCGGTTTAGTCGCCGCGTGTCAACCCGGGGAGCCCAGGCTGAGCACACACGGGGCACAGACTGAGCACAGACAGGGCGCAGACTGAGCACAGACGGGGCACAGACTGAGCACAGACTGAGCACACACGGGGCACAGACTGAGCACAGACGGGGCTCAGACTGAGCACAGACTGAGCACAGACTGAGCACACACGGGGCACAGACTGAGCACAGACGGGGCACAGACTGAGCACACACGGGGCACAGACTGAGCACAGATGGGGCACAGACTGAGCACAGACGGGGCACAGACTGAGCACAGACTGAGCACAGACTGAGCACACACGGGGCACAGACTGAGCACAGACGGGGCACAGACTGAGCACACACGGGGCAAAGACTGAGCACAGATGGGGCACAGACTGAGCACAGACGGGGCACACACGGGGCACAGACTGAGCACACACGGGGCACAGACTGAGCACAGACTGAGCACAGACTGAGCACACACGGGGCACAGACTGAGCACAGACGGGGCACAGACTGAGCACACACGGGGCACAGACTGAGCACCGATGGGGCACAGACTGAGCACAGACGGGGCACACACGGGGCACAGACTGAGCACAGACGGGGCACAGACTGAGCACACACGGGGCACAGACTGAGCACAGATGGGGCACAGACTGAGCACAGACGGGGCACAGACTGAGCACAGACGGGGCACAGACTGAGCACACACGGGGCACAGACTGAGCACACACGGGACACAGACTGAGCACAGAAGGGGAACAGACTGAGCACAGACGGGGCACAGACTGAGCACACACGGGGCACAGACTGAGCACAGATGGGGCACAGACTGAGCACAGACGGGGCACAGACTGAGCACAGACGGGGCACAGACTGAGCACACACGGGGCACAGACTGAGCACAGACGGGGCACAGACTGACCACACACGGGACACAGACTGAGCACAGACGGGGCACAGACGGGGCACAGACTGAGCACAGACGGGGCACAGACTGAGCACAGACGGGGCACAGACTGAGAACAGACGGGGCACAGACTGAGCACAGACTGAGCACAGACGGGGCACAGACTGAGCACAGACTGAGCACACACGGGGCACAGACTGAGCACAGACAGGGCACAGACTGAGCACAGACGGGGCACAGACTGAGCACACACGGGGCACAGACTGAGCACAGATGGGGCACAGACTGAGCACAGACGGGGCACAGACTGAGCACACACGGGGCACAGACTGAGCACACACGGGACACAGACTGAGCACAGACGGGGCACAAACTGAGCACAGATGGGGCACAGACTGAGCACAGACTGAGCACAGACGGGGCACAGACTGAGCACAGACTGAGCACACACGGGGCACAGACTGAGCACAGACAGGGCACAGACTGAGCACAGACGGGGCACAGACTGAGCACACACGGGGCACAGACTGAGCACAGATGGGGCACAGACTGAGCACAGACTGAGCACAGACTGAGCACACACGGGGCACAGACTGAGCACAGACGGGGCACAGACTGAGCACACACGGGGCACAGACTGAGCACAGATGGGGCACAGACTGAGCACAGACGGGGCACAGACTGAGCACAGACTGAGCACAGACTGAGCACACACGGGGCACAGACTGAGCACAGACGGGGCACAGACTGAGCACACACAGGGCACAGACTGAGCACAGATGGGGCACAGACTGAGCACAGACGGGGCACACACGGGGCACAGACTGAGCACACACGGGGCACAGACTGAGCACTGACTGAGCACACACGGGGCACAGACTGAGCACAGACGGGGCACAGACTGAGCACACACGGGGCACAGACTGAGCACAGACGGGGCACAGACTGAGCACACACGGGGCACAGACTGAGCACAGATGGGGCACAGACTGAGCACAGACGGGGCACAGACTGAGCACAGACGGGGCACAGACTGAAAACAGACGGGGCACAGACTGAGCACACACGGGGCACAGACTGAGCACAGAAGGGGAACAGACTGAGCACAGACGGGGCACAGACTGAGCACACACGGGGCACAGACTGAGCACAGACGGGGCACAGACTGACCACACACGGGACACAGACTGAGCACAGACGGGGCACAGACGGGGCACAGACTGAGCACACACGGGGCACAGACTGAGCACACACGGGGCACAGACTGAGCACAGACGGGGCACAGACTGACCACACACGGGACACAGACTGAGCACACACGGGGCACAGACTGGGCACAGACTGAGCATACACGGGCCACAGACTGAGCACAGACGGGGCACAGACTGAGCACAGATGGGGCCCAGACTGAGCACAGACGGGGCCCAGACTGAGCACACATGGGGCCCAGACTGGGCACAGACTGAGCACAGACTGAGCACAGACGGGGCCCAGACTGAGCACAGATGGGGCCCAGACTGGGCACAGACTGAGCACAGACTGAGCACAGATGGGGCACAGACTGAGCACAGATGGGGCACAGACTGAGCACAGACGGGACACAGACTGAGCACAGATGGGGCCTCAATGCAAGTACATGTGATCGATTCAAAGCCATGCCGCAACAAGGAATGAAATCAGTTAAGCTCTCGGAATTTCTGTTCCCTCAATCGTCGCTCCCCCAGGGAAGTCCCGGTGACTGAGCGGGTTCAGGTACAGCCAGGGAGCAGGGTGCACGGGATACGTACTTCCCATCAGACAGGTTGACTCCATTGAAGACGGGATATTCCTCCGGGCTGGGCTTCCCTGTCTGGTCTTCATAGAGGAATATGGGGCTACGATTGAGCTCAATGCCCAGCTGTTGGATTCCCTGCTCATTGTAGAGAGACAGCAGGAAAGCTCCCTTCCCTTTCTCAGCTCGAACCGTCATCAAGATGGAGAAATCCTCCGGGAATGGTGAATCTGGAAAAAACAGAAGGCCAGAGAGTAAGTCGTTGATGAAGAACGTCAGCTGATGTCTCACACAGGCAGGGTCACTCGCAGTACACCTTACACTAATATCCGTGTGGAGTGTTTGATGGGACAGTGTAGAGGGAGCTTTACTCTGTATCTAACCCGTGCTGTACCTGCCCTGGGAGTGTTTGATGGGACAGTGTAGAGGGAGCTTTACTCTGTATCTAACCCGTGCTGTACCTGCTCTGGGAGTGTTTGATGGACAGTGTAGAGGGAGCTTTACTCTGTATCTAACCCGTGCTGTACCTGCCCTGGGAGTGTTTGATGGGACAGTGTAGAGGGAGCTTTACTCTGTATCTAACCCGTGCTGTACCTGCCCTGGGAGTGTTTGATGGGACAGTGTAGAGGGAGCTTTACTCTGTATCTAACCCGTGCTGTACCTGCCCTGGGAGTGTTTGATGGGGCAGTGTAGAGGGAGCTTTACTCTGTATCTAACCCGTGCTGTACCTGCCCTGGGAGTGTTTGATGGGGCAGTGTAGAGGGTGCTTTACTCTGTATCTAACCCGTGCTGTACCTGCCCTGGGAGTGTTTGATGGGACAGTGTAGAGGGAGCTTTACTCTGTATCTAACCCGTGCTGTACCTGCCCTGGGGGTGTTTGATGGGACAGTGTAGAGGGAGCTTTACTCTGTATCTAACCCGTGCTGTACCTGCCCTGGGAGTGTTTGATGGGACAGTGTAGAGGGAGCTTTACTCTGTATCTAACCCGTGCTGTACCTGCCCTGGGAGTGTTTGATGGGACAGTGTAGAGGGAGATTTACTCTGTATCTAACCTGTGCTGTACCTGCCCTGGGAGTGTTTGATGGGACAGTGTAGAGGGAGCTTTACTCTGTATCTAACCCGTACTGTACCTGCCCTGGGAGTGTTTGATGGGACAGTGTAGAGGGAGCTTTACTCTGTATCTAACCTGTACTGTACCTGCCCTGGGAGTGTTTGATGGGACAGTGTAGAGGGAGCTTTACTCTGTATCTAACCCGTGCTGTACCTGCCCTGGGAGTGTTTGATGGGACAGTGTAGAGGGAGCTTTACTCTGTATCTAACCCGTACTGTACCTGCCCTGGGAGTGTTTGATGGGACAGTGTAGAGGGAGCTTTACTCTGTATCTAACCCGTGCTGTACCTGCCCTGGGGGTGTTTGATGGGACAGTGCAGAGGGAGCTTTACTCTGTATCTACAACGTGCTGTACCTGCCCTGGGAGTGTTTGATGGGACAGTGTAGAGGGAGCTTTACTCTGTATCTAACCTGTGCTGTACCTGCCCTGGGAGTGTTTGATGGGACAGTGTAGAGGGAGCTTTACTCTGTATCTAACCCGTGCTGTACCTGCTCTGGGAGTGTTTGATGGAACAGTGTAGAGGGAGCTTTACTCTGTATCTAGCCCATGCTGTACCTGCCCTGGGAGTGTTTGATGGGACAGTGTAGAGGGAGCTTTACTCTGTATCTAACCCGTGCTGTACCTGCCCTGGGAGTGTCGATGGGACAGTGTAGAGGGAGCTTTACTCTGTATCTAACCCGTGCTGTACCTGCCCTGGGAGTGTTTGATGGGACAGTGTAGAGGGAGATTTACTCTGTATCTAACCTGTGCTGTACCTGCCCTGGGAGTGTTTGATGGGACAGTGTAGAGGAAGCTTTACTCTGTATCTAACCCGTACTGTACCTGCCCTGGGAGTGTTTGATGGGACAGTGTAGAGGGAGCTTTACTCTGTATCTAACCTGTACAGTACCTGCCCTGGGAGTGTTTGATGGGACAGTGTAGAGGGAGCTTTACTCTGTATCTAACCTGTACTGTACCTGCCCTGGGAGTGTTCGATGGGACAGTGTAGAGGGAGCTTTACTCTGTATCTAACCCATACTATACCTGCCCTGGGAGTGTTTGATGGGACAGTGTAGAGGGAGCTTTACTCTGTATCTAACCCGTACTGTACCTGCCCTGGGAGTGTTTGATGGGACAGTGTAGAGGGAGCTTTACTCTGTATCTAACCCGTGCTGTACCTGCCCTGGGAGTGTTTGATGGGACAGTGTAGAGGGAGCTTTACTCTGTATCTAACCCGTGCTTTATCTGCCCTGGGAGTGTTTGATGGGACAGTGTAGAGGGAGCTTTACTCTGTATCTAACCTGTACTGTACCTGCCCTGGGAGTGTTTGATGGGACAGTGTAGAGGGAGCTTTACTCTGTATCTAACCCGTACTATACCTGCCCTGGGAGTGTTTGATGGGACAGTGTAGAGGGAGCTTTACTCTGTATCTAACTCGTGCTGTACCTGCCCTGGGGGTGTTTGATGGGACAGTGTAGAGGGAGCTTTACTCTGTATCTAACCCGTGCTGTACCTGCCCTGGGAGTGTTTGATGGGACAGTGTAGAGGGAGCTTTACTCTGTATCTAACCTGTGCTGTACCTGCCCTGGGAGTGTTTGATGGGACAGTGTAGAGGGAGCTTTACTCTGTATCTAACCCGTGCTGTACCTGCCCTGGGAGTGTTTGATGGGACAGTGTAGAGGGAGCTTTACTCTGTATCTAACCCGTACTGTACCTGCCCTGGGAGTGTTTGATGGGACAGTGTAGAGGGAGCTTTACTCTGTATCTAGCCCATGCTGTACCTGCCCTGGGAGTGTTTGATGGGACAGTGTAGAGGGAGCTTTACTCTGTATCTAACCCGTGCTGTACCTGCCCTGGGAGTGTCGATGGGACAGTGTAGAGGGAGCTTTACTCTGTATCTAACCTGTACTGTACCTGCCCTGGGAGTGTTTGATGGGACAGTGTAGAGGGAGCTTTACTCTGTATCTAACCCGTACTATACCTGCCCTGGGAGTGTTTGATGGGACAGTGTAGAGGGAGCTTTACTCTGTATCTAACCCGTACTGTACCTGCCCTGGGAGTGTTTGATGGGACAGTGTAGAGGGAGCTTTACTCTGTATCTAACCCATGCTTTATCTGCCCTGGGAGTGTTTGATGGGACAGTGTAGAGGGAGCTTTACTCTGTATCTAACCCGTGCTGTACCTTCCCTGGGAGTGTTTGATGGGACAATGTAGAGGGAGCTTTCCTCTGTATCTAACCCGTGCTGTACCTGCCCTGGGAGTGTTGATGGGACAGTGTAGAGGGAGCTTTACTCTGTATCTAACCCGTGCTGTACCTGCCCTCGGAGTGTTTGATGGGACAGTGTAGAGGGAGCTTTAATCTGTATCTAACCCGTGCTGTACCTGCCCTGGGAGTGTTTGACGGTGACAGTGTAGAGGGAGCTTTACTCTGTATCTAACTCGTGCTGTACCTGCCCTGGGAGTGTTTGATGGGACAGTGTAGAGGGAGCTTTACTCTGTATCTAACCCGTGCTGTGCCTGCCCTGGGAGTGTTTGATGGGACAGTGTAGAGGGAGCTTTACTCTGTATCTAACCCGTGCTGTGCCTGCCCTGGGAGTGTTTGATGCTGTGACATGTTTTCAAACTGGAAGAGAAAATAAAAGACTTGAAAAGCACTGTTTGCAGTACCTATTAAAGAATTGGCGCTAGAAATTGCCCTGGGAGCTGAGCTCTGTAATCCAGGCGATTAGGAACCTCTGGCCTCATTCCATGGTGTTGAGATTGCGAGTACGGCTCACCTCTGGGCTGGAGACACATGATTCACTGCACTGTTGAGGGAGTGCGCAATTCCTTTGCACAAAAACCAGTTGCAAGATGCTGTACGGCAGCAGGAGTGGGGAGTTGGGGTACTGGAGGACGGGGGTCTGTTGTACATTCAGAAACAGTTACACATTTCAGTAACGGCGGGATGGAGAGGCTGGGGGCCGCGGGTTGTGACTCAGACAGACCAGGGTGGGTATCCGGCAGCACACAGCCTGTTTGGAACAGAGGGATTCACATCGGACTCTTCCCTGGTGGAAAGTATGCGTTCCTGGCATTCCACCAGGGCCTCCTGTTTTGTCTCAATCTTGAGCTCGGATCCTGCCCGTCCCCAGCCAATTGCTCGACAGACATCTCCCAGGCCCTGTCCCATCAGAAAGGGCTTAGTGACGATACATTCCCCATATCTGATCCACAACTGCTGCCTGGCATCTCACAGCTGGCCAATTGGGAAAGGTGGAAACCGCAGCTCAGTGGGCAGTACTGGGGGAGCGCCGCACTGTCAGTACTGAGGGAGCGCCGCACTGTCAGTACTGAGGGAGCGCCGCACTGTCAGTACTGAGGGAGCGCAGCACTGTCAGTACTGAGGGAGCGCCGCACTGTCAGTACTGAGGGAGCGCAGCACTGTCAGTACTGAGGGAGCGCCGCACTGTCAGTACTGAGGGAGCGCCGCACTGTCAGTACTGAGGGAGCGCCGCACTGTCAGTACTGAGGGATCGCCGCACTGTCAGTACTGAGGGAGCGCCGCACTGTCAGTACTGAGGGAGCGCCGCACTGTCAGTACTGAGGGAGCGCCGCACTGTCAGTACTGAGGGAGTGCCGCACTGTCAGTACTGAGGGAATGCAGCACTGTCAGTACTGAGGGAGCGCCGCACTGTCAGTACTGAGGGAGCGCCGCACTGTCAGTACTGAGGGAGCGCCGCACTGTCAGTACTGAGGGAGTGCCGCACTATGGGAGGGGCAGTACTGAGGGAGCGCTGCACTGTTGGAGGGGCAGTACTGAGGGAGCAAATACAAGTTATCGTCAGGGAGCGGGAGATGAGTTCGAGTGGAGCACCAACCATAGGCATGTCAACCCTTGTGCCAAAATCCACTTAATAAAAACGTAATTTGATAATGGATGGTGCAAAGAGAAGCCGTCGGTCAGGGAGAATTCCAAGGAGATTGTGAGGCCGCTTTGGAGTTAAAATACTTGGCAAATCCCCCCGCATTCGGTCCTTTGAATGGCAGCTTTCCCACCAACCTAACTTTCACCTAGATGCAGATCTGCAGCAAATTAAAGGCAGGTTTCTGATTCCCCTTTAGCTTCCAGTCCAGGTCTCTCAGAGGCTACTAGGCCGGTCACCATGGCAACCGCCCCATAAAATGCAGCAACCATAGCAGCAGATTAGTCACTTCCTGTCCCAAAGCCTCCAGGCCTCTTCCTCATTACCCGAGCTGAGAGCCATTTTCTTTATTAATTATTTCATGAATGTTCTGGAATGTTGCCTGTTGCTCATTATCTGCTGGCTGCAGCACATTTGACATGTTTAGTTCAGTACAACTGCTCATCGCTCAGACCGCTCATTGCTCTGGGCCCCGTGCCAAGCCCCACTGCCGTACTTTATCCATATTCTCTGCTGACGTGGACTCGGCTCTTGGTAGTTTTAGTGGGGTGGGGGGCAGTGGGAGAGTTCCCTCCCGCTGTTGTTGCTCTGAGCTTGCAGCCCTTATACTGAATGCATTTCATAGAATGATACAGCACAGAAGGAGGCCATTCGGCCCATCGTGCCTGTGCTGGCTCTTTGAACGAGCTCTCCAATTAGTCCCACTCCCCCCTGCTCTTTCCCCATAGCCCCGCAAATTTTTCCCCTTCAAGTATTTATCCAATTTTTTTTTTGAAAGTTACTATTGAATCTGGGGTAGTCCATTAACAAGGGGGCATAACCTTACAATTAGAGCCAGGCCGTTCAGGGGTGATGTCAGGAAGCAATGGGTAGTGGAAATCTGGAACTCTCTCCCCCAAAAAGCTGTTGAGGCTGGGGGTCAATTGAAAATTTCAGAGCTGAGATTGATAGATTTTTGTTGGGCAAGGGTATTAAGGGTTAAAGAACCAAGGCGGATAGATGGAGTTAAGATACAGATCAGCCCTGATCGAATTGAATGGCGGAGGGGCTGAATGACCTCTTCCTGTACCTATGCTTCCACCGCCCTTTCAGGCAGCGCATTCCAGATCACAACAACTCGCTGTGTAAAAACATTCTCCTCATCTCCCCTCTGGTTCTTCTGCCAATGACCTTCAATCTGTGTCCTCTGGTTACCGACCCTCCTGTCACTGGAAACAATTTCTCTTTATTTATTCTATCAAAACCCCTCATGATTTTGAACACCTCTATCAAATCTCCTCTCAACCTTCTCTGCTCCAAGGAGAACAAGCCCAGCTTCTCCAGTCTCTCCACATAACTGAAGTCCCTCATCCCCGGCACCATTCTAGTAAATCTCCTCTGCACCTTCTCCAAGGCCTTTGGCTGTGACGATTCACACTGTTAATCGTGGGCTATTTTCTCCCCCCCCCCCCCCCCCTCCTTTCCCCCGTATGATGGAGCCTTTCCAGACGAGGAATGGGCTTCTCCAAGGTGTGGTGGGCTGGGCCATCTCTCCATTGCTGAGCAAACTCTGCTGTGTCACCGTGGGGCAGCACCAATTGGAGGCCAATAAATTAGCCCATGGAGAAAGAGTTTCACCCTTTCCATCACTGTGGTTTCACACCTCCTGCAGCTGTGATTCTGTACCTCCAGATAGGAGCCCCAGCCCCCCAACCCCAGATCCCCAGCCCCAAACCCCCAGCCCCAGCCCCCCAACCCCAGATCCCCAGCCCCAAACGCCCAGCCCCAAACCCCCAACCCCAGATCCCCAGCCCCCCAACCCCAGACCCCCAGCCCCAAACCCCCAGCCCCAAACCCCCAGCCCCAGCCCCCCAACCCCAGATCCCCAGCCCCAAACCCCCAGCCCCAAACCCCCAGCCCCAGATCCCCAGCCCCAGCCCCCCAACCCCAGATCCCCAGCCCCAAACCCCCAGCCCCAAACCCCCAGCCCCAGATCCCCAGCCCCAGCCCCCCAACCCCAGCCCCCCAGCCCCAGATCCCCAGCCCCCCAACCCCAGCCCCCCGGCCCCAGATCCCCAGCCCCAGCCCCCAGACCCCCAACCCCAGATCCCCAGCCCCAAACCCCCAACCCCAGATCCCCAGCCCCAAACCCCCAACCCCAGATCCCCAGCCCCAAACCCCTGATCCCCAGCCCCAAACCCCCAACCCCAGATCCCCAGCCCCAGACCCCCAACCCCGGATCCCCAGCCCCAGCCCCAGACCCCCAGCCCCAGATCCCCAGCCCCAAATCCCCAGCCCCAGCCCCCCAACCCCCAACCCCAGACCCCCAACCCCAGACCCCCAGCCCAGCCCCCCAGCCCCAGATCCCCAGCCCCCCAGCCCAGCCCCCCAACCCCCAACCCCAGACCCCAGACCCCCAGCCCAGCCCCCCAGCCCCAGATCCCCAGTCCCCCAGCCCAGCCCCCCAGCCCCAGCCCCCCAACCCCCAACCCCAGACCCCCAACCCCAGACCCCCAGCCCAGCCCCCCAACCAGAGATCCCCAGCCCCAGACCCAGACCCCCAGCCCCAGATCCCCAGCCCCCCAACCACAGACCCCCAGCCCAGCCCCCCAACCACAGACCCCCAGCCCCAGACCCAGATCCCCAGCCCCAAATCCCCAGCCCCAGCCCCCCAACCCCAGCCCCCAAACCCAGATCCCAAGCCCCAGCCCCCCAGCCCCAGATCCCCTGCACCAGACCCCCTGCCCCAGACCCCCAGCCCCAGACCCCCTGCCCCAGACCCCCTGCACCAGACCCCCTGCCCCAGACCCCCCAGCCACAGACCCCCTGCCCCAGACCCCCTGCCCCAGACCCCCTGCCCCAGACCCCCAGCCCCAGACCCCCTGCACCAGACCCCCTGCCCCAGACCCCCAGCCCCAGACCCCCCAGCCCCAGACCCCCTGCTCCAGATCCCCTGCCCCAGACCCCCAGCCCCAGACCCCCTGCCCCAGACCCCCAGCCGCAGACCCCCAGCCCCAAACCCCCAGCCCCAGACCCCCAGCCCCAGACCCTTACCTACATGGAGTTGTTTCCATTTGGACACGTAAACAGGTGTATTAAGATAGCAGAAAGTGAGAGGTGAACCCCTGTTGGGGGGGCGGGGAGGAGGGGGGAGGGGAGGAAGGGGGAGGGGAGGAAGGAGGGGGATGGGGAGGGGAGGTGGGGAGGGAGGAGGAGGGGAGCGGAGGAAGGGGGAGGGGAGGGAAGGAGCGGAGGAGGGGGTGGAAGGGGGAAGAGGGAAGAGGGAGGAGGGAGGAGGGGGATAGGGAGGTGGGGGAGGGGAGAGGGTCCTCCCAGGGATTGCCTAATTCACACCCGATCCAAATCTTCACTGACTAGCCATTAAAGAGCAGCAGATATTTTCTCCTGTGCCTGTTGAACTGCCAATCGGGAGAGCGAGTCGGACTGTACTGGTGGAATCTTAGAGGTCACAAGAATGGTTGAGGTAGACTGAGAAGGTTGGACTCGCCAGGTGATATTTTAGCACGAGTGAGAGAACGGGACCATTTCCCACACGGCCTTAATCCCACCACTTACCCAATCCTCAATAAACAGGAGAACGCAACAGGGCACCCGGACAATCCAGGACTGTAACTGCTCTGGCGGGTTGCTGGTGATCAGCTCGCTCCGAGTCACGCTCCGAGTCACGCTCCGAGTCACGCTCCGAGTCTCGCTCCGAGTCACGCTCCGAGTCACGCTCCGAGTCACACTATGAGTCACGCTCCGAGTCTCGCTCCGAGTCACACTATGAGTCACGCTCCGAGTCACGCTCCGAGTCACGCTCCGAGTCACGCTCCGAGTCTCGCTCCGAGTCACGCTCCGAGTCACGCTCCGAGTCTCGCTCCGAGTCACGCTCCGAGTCACACTATGAGTCACGCTCCGAGTCTCGCTCCGAGTCACGCTCCGAGTCACGCTCCGAGTCTCGCTCCGAGTCACGCTCCGAGTCACACTATGAGTCACGCTCCGAGTCTCGCTCCGAGTCACGCTCCGAGTCACGCTCCACACTGGGAGCTCAACGTCACAATTCCGGCCCCTTGTATTTATTTTTAATTCATTCTGTGCTTTTATCGATTTGGAGGGGGGTTAATATTCCACTCTGATCCAATCAGGATAGATCCTCCCTGAGCCCACAAATAACAGTTGGCCCACCCCTCCCCTGAACTCGGTCACCTTGGGGTTGTCCAGTTGCGGCCAAGGCACTGGGCCTGAATTTCACTCACGGTAACGGCCTCTCAGTGGGGACGGTGACCATCATGACCCCTTGACCCTGGCACCACTTACATTTCTCCAGCGCCTTTCACCACCTCAGGACATCCCAAAGCGCTTTACAGCCAATGAATTACTTCTGAAGTGTGGTCACTGTTGGAATGTGGAAATGCGGCAGCCAATATACGCACAGCAAGATCTCACACACAGCAATGAGATAATGACCAGATAATTTCTTTTAGTGATGTTGGTTGAGGGATAAACATTGGCCAGGACACTGTGGAGAACTCCCCTGCTCTTCTTCCAATAGTGACCGTGGGATCTTTTACATCCACCTGAGAGGGCAGACGGGGCCTCAGTTTAACATCTCATCTGAAAGACGGCACCTCCAACAGTGCAGCACTCCCTCAGTACTGCCCCTCCGACAGTGCAGCGCTCACTCAGTACTGCCCCTCCGACAGTGCAGCACTCCCTCAGTACTGCCCCTCCGACAGTGCAGCACTCCCTCAGTACTGCCCCTCCGACAGTGCGGCCCCCCCCCAGTACTGCCCCTCCGACAGTGCGGCGCTTCCTCAGTACTGCTCCTCTGACAGTGCGGTGCTCCCTCAGTACTGCCCCTCCGACAGTGCGGCGCTCCCTCAGTACTGCCCCTCCGACAGTGCAGCGCTCCCTCAGTACTGCCCCTCCGACAGTGCGGCGCTCCCTCAGTACTGCCCCTCCGACATTGCGGCGCTCCCTCAGTACTGCCCCTCCGACAATGCGGCGCTCCCTCAGTACTGCCCCTCCGACAGTGCGGCGCTCCCTCAGTACTGCCCCTCCGACAGTGCGGCGCTCCCTCAGTACTGCCCCTCCGACAGTGCGGCGCTCCCTCAGTACTGCCCCTCCGACAGTGCGGTGCTCCCTCAGTACTGCCCCTCCGACAGTGCGGCGCTCCCTCAGTACTGACCCTCCGACAGTGCGGCGCTCCCTCAGTACTGCCCCTCCGACAGTGCGGCGCTCCCTCAGTACTGCCCCTCCGACAGTGCGGCGCTCCCTCAGTACTGCCCCTCCGACAGTGCGGCGCTCCCTCAGTACTGACCCTCCGACAGTGCGACGCTCCCTCAGTACTGACCCTCCGACAGTGCGGCGCTCCCTCAGTACTGACCCTCCGACAGTGCGGCGCTCCCTCAGTACTGCCCCTCCGACAGTGCGACGCTCCCTCAGTACTGCACTGGAGTGTCAGCCTGGATTTTGTGCTCGAGTCTCTGGAGTGGGACTTGAACCCACGACCTTCTGACTCAGAGGCGAGAGAGCTGCCCACTGAGCCATGGCTGACATCCTGGAATCTGGTCCGGAGCCTGTGGTAATCTCACTCCAACCAGTTCCACGAGCGATGGAGCTGAAGAGGCTCGGCCAAAAGTTCGCCTCGAGTTACTTTTGTGGGGCCCTGGAGGAGCAGAATTGCCCCACAAATATAACCTGGCCCGGGACCTCGCACTCTCCGCGATCGCGACACCGCCCCCTCACCTCCCCCCCCCCCCCCCACACTTACAGTGATGGCGGCCGAGGAGACCGGTTATTGGCCATCCTCGATTGGGCCTGTGCCGGCTCTTTGAAAGAGCTCTCCAATTAGTCCCACTTCCCCCTGCTCTTTCCCCATAGCCCTGTGAATTTTTTCTAAGTATTTATCCAATTCCCTTTTGAAAATTACTATTGAATCTCCTTCCACCGCCCTTTCAGGCAGCTCATTCCAGATCACAGCAACTCGCTGCGGAAAAACATTCTCCTCATCTCCCCTCTGGTCCTTTAACCAATCACCTTTAAAAGTTGTGGTTGTAAGCGAGGTGGCAGTTATATGGAAACAGGAACGAGTGTGAGCAGAGAGTGTGTCACTGCTCACACTAACGGGTCAGTGTCAGTGTCAATAGGCCACGAGGGCAGGGGCCAGGGTTGCCAACCCTCGAGGAATGGCCTGGAGTCTCCAGGAATTGAAGAGCAATCTCCTGGACATCGGCTGCCAGCAACACCCGGGAGAAAAATCAAAGGGGCCTCAAACTTTTTGTTTGTTGGTGACAAAAGTGTTGGAGTTGAGAAAGAAAAGGCTACTTCTAGTCAAGAATCATCCAATCGGATAACAAAGAGTCTGCTCCCTCTCACTGATTGGCCCTGGAAAGGCAGCGCTCCGTGACAATGGAGATGCTGGGCGACCAATGGCGGGAGTGTGGGGGCGGTGCTCCATGACAATGGAGACGCTGAGCGACCAATGGCGGGAGTGTGGGGGCAGGGCTCCGTGACAATGGAGATGCTGGGCGACCAATGGTGGGAGTGTGGGGGCGGGGCAGTTTGAAGGAGGATATCATGAGATGGCACCTCCAGGGCTCCATCCAGCCTGAGTTGGCAACCATTAGGCAGGGGCTGAGCGGTTCAGGATGGCAGGGTCTGGGATCAGCGGTTCGGGATGGCAGGGTCTGGGATTTCAGGGTCTGGGATGGCAGGCTCTGGGATGGCAGGGTCTGGGAAGTGTCTCCAGCTGCAGCTACTCGAAATCCGCATTTCGGAGCTGGAGCTGCGGCTGGAGTCACTGTGGAGCATCCGCGAAGCTGAGATCTTCGTGGATAGCACATTTAACAAGGTGGTCACACCGCAGGTAAAGAGTGCACAGGCAGACAGGGAATGGGTGACCACCAGACAGAGTAAAAGAACTAGGAAGGTAGTGCAGGAGTCCCCTGGGTCCATCTCCCTCTCCAACAGATTTTCCGTTTTGGATACTGATGGGGGAGATGGTTTCTCAGGGGAATGCAGCAAGAGCCAAGTCCGTGGCACTACGAGTGGCTCAGCTGCACAGGAGGGGAGGAAAAAGAGTGGGAGAGCAATAGTGATGGGGGATTCTATCGTAAGGGGAACAGATAGACGTTACTGTGGCCACAGACGTGACTCCAGGATGGTATGTTGCCTCCCTGGTGCCAGGGTCAAGGATGTCACTGAACGGCTGCAGGGCATTCTGAAGGGGGAGGGCGAACAGTCAGAGGTCGTGGTTCACATTGGTACCAACGACATGGGTAGAAAGAGGGATGAGGTCCTGCAACAAGAATTTAGGGAGCTAGGTAGCAGATTAAAAAGTAGGCCCTCAAAGGTTGTATTCTCTGGATCACTCCCAGTGCCACGTGCTAGTGTGTATAGGAATAGGAGGATAGAGCAGATGAATGCGTGGCTAAAGAGTTGGTGCAGGAGGGAGGGCTTTAGTTTCCTGGATCACTGGGTCTGCTTCTGGGGAAGGTGGGACCTGTACAAGTTGGACGGGTTGCACCTGAACCGGAACGGGACCAACATCCTTGCGGGGAGGTTTGCTAGTACTGTTGGGGGGGGTTTAAACTAACTTGGCAGGGGGATGGGATACGGAGTGGAGCTATAGTAGGGGGTGATGCACAGCCAAATATAGAGGAAAAAACAAGTCAGCCTGGAAGGCAGAGCAAATATGTAACGGCACAAGGGAGTATGGCAAGTCTGGATGGCATTTATTTTAATGCAAGGAGTCTTGCAAGTAAGGCAGATGAATTGAAGGTGTTGATGAACACATGGGAGTATGATATTGTTGCTATCATAGAGACATGGTTGAGGGAGGGGCAGGACTGGCAGCTCAATATTCCGGGATATAGAATCTTCAGGCGAGACAGAGGGGGGTGTAAAAGAGGAGGGGGTGTCACAATATTAATCAAGGAGTCAATTACTGCTGTAAGGAGGGATGATATCTTAGCAGGTTCCTCTAATGAGGCCATATGGGTAGAACTTAAAAACAAAAAGGGGGCAAGCACTTTGCTGGGAGTGTACTATAGACCTCCAAACAGTCAGGGGGAGATAGAGGAACAGATATGTAGGCAAATCTCAGAGAAGTGTAGAAATAATAGGGTAATAATAGTAGGGGATTTCAACTTCCCCAATATTAACTGGGATAGTCAGAGTGTGAAAGGCTTAGAGGGTGCGGAATTCTTAAAGTGCATCCAGGAGAGCTTTTTGAGCCAGCATGTAGAAAGTCCTACAAGAGAGGGGGCGGTACTGGACCTAATTCTAGGGAATGTAGCCGGGCAAGTGGTGGAAGTGTCAGTAGGAGAGCATTTTGGTGACAGTGACCATAATTCGGTGAGATTTAAGGTAGTCATGGAAAAGGACAAAGATGGGCCGGAAATAAAGGTTCTAAATTGGGGGAAGGCTGATTTTAATATGATAAGGCAGGATCTGGCCAAAGTGGACTGGGATCAGCTACTTGTATGAAAATCCACATCAGAGCAGTGGGAGTCTTTCAGAAAGGAAATAGAGAGAGTACAACGGCAACATGTTCCCGTAAACGTCAAGGGTGGGACCAACAAGCCAAAGGAACCCTGGATGTCAAGGAATATACGTGAACGATTAGGGAAAAAAGGGAGGCTTTTGGCAGATACAAAGGACTAAAAACAGTGGAAGCCCTAGAGGAGTATAGAAAGTGCAGGGGGTACTTAAAAAAGAAATTAGGAGAGCGAAGAGGGGGCATGGAAGAACACTGGTGGGCAAAATAAAGGAAAATCCCAAGGTGTTTTATAAGTATATTAAGGGTAAGAGGATAAATAGGGAAAGAGTAGGGCCCATTAGGGACCAAAGTGTCAATCTGCGTGTAGAGCCAGAAGATGTAGGTGGGGTTTTAAATGAATATTTTGCATCTGTGTTCACTATGGAGAAGGACGATGTAGGCATAGAAATCAGGCAGGGGGATTGTGATATACTTGAACAAATTAGTATTGAGAGGGAGGAGGTACTAGCAGTTTTAGCGGGCTTAAAAGCGAGGAGGGAAGCCTCAGGCTACAGGACGATATCGACGGGTTGGTTAGATGGGCAGAACAGTGGCAAATGGAATTTAACCCTGAAAAGTGTGAGGTGATGCATTTTGGGAGGACTAACAAGGCAAGGGAATACACAATGAATGGTAGGACCCGAGGAAGGACAGAGGATCAGAGGGACCTTGGTGTGCATGTACATAGATCCCTGAAGGCAGCAGGACAGGTAGATAAGGTGGTTAAGAAGGAATATGGGATACTTGCCTTCATTAGCAGAGGCATAGAATATAAGAGCAGGGAGGTTATGATGGAGCTGTACAAAATGCTAGTTAGGCCACAGCTGGAAAACTGTGTGCAGTTCTGGTCGCCACACTGTAGGAAGGATGTGATTACAATAGAGAGGGTGCAGAGGAGATTCACCAGGATGTTACCTGGGCTGCAGCGCTTCAGCTCTGAAGAGAGACTGGACAGGCTGGAGTTGTTTTCCTTAGAGCAGAGAAGGCTGAGGGGGAACCTGATTGAGGTGTACAAAATTATGAGGGGCATAGATAGGGTAGATAGAAAGGAACTTTTCCTCTTAGTAGAGGGGTCAATAACCAGGGGGCATAGTTTCAAGGTAAGGGGCAGGAGGTTTAGAGGGGATTTGAGGAAAAACTTTTTCACCCAGAGGGTGGTTGAAATCTGGAACTCACTGCCTGAAAGGGTGGTAGAGGCAGGAACCCTCACAACATTCAAGAAGCATTGAGATGAGCACTTGAAACGGCATAGCATACAAGGCTACGGATCAAGTGCTGGAAAATGGGATTAGAATGGACAGGGCTTGATGGCCGGCGCGGACACGATGGGCCGAAGGGCCTCTTTCTGTGCTGTATAACTCTATGACTCTATGGGGGAAAAATTCAGCTGCTTGCGCCTCCCGTTAGCGCCTTAAGAGGGCGCTAATGGGGCGTAAAGCAGCTAACGCCCGGGCGCAGCGCCGCCCACGCCTCCCGAAAAATTTAGTGGGAGGTTAGCGGCGGCGGCAGCCGGTAGCGCCCTGTGGCGCTGCGCCGCCGGCGATGACGTCATCGCCATGCGCAGCACCCCGCTCGCGCCCCGGCCGTGATCTTCAGTCGCGCCCCCTGATTTACCGCCAGACGCTATGTCCGACGGGTTCAGGGAGGCGTACGTGCGGCCGGGGCGGCGATATTTAAAGGGGAGGTGGCAGGCGGCCATTTTTGTTGCTGGCCGCCTGCCAGCACCTGCCCCCGGCCCCCGTGAAGCCCCCCCACCGTGAAGTGCCGGCTGCGCTCCAAGAGCCCGGTACTTCTCTTGAGTGCCGGGCTCTTTTGCCGGCACTCCCGATCCCTGGGGGCCCAGCTGGGCCCCGGTTCGCGCTGCGCAGGGTCCCTCCCCTTTAAGAAGGGGAGGAAGGCCTGCAATACCGCGGCGCGACGTGCCGCAGCGCGTGGCGCTGTGGCACGTAGCGCCAGGATATTCACTCGCAGCGCCCCAAGAGGGATGCGGGGTGCTTCCAGTGGCGCCCCGCTTCCCTCTTGGGGCGCAACCACTGAAGTTCCGGCGCGGGGCCGCTAATTTTTTCGGGGCGCTAAAAGTCGCGCCCCGGCGAGGTTAGCGCCCCAAATGGGGCGCGACTCAATTTTTACCCCTATGACTCCATGACTCTATGGGATGGCAGGGTCTGGGATGGCAGGGTCTGGGATGGCAGGGTCTGGGATGAGCGGTTCGGGATGAGCGGTTCGGGATGGCAGGGTCTGGGATGAGCGGTTCGGGATGAGCGGTTCGGGATGGCAGGGTCTGGGATGGCAGGGTCTGGGATGAGCGGTTCGGGATGAGCGGTTCGGGATGAGCGGTTCGGGATGGCAGAGTCTGGGATGAGCGGCATCGACACTGAGTGTTGAGATCAATGCTTGGCCGACATGCTCCTGCTTGTCCTCGCCTTTGTTTTGCTTCTCTATTTAATCCCACAGACAGAGCCAGACAACTTATGTTTGGCGAGATATCTCCGTCAGCTTTGGCCGACTTTACTTTACCAATAATGCAATTCAACATGAGCAAGAGAAATAAAATCCTCTCAGGAATGTTAACCAAACAGGAGAAATAACAAGTTTGATGGTCCCATAAGGTATCTGTGACTGACGTTACACCCAGTCAGTGTGACTGAGAATTCCATCTGTTACTCAGTGTTTATTTTTAGTAGAACAACGTTGAATGTGAATTTTATGATCTATGAAGGGCTGAGGAACAGAACACTTTCCTTTCTAAGATATCAAACACTCCCGGGGCAGGTACAGCACGGGTTAGATACAGAGTAAAGCTCCCTCTACACTGTCCCATCAAACACTCCCAGGGCAGGTACAGCACGGGTTAGATACAGAGTAAAGCTCACTCTACACTGTCCCATCAAACACTCCCAGGGCAGGTACAGCACGGAGTTAGATACAGAGTAAAGCTCCCTCTACACTGTCCCATCAAACACTCCCAGGGCAGGTACAGCACGGGTTAGATACAGAGTAAAGCTCCCTCTACACTGTCCCATCAAACACTCCCAGGGCAGGTACAGCATGGGTTAGATACAGAGTAAAGCTCCCTCTACACTGTCCCACCAACACTCCCAGGGCAGGTACAGCACGGGTTAGATACAGAGTAAAGCTCCCTCTACACTATCCCATCAAACACTCCCAGGGCAGGTACAGCATGGGTCTACTGTTTTATTTTAAATGGCTAATATCGCTGTAAATTAATGGACAGAGAAATGTCAGAACATGTTATTGTCTGTCCCCTAATATCTTCTGCCTGAACGCTTTTCCCTCTCAATAGGGCTCTTGTTCGAAGTTGCAGCCCACAGCTCTTTAAGCAAAGAAGGGTGACAGAATCTTAGCTGTCTCAAAGGTTTCGTGGGTGTGAATGTGCACTTGTGAGTGGGTGTGTAAGGACTTGTGTGATGACATGTGTGATTAGATATGTGAATACGTGTGAGAATAGGTGTGTGAGCAAGTGAGTGAGTGTGTGGGTGAGTGAGTGAGTGAGTATATGTGTGAGTAATTAAGTGGGTGAGTGGGAATGTGAGTATGAGTGTGAGTGTGTCAGCGGGTGTGTGAATACGCGTGTGAGTAAGTGAGTGTGTGTGAGTAGGTGTGTGTGTGTGAGTGTAAGTGTGTGTGTGAGTGTGTGTGTGTCTGTGAGTTAGTGAGTGTGTGAGTGTGAGTGCATGAGTGTGCGTGAGTGAGTGTGTGAGTGAATGTGTGTAAGTGTGAACATAATGACATAAGAACATAAGAAATAGAAGCAGGAGTAGGCCATTCGGCCCCTCGAGCCTGCTCCGCCATTTAATGAGATCATGGCTGATCCGATTTTGGCCTCAACTCCATTTCCCTTGCCCACTCCCCATAACCCTTGACTCCCCTGTTGCTCAAAAATCTGTCTATCTCTGCCTTGAATATATTCACTGACTCCGCCTCCACAGCTCTCTGGGATAGAGAATTCCAAAGATTCACGACCCTCTGAGAGAAGAAATTCCTCCTCATCTCCGTCTTAAAAGGGTGCCCTTTATCCTGAGACTATGCCCCCTAGTTCTAGATTCCCCCACGAGGGGAAACATCCTCTCTGCATCTACCCTGTCAATCCCCCTCAGAATCTTATATGTTTCAATAAGATCACCTCTCATTCTTCTAAACTCCAATGAGTATAGGCCCAACCTGCTCAAACTTTCCTCATAAGACAACCCTTCCATCCCAGGAATCAACCTAGTGAACCTTCTCTAAACTGCCTCCAATGCAAGTATATCCCTCCTTAAATAAGGAGACCAAAACTGTACGCAGTACTCCAGGTGTGGTCTCACCAATACCCTGTACAGTTGTAGCAAGACTTCCCTACTTTTATACTCCATCCCCCCTGAAATAAAGGCCAACATTCCATTTGCCTTCCTAATTACTTGCTGCACCTGCATGCTAACTTTTTGTGTTTCATGTATGAGGACCCCCAAATCCCTCTGTACCGCCGCATTCTGTAGTTTCTCTCCATTTAAATAATATTTTTCTTTTCTATTCTTCCTGCCAAAGTGCATAACTTCACATTTTCCCACATTATACTCCATCTGCCAAATTCTTGCCCACTCACTTAACCTATCTATACCCCTTTGCAGACTCTTGTGTCCTCCTCACAACTTGCTTTCCCACCCATCTTTGTATCGTCAGCAAATTTGGCTACAGTACACTCGCTTCCTTCATCCAAGTCATTAATATAGATTGAAAATAGTTGAGGCCCCAGCACTGATCCCTGTGGCACCCCACCAGTTACAGATTGCCATCCTGAAAATGACCCATTTATCCCAACTCTCTGTTTTCTGTTAGTTAGCCAATCCTCTATCCAATCTAATATATTACCCTCAACACCATGAGCTCTTATCTTATGCAGTAACCTTTTATGTGACACCTTGTCGAATGCCTTTTGGAAATCCAAATACACTACATCTACTGGTTCCCCTTTATCCACCCTGCTCGTTACCTCCTCAAAGAACTCTAGTAAATTTGTCAAACGCGATTTCCCTTTCATAAAACCATGTTGACTCTGTTTGATTGCATTCTGATTTTCTAAATGCCCTGCTACTACTTCCTTAATAATGGATTCGAGCATTTTGCCAATGACAGATGTTAGGCTAACTGGCCTATAGTTTCCTGCTTTCTATCTCCCTCCTTTTTTGAATAAGGGCATTACATTTGTGGTTTTCCAATCCGCTGGGACTTTTCCAGAGTCAAGGAAATTTTGGAAGATTACAACCAATGCAACCACTATCTCTGCAGCCATTTCTTTTAAGACCCTAGAATGCAGGCCATCAGGTCCAGGGGACTTGTCAGCCTTTAGACCCATAATTTTGCCTAGCACTTTTTCTCTAGTGATAGTGATTATTTTAAGTTCCTCCCTCCCTTTTGCCCCTTGATTATCTATTATTATTGGGATGTATTTAGTGTCCTCTACTGTGAAGACAGAAACAAAATATTTGTTCAATTCCTCTGCCATTTCCTTGTTTCCCATTATTATTTCCCCAGTCTCGTCCTCTAAGGGACCAACATTTATTTTAGCTACTCTCTTCCTTTTTATACACTTGTAGAAGCTCTTAATGTCAGTTTTTATATTTCTTGCTAGTTTACTCTCATAAGCTATTTTCTCCCTCTTTATTATTTTTGTAGTCATCCTTTGCTGGTTTCTAAAATTTTCCCAATCTTCTGGCCTACCACTAATCTTCACAACATTGTATGCCTTTTCTTTCAATTTGATACCATCCTTAAACTTCCTTGGTTAGCCATGGTTGGTTCATCCTTCTCTTCGAGTCTTTCTTTCTCACTAAAATATATATTTGTTCAGAGTCATAAAATATCTCTTTAAATGTCTGCCACTGCTTTTCTACTGTCTTACCTTCTAATCTATTTTCCCAGTCCACTTTAGCCAACTCTCTCCTCATACCTTTGTAATTCCCTTTATTTAAGTTTAATACTCTAGTTTCAGACCCAAGTTTCTCACGTTCAAACTGAATGTTGAATTCTTTCATGTTATGATCACTCTTCCCTAGAAGATCCTTTACTGTGAGAGTATTAATTAATCCTGTTTCATTACACAATCCCAGATCTAAAATAGCCTGTTCCCTGGTGTGTGAGTGTGAGTGTGTGTGATGTGTGAGTATGAGTGCGTGAGTGTGCATTGAGTATGAGTGCCTGAGTGTGTGTGAGTGTGTGTGTGTGTGTATGTGAGTGTGTGTGTGAGTGTGAGAGATTGTGTGAGTGTGTGTGTGAGTTTGTGTGTGTGAGATTGTGTGTGTGTGAGTGAATGTGTGTGTGTGTGAGTGAGTGAGTGAGTGTGAGTGTGTGTGTGTGTGAGTGTGAATGTGTGAGTGTGAGTGTGTGTGATGTGTGAGTGTGAGTGCGTGAGTGTGCATTGAGTATGAGTGTGCCTGAGTGTGTGTGTGTGTGTATATGTGAGTGTGTGTGTGTGTATGTGAGTGTGTGTGAGTGTGAGAGATTGTGTGAGTGTGTGTGTGTGTGAGTTTGTGTGTGTGAAATTGTGTGTGTGTGAGTGAATGTGTGTGTGTGAGTGTGTGTGTGAGTGTGTGTGTGTGTGTGTGTGAGTGAGTGAGTGTGTGTGAGTGTGTGTGTGTGTGAATGTGTGTGTGTGTGTGAGTGAATGTGTGTGTGAGTGAGTGAGTGAGTGAGTGTGAGTGTGTGTGAGATACAGCTGCCTACCCAGTGCGGTGGTGTGGAGTGTGCAGTTTGATGTCGGGCTGTGTCAGTGTGCGGGCGTCACACGGTGTAAGGAAAATCAGACGTGAGTTTCTCAGATGTTGGCCTCAGTTCAACTCTGGCCACAGGTGGAGGTTCTCAGACGAGGCCTAGTTTTCCAAACACTCATTACTCAAACCAATGGCACGTTTATTTCTTACAAGGTTTACCCAGAAACCCACATCGACCAATCGTTTTACCAACTTTTAAAAACCTGATTCTGGTCGTCTCCAGACTCAAGAATAACCACTTCCGAAAATCAACAAAGCTTTCAAGTCAAAGGCTATTTTTAATCAGGTTCTTCTGTGCACAATCCCTGGTCTGGTGTCCATACCGAGGCCTCCTGTGACAAGGCCTGTCTCTCTCTCTCTCTCTCTCCGCCTCTCTCTCTGCCTCTCCCTCTCACACGCTGTATCTCCCTCTTTCTCTCTCCCTCTCTCTCTATCTCTCATTCTGTCTCTCCCTCTCACTCTCACTCTCTCCGGCTCTATTCCTCTCTCTCTCTTTCTCCCACTCTCTATCTCTCACCCTCTCTATCTCTCACTCTCTCTCTCTCCCTCTCACTTTCACTCTCTCCCTCTCCGTCTCTCTCTCTCTCTCTCTCTCCCCCTCTCCTTCTCACCCTCTCCCTCTCTCTCTCTTTCCCCCTCTCAATCTCTTTTCCTTTTTGACTCCATTCTTTCTGCTTACCTTTAGTAACAAGGTGCTCACTGACAACCTGCTCCCTCTCACACGATGGTTAGAAGCTTCTCATGATTGGTACTTCAAGCCAGGACTGTCCTGCTGATAAAAGGGGATGGTATAGGAGTGTGGGGGCGGGGGGAGACTTTACGGGCACAGAAGAATCTCACCCACACCAAAAACAATTCCCCCCCCCACCCACACAGGATAGTTTGCACAGAATATCTAGTCTGCATTGTCCCTCCTGTCAGAGTGAAGTCTTCTCTTCCTACTTTCCAGCTCAGGTCTTCAATCCAGACAGCAAGCATTGCCCTACAAGGGGCAGAGGTCAGCAATGTGACCTCTGACACACTGAATGTGCTGTTGGCAGGAACACAATGCAATGGGACTGGGGGCTGGGAGGAGGTAACTCGAGATTGTTGTCACATTAAATCATCCAAGATTTTCCCCAAAGCTTCATTTACTGCATGGAGAAAATTTTTGCAAAAAATAAAAGAAATCTTTGTATACAAACATCTTTTATTCCGACTTTCCACTCTACACGATCCCATCAAACACTCCCAGGGCAGGTACAGCACAGGTTAGATACAGAGTAAAGCTCCCTCTACACTGTCCCATCAAACACTCCCAGGGCAGGTACAGCACGGGTTAGATACAGAGTAAAGCTCCCTCTACACTCTCCCATCAAACACTCCCAGGGCAGGTACAGCACGGGTTAGATACAGAGTAAAGCTCCCTCTACACTGTCCCATCAAACACTCCCAGGGCAGGTACAGCACGGGTTAGATACAGAGTAAAGCTCCCTCTACACTGTCCCATCAAACACTCCCAGGGCAGGTACAGCACGGGTTAGATACAGAGTAAAGCTCCCTCTACACTGTCCCATCAAACACTCCCAGGGTAGGTACAGCACGGGTTAGATACAGAGTAAAGCTCCCTCTACACTGTCTCATCAAACACTCCCAGGGCAGGTACAGCACGGGTTAGATACAGAGTAAAGCTCCCTCTACACGATCCCATCAAACACTCCCAGGGCAGGTACAGCACAGGTTAGATACAGAGTAAAGCTCCCTCTACACTGTCCCATAAAACACACCCAGGGTAGGTACAGCACGGGTTAGATACAGAGTAAAGCTCCCTCTACATTGCCCCATTAAACACTCCCGGGGCAGGTACAGCACAGATTAGATACAGAGTAAAGCTTCCTCTACACTGTCCCATCAAACACTCCCAGGGCAGGTACAGCACGGGTCTGATATAGAGTAAAGCTCCCTCTACACTGTCCCATCAAACACTCCCAGGGCAGGTACAGCATGGGTTAGCTACAGAGTAAAGCTCCCTCTACACTGTCCCGTCAAACACTCCCAGGGCAGGTACAGCACGGGTTAGATACAGAGTAAAGCTCCCTCTACACTGTCCCATCAAACACTACCAGGGCAGGTACAGCATGGGTCAGATACAGAGTAAAGCTCCCTCTACACTGTCCCATCAAACACTCCCAGGGCAGGTACAGCACGGGTTAGATACAGAGTAAAGCTCCCTCTACACTGTCCCATCAAACACTCCCAGGGCAGGTACAGCACGGGTTAGATACAGAGTAAAGCTCCCTCTACACTGTCCCATCAAACACTCCCAGGGCAGGTATAGCATTGGTTAGATACAGAGTAAAGCTCCCTCTACACTGTTCCATCAAACACTCCCAGGGTAGGTACAGCACGGGTTAGATACAGAGTAAAGCTCCCTCTACACTGTCCCATCAAACACTCCCAGGGCAGGTACAGCACGGGTTAGATACAGAGTAAAGCTCCCTCTACACTGTCGCATGAAACACTCCCAGGGCAGGTACAGCACGGGTTAGATACAGAGTAAAGCTCCCTCTACACTGTCCCATCAAACACTCCCAGGGCAGGTACAGCACGGGTTAGATACAGAGTAAAGCTCCCTCTACACTGTCCCATCAAACACTCCCAGGGCAGGTACAGCACGGGTTAGATACAGAGTAAAGCTCCCTCTACACTGTCCCATCAAACACTCCCAGGGCAGGTACAGCACGGGTTAGATACAGAGTAAAGCTCCCTCTACACTGTCCCATCAAACACTCCCAGGGCAGGTACAGCACGGGTTAGATACAGAGCCATTAATATAATGGGAATGAATGGGAAGGAGTTTGCTCCATTGGGATTCAATACAATGTGAGGAACGGGGATGGAGTCACGGTTTTCCTTTGTGTCTCAAGGCTTTAGTTGTTTTTAAATGGGACTCATTTGTTGCGGTGAGGTTGATGAGGCCGCTCTCTGACTAGTTGCTGTTCTGCAAGGAAGTCCATTCAATGAAGACCAAGCCAAGAGAGGGGCCCTCGGAGAGGTGCTGCTGCCAAACCCTGAACCAGATGGTATAAGAATTCGAAATGAAGTGATTACATCAAACTGAACCTGTCCCATGTGTGAGTCTGGGAGCAGAGCCCACCTTCTCCTGTCCAGCTCTTACTCCACCATTGACTCATAAACATCATGTGGCGGCTATTTATTGGGCCTCACACTGTGATCCCACTGTGTCTGTGCCCAGATTCACACAGCTCTCGTCTTGCCCTCTTTCTGCCTCCTTCACTGTCTTATTCTCTCTCACTGCCTCCTCCCTGTAACACCGTTTTACAGATCGGCCTCACTTCCTTTCCAAAGCCTGATTGGGGCTGAAATTCCACTTCTGCCCAAAACATGTGGACTGGAGCAATGATTAATCTCTCCTCGCTCCAAGATACATTTCATCCACAAGGACCCAACTCCAGACAGAGCCTTGCATTTTCTCTCTCTCTCTGTTTAAATGCAGAGTTGCCAAGTCCCAGCCTGATCCAGCAGTACAGCTTCCAAGATTTTCCACTCCATACTACCTCAACTTTGAAGACGATTAATTTTCATTTGACAAAAAAAAACTTTCCTCACATCAGCCTGTGGAAGGGGCTGAAGTGGGGGCCTGGGAACATGCTACAGAGCTAAGAACATCCTGATTTCATGTTAACCCATCACTCTCTCTCACTGATTGCATTTCCATATCTAGGGGGAAAAATTCAGCTGCTTGCGCCTCCCGTTAGCGCCTTAAGAGGGCGCTAATGGGGCGTAAAGCAGCTAACGCCCGGGCGCAGCGCCGCCCACGCCTCCCGAAAAATTCAGCGGGAGGTTAGCGGCGGCGGCAGCCGGTAGCGCCCTGTGGCGCTGCGCCGCCGGCGATGACGTCATCGCCGTGCGCAGCACCCCGCTCGCGCCCCGGCCGTGATCTTCAGTCGCGCCCCCTGATTTACCGCCAGACGCTATGTCCGACGGGTTCAGGGAGGCGTACGTGCGGCCGGGGCGGCGATATTTAAAGGGGAGGTGGCAGGCGGCCATTTTTGTTGCTGGCCGCCTGCCAGCACCTGCCCCCGGCCCCCGTGAAGCCCCCCCACCGTGAAGTGCCGGCTGCGCTCCAAGAGCCCGGCACTTCTCTTGAGTGCCGGGCTCTTTTGCCGGCACTCCCGATCCCTGGGGGCCCAGCTGGGCCCCGGTTCGCGCTGCGCAGGGTCCCTCCCCTTTAAGAAGGGGAGGAAGGCCTGCAATACCGCGGCGCGACGTGCCGCAGCGCCCGTAGCGCCAGGATATTCACTCGCAGCACCCCAAGAGGGATGCGGGGTGCTTCCAGTGGCGCCCCGCTTCCCTCTTGGGGCGCAACCACTGAAGTTCCGGCGCGGGGCCGCTAATTTTTTCGGGGCGCTAAAAGTCGCGCCCCGGCGAGGTTAGCGCCCCAAACGGGGCGCGACTCAATTTTTACCCCCTAGCGTTTTGCTGTTGGGAATGTTGTTTATGTTCACGCGCATCTCTCTTAACCTCTATTCACCTCCTTAATGCCGAAGTAAAGGATTTCTTCGCTAAACCTTATTAAATCCCCTTCCGTCCTCCCATGGCTCCTTTCAGTGACTATTAAAGCTGCAGATTATCTACGTGCTTAGTATAAACCTCACCAGCTACAGCACATTCCCCCCCAACAGAGTCCACCCCCAGCTGATTCAAACAGTCAGCCGTGGCTCAGTAGTAGAACTCTAGTCTGAGTCAGTAGGTCGTAGGTTCAAGACCCACTCCAGAGACTTGGGCACAAAAATCCAGACCGACACTCCCAGTGCAGTACTGAGGGAGTGCTGCACTGTCGGAGGGGCAGTACTGAGGGAGTGCTGCACTGTCGGAGGGGCAGTACTGAGGGAGTGCTGCACTGTCGGAGGGGCAGTACTGAGGGAGTGCTGCACTGTCGGAGGGGCAGTACTGAGGGAGTGCCGCACTGTCGGAGGGGCAGTACTGAGGGAGCGCCGCACTGTCGGAGGGGCAGTACTGAGGGAGTTCTGCACTGTCGGAGGGGCAGTACTGAGGGAGTGCCGCACTGTCGGAGGGGCAGTACTGAGGGAGTTCTGCACTGTCGGAGGGGCAGTACTGAGGGAGCGCCGCACTGTCGGAGGGGCAGTACTGAGGGAGCGCTGCACTGTCGGAGGGGCAGTACTGAGGGAGTGCCGCACTGTCGGAGGGGCAGTACTGAGGGAGCGCCGCACTGTCGGAGGGGCAGTACTGAGGGAGTTCTGCACTGTCGGAGGGGCAGTACTGAGGGAGTGCCGCACTGTCGGAGGGGCAGTACTGAGGGAGTTCTGCACTGTCGGAGGGGCAGTACTGAGGGAGCGCCGCACTGTCGGAGGGGCAGTACTGAGGGAGCGCTGCACTGTCGGAGGGGCAGTACTGAGGGAGTGCCGCACTGTCGGAGGGGCAGTACTGAGGAAGCGCTGCACTGTCGGAGGGGCAGTACTGAGGGAGTGCCGCACTGTCGGAGGGGCAGTACTGAGGGAGTGCCGCACTGTCGGAGGGGCAGTACTGAGGGAGCGCCGCACTGTCGGAGGGGCAGTACTGAGGGAGCGCTGCACTGTCGGAGGGACAGTACTGAGGGAGTGCCGCACTGTCGGAGGGGCAGTACTGAGGGAGTGCTGCACTGTCGGAGGGGCAGTACTGAGGGAGTGCCGTACTGTCGGAGGGGCAGTACTGAGGGAGCACTGCACTGTCGGAGGGGCAGTACTGAGGGAGTGCTGCACTGTCGGAGGGGCAGTACTGAGGGAGTGCTGCACTGTCGGAGGGGCAGTACTGAGGGAGTGCTGCACTGTCGGAGGGGCAGTACTGAGGGAGCGCCGCACTGTCGGAGGGGCAGTACTGAGGGAGCGCCGCACTGTCGGAGGTGCCGTTTTTCGGATGAGATGTTAAACCGAGGCCCCGTCTGCTCTTTCAGATGGACACAAAAGATCTCACTGCCACTATTTCGAAGACCAGGTGAGTTCTCCCCAGTGTGCTCGGCCAATAATTATTCCTCAACCAACTTCACTAAAAAAAGTTAATCGGGTCATTATCAGATTGCTGTTTGTGGGATCTTACTGTGCACATATTGGCTGCTGCGTTCCCTACATTGCAACAGTGACTACACTTTGTTGGTTGCAACGCGCGTTGGAACACCCTGAAGTGGCGAAAGGCGCAATAGAATTCGGGTCTTTCATTTTTCCCCCTATGTTCCTGCTAACACAATCCTGGCCGGTCAGTCCTTCTTGGTTTCGAATGCTGTTTGGATCTGAAATGGATGCTGTGACTGCGAGGAAAGATTGTGGAGCCAGGAGAGTGAAATTTACAACAGTCTATTTACTTGGCAAGGGTTGAACGAGCGAGTTGCCTCTTGTAACTGAGCTCAGCTGTTGTGGATTAACGGCTTCACTTGGGGCCTCCATGAAATGCAGCGTTGCTGCTGCGCTGTTACACAACGGATCCTTCAACTCTTCCACATTCCTCTGTTACACTCCCCACCCACTCCCCCCCTGCACACACACTGTACATCATTCCAAAACCAAGCTCGCTGGACACGTAACATCTCCCGAGGTCACTATTCATTCACTCTGGAACTGTCTGCTGACAGTTCATAGAATAGAATCGCACAGCACAGGAGGAGGCCATTCGGCCCATCGTGCCTGTGCCGGCTCTTTGAACGAGCTCTCCAATTAGTCCCACTCCCCCCTGCTCTTTCCCCATAGCCCTGCAAATCTTTTCCCTTCAAGTATTTATCCAATTCCCTTTTGAAAGTTATTATTGAATCTGCTTCCACCGCCCTTTCAGGCAGCGCATTCCAGATCACAACAGTTCGCTGCGTAAAAATATTCTCCTCATCTCTCCTCTGGTTCTTTTGCCGATTATCTTCAATCTGTGTCCTCTGGTTACCGACCCTCCTGCCACTGGAAACAGTTTCTCTTTATTTACTCTATCAAAACCCCTCATAATCCTGAACATCTCCATTCAATCTCCTCTTAACCTTCTCTGCTCGAAGGAGAACAATCCCAGCTTCCCTGGTCTCTCCACGTAACTGAAACCCTGTATCCCTGGGACCATTCTAGTTGCAGGGAGATAAAGCCAGCAATTTGGAATTTATAAATTGGGGCAGAGAGTACAAGAGAGAATGACAAATTCATGCAAGGCTATGGTTAGTCCACAGTTAGAGACGGTGTGCAGTTTAGGCGCCCATTATTGAAAGGAGATTAAAGCCAGAGAGAGAGAGGACGGTGTAGATTCACCGGGATGGTGCCAGGGATGGGAGACTTTGAGGAGAGTTGAGATACTGCGACTATTCCCACTGCAGCAGAGAAGGCTAAGAGCAGATTTAATACAAGTTATTCACATTATGTGAAGGGGTGTGATAGGGCGAATGGGGAAAGACTATTCCCTCTGGTTGGGGTGTCTGTGATGAGGGATCATCAATTTAAGATGGTCAGTGTGAGGAGAGAGGTTGGGAGAAGGAAGCACCTCCCTCAGATAGTCTGAATGGGACGAGGAGCTTGCCTTTCTGGGGAAATGCTGGGGGCCAGTGTCTCATCCCGTGCCTAGACCTCCCTTACTGAGGGAATGGGAGTGAGTGGAGAGGCTGTACTCTTACATTCCAGTCCTGTTGGTTAATGCTTAGTCGCTGATGGTGTTTCACATGCCAAGCCTCTAACTCTTTCCATTGTCGGACTTTTCTAACAGATCCCGGTTAACCACAGTCTAGACCATATTTTCTGTCTTACGAACAGTTAATGGCCTGAGCAGCTTTGTCTGTACTCAGTCGTGGGAGCTCAGTCCAGGTCGGGAATCATCCCACCCCCCCGCCCCCCGCAATCCAACATTCCTAAATCCCTTTGTCAGCTCGTGACTCCACCACCATCTTCGTACACATCACCATGGCAACGGGCAGTCACTGACAAAACCAAGGCATTAATCTACAGGCCTGGATCAGGTCTGTTCCTTGGGTTTTTGATGAGGGCCACAGTCCTGAGGAGTGAGTTGTTGGAGGCTCACGCAGGTGACCTGTGCGTGACCTGAGAGTTTTTTCTCCACCCCTTCCCTATCCTTTTATTTTGTTTCTGAACTTTTTTTTGAAACATTCATTGTCTCTCGCACACGAATATACGCACGGATCCCAGGACCGGCGGACTCGGAATTCAGACCAAGAACAACACAGGGACAGGAGGAGGCCATTCAGCCCCTCGAGCCTGTTACACAGGGACAGGAGGAGGCCATTCAGCCTCTCGAGCCTGTTACACAGGAATAGGAGGAGGCCATTCAGCCCCTCGAGCCTGTTACACAGGAACAGGAGGAGGCCATTCAGCCCCTTGAGCCTGTTCCGTTATTCAATTGGATCATGGCTGATCTGTATCTTAATTCTATCTACCCACCTTGGTTCCGTAAACGTTGATACCCTCGCCCAACAAATGTAGCCAAATTTGCTGATGATACAAAGATAGGTGGGGAAGCAAATTGTGTGGAGGACGCAAAGAATCTCCAAAGGGATATAGATAGACTATGTGAGTGGGCAAAAATTTGGCAGATGGAGTTTAATGTGGGAAAATGCGAGGTTATCCACTTTGGTAGGAAAAATAAAAAAGCAAATTATTATTTAAATGGAGAGAGACCACAGAATGCAGAGGTACAGAGGGATCTGGGTGTCCTCGTACATGAAACACAAAAAGTTAACATGCAGGTCCAGCAAGTAATTAGGAAGGCAAATGGAGTGTTGGCCTTTTTTGCAAAGGGAATGGAGTATAAAAGTAGGGAAGTCCTGTTACAACTGTGCAGGGCGTTGGTGAGACCACACCTGGAGTACTGCGTACAGTTTTGGTCCCCTTATTTAAGGAAGGATATACTTGCATTGGAGGCAGTTCAGAGAAGGTTCACGAGGTTGATTCCGGAGATGAAGGGGTTGTCTTATGAGGAAAGGTTGAGCAGGTTGGGCCTATACTCATTGGAGTTTAGAAGAATGAGAGGGGATCTTATTGAAGCATATAAGATTCTGAGGGGGATTGACAGGGTAGATGCAGAGAGGATGTTTCCCCTAGTGGGGGAATCTAGAACTAGGGGGCATAATTTCAAAATAAGGGGGCACCCATTTAAATAGGAAATGAGGAGGAATTTCTTCTCTCAGAGGGTCGTGAATCTTTGGAATTCTCTTCCCCAGAGAGCTGTGGAGGCTGGGTCATTGAATATATTTAAGGTGGAGATAGACAGATTTTTGAAAGGTAAGGGAGTCAAGGGTTATGGGGAGCGGGCAGGGAGGTGGAGTTGAGGCCAAGATCAGATCAGCCATGATCTTATTGAATGGCGGAGCAGGTCCGAGGGGCCAAATGACCGACTCCTGCTCCTACGTCTTATGTTCTTATGTTGTTATGAGAGAGAGGGGGAGAGAGAGGAGAGAGAGAGAGGAGGGAGAGAGAGGGGGAGAGGGAGAGAGGGGGACAGAGAGGGAGAGAGGGGGGAGAGAGGGGGAGAGAGGAGGGAGAGAGAGGAGGGAGAGAGAGGAGGGACAGAGAGGAGGGAGAGAGGGGGGGAGAGAGAGAGGGGGAGAAAGAGGACGGAGAGAGAGGAGGGGGAGAGAGAGGGGGTAGAGAAAGGAGGGAGAGAGAGGGGAGAGAGGGAGAGAGAGAGAGAGGGGGAGAGAGAGAGGTGGAGAGTGAGTGGAGGAGAGAAGGGGAGAGGGAGAGCGAGGGGGGAGAGAGGAGGGAGAGAGTCTCAGGGGAGAGAGAGGAGAGCGAGGGGGGAGAGAGGGGGAGAGAGGGGTGGAGAGAGAGGAAGGAGAGAGAGGGGGGGAGAGTGAGTTCGGGGGGCGGGAGCGCTGGGATCCAGTGTCACAGCATTGAAATAATTGGAAGCTCCACCAAGATCTGACGATGGGGTAAATGGGCTAATCTCCACAAGGAGGAGGAAAGCGTAGATGAGAGATTAATGGGACTGATCTTACCTGGACGAATAAGAACATAAGAATTAGGAGCAGGAGTCGGCCATACGGCCCCTCGAGCCTGCTCCACCATTCAATAAGATCATGGCTGATCTTCGACCTCAACTCCACTTTCCCGCCCGATCCCCATATCCCTTGATTCCCCTAGAGTCCAAAATTTGATCGATCTCTATCTTGAATATACTCAACGACTGAGCATCCACAGCCCTTTGGGGTAGAGAATTCCAAAGATTCACAACCCTCTAAGTGAAGAAATTTCTTCTCATCTCAGTCCTAAATGGAAAACCTCTTATTCTGAGACTGTGACCCCTGGTTCTAGACTCCCCAGCCAGGGGAAACATCCTCCCTGCATCTACCCTGTCAAGCCCTGTAAGAATTTTATACATTTCAATGAGATCACCTCTCAATTCTTCTAAACTCCAGAGAATATAGGCCTAGTCTACTCAATCTCTCATCATAGGACAGCCCTCTCATCCCAGGAATCAATCTAGTGAACCTTTGTTGCACTCCCTCTAAGGCAAGTATATCCTTAGGTAAGGAGAGCAAAACTGTACACAGTACTCCAGGTCTCACCAGGGCCCTATATAATTTTAGCAAGACTTCCTTACTCTTATACTCCAACCCCCTTGCAATAAAGGCAAACATACCATTTGCCTTCCTAATTGCTTGCTGTACCTGCATGTTAACTTTCTGTGATATGTGTATAAAGACACCCAGGTCCCTCTACATATCAACATTTACTAGTCTCTCACCTTTTAAAAAATGTTCTGCTTTTCTATTCTTCCTACCAAAGTGGATAATTTCACATTTCCTCACATTATATTCCATCTTCCATGTTCTTGCCCAATCACTTAGCCTGTCTATATACCTTTGCAGCCTCTTTGCATCCTCCTCACAATTTACTTTCCCACCCAGCTTTGTATCATCAGCAAACTTGGATATAGTTCTGATGAAAGGTCATCGACCTGAAACGTCAACTCTCTTTCTCTCTCCACGGATGCTGCCTGGCCTGCTGAGTTTTTCCAGCGTTTTCTGTTGTTATTTTGGATATAGTACACTCGGTCCCCTCATCCAAATCATTGAAATAGATTGTGAATAGCTGAGGCCCAAGCACTGATCCTTGCGGTACCCCACTAGTTACAGCCTGCCAACCCGAAAATGATCCATTTATTCCTACTCTCTGTTTTCTGCCTGTTAACCAATCCTCAATCTAAGTTAATATATTACCCCCAATCCCATGATCCCTAATCTTGTGTAACAACCACTTGTGTGGCACCTTATCGAATGCCTTTTGAAAATCCAAATATATTACATTCACTGGTTCCCCCTTATTTACCCTGCTAGTTACACCCTCAAAAAACTCTTAATAGATTTGTCAAACACGATTTCCCTTTCATAAATCCATGTTGACTCTGCCCAATCATATTATGATTTTCTAAGTGCCCTGTTAGCACGTCCTTAATAATAGAATCTAGCATTTTCCCTACTACTGATGTCAGGCTAACTGGTCTGTAATTCCCTGTTTTCTCTCTGCCTCCTTTCTTGAATAACGGGATTTCATTTGCTACCTTCCAATCCGCTGGGACCATTCTGGAATCTAGGAAATTCTGGAAGATCACAACCAATGCATCCACTATCTCTGCAGCCACCTCTTTCAAAACCCTAGGATGTAGGCTGTCAGGTCCAGGGGATTTGTCGGCTTTTAGTCCCATTAATTTCTCTAGTACTATTTCTTTACTAATATTAATTACTTTAAGTTCCTCACTCTCATTAGACCCTTCATTCCCCACTATTGCCAGTGTGTTCTTTGTGTCTTCTACTGTGAAGACAGATACAAAATATTTGTCTAACGTCTCTGCCATTTCCTTATTCCCCATTATAATTTCTCCTGTCTCTGCCTCTAAGGGAACCATGTTTACTTTCACTAATCTCTTTCTTTTTACATATTTGTAGACGCTCTTCCAATCTGTTTTTATATTTCTTGCTAATTTACTCTCATGTTCTATTTTCTCCCTCTTTATCAATTTCTTGGCATCCTTTGCTGATTTTTAAAACCCTCCCAATCCTCAGGCTTACTGCTCTTTTTGCCAAAATTGTACACTTCTTCTTTTAATCTAATGCTATCTTTAACTTCTCTAGTAAGCCATGGCTGTACTACTTTTCCCATGGAGTGTTTATTCCTTAAGGAAATATATGTTCGTTGAGAATTATGAATTTTGTCAAATGTTTGCCATTGCTTATCTACCATCATATCATTTAACATAATTTCACAATCTACCTCAGCCAACTCGCCTCTTATACCTCCGTAATTGGCTTTATTTAAATTTAAGGGGGAAAATTCAGTTGCTTTGCGCCTCCCGTTAGCACCCTAGCGCTAATGGGGCACAAAGCAACTAACGCCCGGGCACGGCGATGTTTGCGCCGCTCGCGAAATCGACCAGACATTTTGTGGCGGCGCTAAACACTACCGCCACGATCTCCTGCGCCCGCAGATCGGACCGGATATTGAGTGGCACCCCCTGCCTTACCGCCTGCTGCTAGCAACGACAGGTTGAGGGGAGCGTTTTGCAGTCCAGAAGGGACTGGGGGAGCGCTATTTAAAGGCGACCGCTCCCTGCCTTTTTTTGTCGGCGACATTTTTGCACCACGCATTCTGAGAGAGAGAGAGAGACTTACATAGAAACATAGAACAGTACAGCACAGTACAGGCCCTTCGGCCCTCGATGTTGTGCCGAGCATTGTCCGAGACCAAGATCAAGCTATCACACTCCCTATCACTCTGGTGTGCTCCATGTGCTTATCCAATAACCGCTTGAAAGTTCCTAAAGTGTCCGACTCCACTATCACAGCAGGCAGTCCATTCCACACCCCAACCACTCTCTGAGTAAAGAATCTACCTCGGACATCCCTTCTATATCTCCCCCCATGCACCTTATAGTTATGCCCCCTTGTAACAGCTGCCTCTACCCGAGGAAATAGTCTCTGAACATCCACTCTATCTATCCCCCTCATCATCTTATAAACCTCTATTAAGTCGCCTCTCATCCTCCTCCGCTCTAAAGAGAAAAGCCCCAACTCCCTCAATCTTTCCTCATAAGACCTCCCCCCCAAACCAGGCAGCATCCTGGTAAATCTCCTTTGCACTCTTTCCAATGCTTCCACGTCCTTCCTATAGTGAGGTGACCAGAACTGCACACAATATTCCAAATGTGGTCTCACCAAGGTCCTGTACAGTTGCAGCATAACCTCACGGTTCTTAAACTCAAACCCTCTGTTAATAAACGCCAACACACCATAGGCCTTCTTTACTGCTCTATCCACTTGAGTGGCAACCTTCAGAGATCTGTGGATATGAACCCCCAGATCCCTCTGCTCCTCCACGTTCCTCAGAACCCTGCCGTTGACCCTGTAATCCTTATTCAAATTTGCCCTACCAAAATGAATCACCTCGCACTTATCAGGGTTAAATTCCATCTGCCATTTTTCGGCCCAGCTCTGCATCCTATCAATGTCTCTTTGCAGCCTACAACAGCCCTCCACCTCATCCACTGCTCCACCAATCTTGGTGTCATCAGCAAATTTACTGATCCACCCTTCAGTCCCCTCCTCCAAGTCATTGATAAAATCACAAACAGCAGAGGACCCAGCACCGACCCCTGTGGCACACCGCTGGTAACTGGTCTCCAGTCCGAAAATGTTCCATCCACCACCACCTTCTATGAGATAGCCAGTTACTTATCCAATCGGCCAAATTTCCCTCTATCCCACAACTCCTTACTTTCTTCATGAGCCGACCATGGGGAACCTTATCAAACGCCTTACTAAAATCCATGTATACGACATCAACTGCTCTACCTTCATCTACACACTTAGTTACCTCCTCAAAGAATTCAATCAAATTTGTTAGGCAAGACTTACCCTTCACGAATCCGTGTTGACTATCCCTGATTAAGTTGCCCCTTTCCAAATGGTAATAAATCCTATCCCTCAGGACCTTTTCCATTATCTTACCAACCACCGAAGTAAGACTAACCGGCCTATAATTACCAGGGTCATTCCTATTTCCTTTCTTGAAGAGAGGAACAACATTCGCCACTCTCCAGTCCTCTGGCACCATTCCCGTGGACAGTGAGGACCCAAAGATCAAAGCCAGAGGCTCTGCAATCTCCTCCCTTGCCTCCCAAAGAATCCTAGGATATATCCCATCTGGCCCAGGGGACTTATCGACCCTCAGGTTCTTCAAAATTGCTAAAACATCTTCCCTCAGAACATCTACCACCTCCAGCCTATCCACCTTTATCACACTCTCATCCTCAAGAACATGGCCCCTCTCCTCGGTGAACACTGACGAAAAGTATTCATTCATCACCTCTCCTATCTCTTCTGACTCCATGCACAAGTTGTGTGAAGGAGTTTTGGGTACTGAGCAGCACTTTGCAGGTTCATTTTGATTTGACCTTCCTTGCATCGATTTAGAAGAGACTATTGGGGCTGCACTCTGACATCTTTCCCTAGGTCTCTCCATTGTTCTTTCCAGCAGATTTGATGTACAGGTCTCTCCAGGCCGAGATTCAAGGCTGCAATGAGCAGGGTGTGGATGGAGAGCAAGATCGGCCCTCCCCTTTAAGAACTGGCCGGCGCCAGTGTGTCTGTGTTCCATTGCTGACTGACATCACATGAGCTTTGCCAGCGCTCTGAGGTAGCGCCTCGCTTCTCGGCGTTAGCGCCTTAAGAGAGGTGTGTAGCGCCTGATTTAGCGCTTCAATTACCTCCAGGGGCGATAGAAGCCAAGTTTGCAGTCGGAGGCGATAATTAGCGCCAGGCGCTAAACTTTACGCCCGGCCGATAATTGCGCCCCAAACAGGGCGATACCGAATTTCTCCCCCTAAGAGCCTAGTTTCGGACTTAGCCACATCACTCTCAAACTTAATATGAAATTCCATCACATTTTGATCACTCTTCCCCAGCGGATCCTTTACTGTAAGATTACTAATTAACCTGGGTACAGGTGAGAGATACACGGGACTGGTCTTACCTGGGTACAGGTAAGAGATACACGGGACTGATCTTATCTGGGTACAGGTGAGAAATACACGGGACTGATCTTACCTGGGCACAAGTGAGAGATACACGGGACTGATCTTACCTGGGTACAGGTGAGAGATACACGGGACTGGTCTTATCTGGGTACAGGTGAGAGATACACAGGACTGGTCTTACCTGGGTACAGGTGAGAGATACACGGGACTGGTCTTACCTGGGTACAGGTGAGAGATACACGGGACTGGTCTTATCTGGGTACAGGTGAGAGATACACGGGACTGATCTTACCTGGGTACAGCTGTTTGGTTGGTGCGCTGAGCTGGGCTGATTTTGTAACTGTGAAGGCAACATCTGCAGTACTGGTCGATTTTCTGCTGGAACAAAGTCCTGTTGTTCTCTGAATTCCTTCAGGTAAAGCGTGAAGTTCTAGAATCTTCAGGATGTCTACTGGTTCCACTGTTGAAAGAAGAGATGGTGATTACAATCCAACTGCCGACAACCCGAGCTCTCCGGGAGCAGGTCCCTCCCTCCCCATCTCTTCTTAAACAGGTTGACAAAGGTCACTTCAGCTTTAAACGTGATTTACAAGACTCGCCATGTCTCCTGATTTACCAACAGACTGACAGTTTAAAGGGAACTTGTTGCATGTAAAGTCTTTTTAACAATTTGATTCAAAGATTTCCTTAACAGCTGAGGTGGTGGAAGCCAGAAATCAGAGAATCTCACAGCACAGGAGGCCATTCGGCCCATCGTGCCTGTGCCGGCTCTTTGAAAGAGCTCTCCAATTAGTCTCACTCCCCCCTGCTCTTTCCCCACAGCCCTGCCAATTTTTCCTTTTCAAGTATTTATCCAATTCCCTTTTGAAAGTTACTATTGAATCTGCTTCCACCACCCTTTCAGGCAGCGCATTCCAGATCACAACAACTCGCTGCGTAAAAACATTCTCCTCATCTCCCCCTCTGGTTCATTTCACAATTACCTTAAATCTGTGTCCTCTGGTTACCAACCCTCCTGCTAGTGGACACAGTTTCTCCTTATTTACTCTCTCAAAACCCCTCATGTTTTTGAACACCTCTATTAAATCTCCACTTAACCTTCTCTGCTCTAAGGAGAACAATCCCAGTTTCTCCAGTCTCTCCACATAACTGAAGTCCCTCATTCCTGTAAAGAGGAAAAATCAACATCAAATCCTTTAATCATCTTAAACACCTCGATTAGATCACTCCTTAAGCTCGAGGGAATACAAGCCCAGTCTGTGCAACCTGTCCTCATAATTTAACCCTTTTAGCCCCAGTACCATTCTGGTGAATCTGCACTGCACCCCCTCCAAGGCCAATATATCCTACATTACATAAGAACATAAGCACATAAGAAATAGGTGCAGGAGTAGGCCATTCGGCCCTTCGAGCCTGCTCCACCATTCAATGAGATCATGGTTGATCTTCTGCCTCAACTCCATTCACCGGCCCTATCGCCATATCCCTTGATGCCCTTACTAGTCAGAAATCTATCGACTTCTGTTTTGAATATACCCAATGACTGAGCATCCACAGCCCTCTGGGGTAGAGAATTCCAAAGATTCACCACCCTCTGTGTGAAGAAATTTCTTCTTATCTCAGTCCTGAATGGCCTACCCTTTATCCTGAGGCTGTGGCCCCTGGTTCTAGAATCCCCAGCCAAGGGAAACATTAGAGTCATAGAGTTATACAGCACAGAAAGAGGCCCTTCGGCCCATCGTGTCCGCGCCGGCCATCAAGCCCTGTCTATTCTAATCCCATTTTCCAGCACTTGGTCCGTAGCCTTGTATGCTATGGCGTTTCAAGTGCTCATCTAAATGCTTCTTGAATGTTGTGAGGGTTCCTGCCTCTACCACCCTTTCAGACAGAGAGTTCCAGATTCCAACCACCCTCTGGGTGAAAAAGTTTTTCCTCAAATCCCCTCTAAACCTCCCAGCATCTATCTTATCAAGCCCTGTAATAATTTTGTATGCTTCAATGAGATCCCCTCTCATTCTTCTGAATTCAAGAGAATACAAGCCTAGTTTACTCAATCTCTTCTCATACGACAGTCCAGCCATCCCAGGAATCAATCTCGTGAACCTTCATTGCCCTCCCTCTATGACAAGTATATCCTTCCTTAGGTAAGGAGACCAAAATTGTACACAGTACTCCAGGTGTGGTCTCACCAAGGCCCTATATAATTGGAGTAAGACTTCTTTACTCCTGTACTCAAATCCTCTTGTAATGAAGGCCAGCATACCATTTGCCTTCCTAATGGCTTGCTGCACCTGCACATTCACTTTCAGTGACTCATGTACAAGGACACCCAGGTCCCTTTGAGCATCTGCATTCCCCAATCTTTCACCATTTAGGAAATACTCTGCCTTTCTGTTTTTTCTACCAAAGTGGATAACTTCACATTTATCCACATTATATTTCATCTGCCATGTTCTCGCCCACTCACTGAGCCTGTCGAGATCCCCTTGAAGCCTCTTCACATCCTCTTCACAACTGACACTGCCACCTAGCTTTGTATCATCAGCAAATTTGGAAATGTTACATTTAGTCCCCTCAACTAGGGCTGTATTCTCTTGAATTCAGAAGAATGACAGGGGATCTCATTGAAGCATACAAAATTGGTTAACAGACAGAAAACAACAGTGACCACACTTCAAAAGTACTTAATTGGCTGTAAAGCGCTTTGAGACGTCCTGAGGTGGTGAAAGACGCTATAGAAATGCAAGTCTGTCTTTCTTTATTTCTTTCTATATATCCTTCCTGAGGTGCGGGGCCCAGAACTGAACCCAGTTACTCCAGGTGGGGTCTGACCAGAGCTTTATATAAACTGGAACCTAACTCCCACCCCTTTGTATTCCAGCCCCTTGAGAGGAAGGCTCACACAGCATTCACCTTTTTCATTATTTGGTCAGAGGGGGGCGTCCTTGATGGAATAATCAGACACGGACTCTGATGGAGTGGGACTAATTGTTCAACAGTGATTTCTCAGGCCAGTAACATGTTTGAAACCCTCAACCCCAAGTTCTCTTTCCAGCTGTGCTTCTGATTACAGAGGTGCTTATCTTCCAGCCAATCTGAGATCAAGGAGTTCACAGAGAAAAGGAACAAACCTGAACCCTTTCAAATATAGCTCACAAATCAGGATTGAAGTCACTACAAATAAACCACAACATAGTAAATATATAAATAGTAATGATTCACTCCCGTCTGGTACTGTACGGCCCGTGTGTGTCTCAGTGTCAGCTCCTGTACATGTACAGTACACAGCGGGTAAAAGGGAACGATTCACTCCCATCTGGTACTGCACAGCCCGTGTGTGTGTCTCAGTGTCGGCTCCTGTACATGTACAGCACACAGCGGGTAAAAGGGAACGATTCACTCCCGTCTGGTACTATACGGCCCGTGTGTGTCTCAGTGTCGGCTCCTGTACGGCCCGTGTGTGTCTCAGTGTCGGCTCCTGTACGGCCCGTGTGTGTCTCAGTGTCGGCTCCTGTACGGCCCGTGTGTGTCTCAGTGTCGGCTCCTGTACGGCCCGTGTGTGTCTCAGTGTCGGCTCCTGTACGGCCTGTGTGTGTCTCAGTGTCGGCTCCTGTACGGCCTGTGTGTGTCTCAGTGTCGGCTCCTGTACGGCCTGTGTGTGTCTCAGTGTCGGCTCCTGTATATGTCTCCTACATCGCGCCTTGCCCCACCCCCAGGCCTCGCTACCTGCTCAACACCTGTCTGCGAGCTGCAGGCTGCTTCCGTGAATCAGAGCAATTACACTCCCCCAGTGACTTTGAAAATAGAACAAACAGGTTGAAGTGAGCAGGTGCTCGGTGTCTGTTTCAATAGGGCTCCCCTCTCTGCCAGACGACTGGTGCTAAGTCAGACTGCTGTCAGTCACTCGCTTGGTGTCTGTGAAGCACGGCAGCTCCCCGGTACAGCCCTGCCCCTTTCTTTCAGTTGAATCAGCCGCTCCTGGCCCAGAACTCGCTGCCAGGGGTTCAACCCCACATTCACCATATCACATCGCTCAACGGTTGGGGCCGATCGCGTTTCAAAGACACCAGGTTGTGTTCAGGTGAAGATAATGATCAGTGAGTGTTTGAGTTGCGTTCATTTCAGGCATTTAAACCTTTCCTTTAAGACGCTCCTTAGAACCAAGCTTTTGGTCACCTGCGCTAATATCTCCTTACATGGCTTGGGGTCATGTTCTGTCCGATAACGCTCCTGTGAAGCACCGCGGGACGTTTTACTACATTAAAGGCGCGATATAAGTTGTTGTTGATTAAACAGTTGCGACAAAACATCTGAACAGGATTTATTTATCAATTCCCGTAGAATTAGTGTGGCTATTTATTCATCTCACTGCTCAGCTCATACACAACATGCATTTCATACATGGAACGTTTCCTCACCCCCTGCCAGACCGCTCCTCTCACAGCTTCAGTGAGCGTATCAAAATCTAACACATCACTGAGAGTCAGGGCTGGATTTTGAATGACCCATGGAGTCGGGTTTGGAGGCGTGTGGGGGGTTAAATTTGTGGGGTCGGGGTTTCCGACCCCATCCCGACTCCATCCCGCCTCCACGCAATTTTGACAAAATGAGTCGCGGGGTTCCCGACTCTCTCCCGCCTCCAAGCCATTAAAGCCCTTAACAAGCCCTAAATTGGGTCTGTAATGCTATTTTGAAACGTTGTAGCTAGTTTAACCCTTTTCTGACGTGAAGTACGCCTGGTGTGAAACACTCCAGTGAAACCTGGTGGGAGCACACATGGATGGCTGACTATCAGCTGGAAGTCCACTATTACAACGGAGATGTGATGAAGGTAGTAGTAGTATTAGGTCTGAAAGTCGCCTCTGATACTGCTACATTCAATGTCATGGCATTTGGTGTAAGAGGACTTGGATGCAAAAAATTCCTCTCTCTCGCTCTCTCTTTCTCTCTCTCTCTCTTTCTCTCTCACATTTGCATCCAGGTCCACTCACATCAGAAGCAATGCAGACAGGTCCTCTCTCACCAGTAGCCAGACAATCTCTGAGAGCAGGCAGGTAGCAATGATGACATCATCAGAGGCGGGTTTCAGACTGAAACCACTAATTAGTTCATGGGTTCCCACATGCTGCAACTCAATTGCCCAATTAAGTGAAAATTGCATCAGGCATCTACATTAATCTGGAGTCGGGGGGGAAAACACGAAATGCGGGTAACACGACCCCAACCCGACCCCAAGACAAAATCCAGCCCTCAGTGTCTGTGGAACCCGTACCCCAGTGAGAGTCAGTGTGTGTGGAACCCGTACCCCAGTGAGAGTCAGTGTCTGTGGAACCCGTACCCCAGTGAGAGTCAGTGCCTGTGGAACCCGTTCCCCAGTGAGAGTCAGTGTCTGTGGAACCCGTACCCCAGTGAGAGTCAGTGCCTGTGGAACCCGTTCCCCAGTGAGAGTCGGTGCCTGTGGAACCCGTACCCCAGTGAGAGTCAGTGTCTGTGGAACCCGTACCCCAGTGAGAGTCGGTGCCTGTGGAACCCGTACCCCAGTGAGAGTCAGTGTCTGTGGAACCCGTACCCCAGTGAGAATCAGTGTCTGTGGGATCTTGCTGTTCTCAAATTGGCTGCTGTGTTTCCCTATATTGCAACCGTGACAACACATCAAAAGTGCCTCATTGGCTCTAAAGCACTTTGTGACCACCTGAGGTCGTTACAGAAATGCGAGTCTTTCTCTTTGTCCATTTTATATCGCTAAATATCACATTCATTTCTAGCCTCTCTTTCTTTTCCTGAAGATTGAGTCATGTTTTTGTCAGTCCCACCACATTACAGTTCCCGACTGACAGCTTCGTGTTCCAGCATCTTATTCTTAATCTATGCAGAGTTCATGTATGTTCATATTCTAGAATCACCTCCTCCCTCGCCCACCGTCCCCCGGAAGCTGCACTGCCTCCTGTGGGTGGCCGGCCTCTCGCACTGCGCGGGATCTACAATGTGAAGGCTGGTGAGCGGCCTGTGCGGACCTTGCAGGTGACTGCGCGGCTTATCGAGAACATCGCCCTCACCGCCCCCTCTGTCTCCTTAGTCCCAGTTTCCGGTTCTTGTGTATCTTCTACCTGTTGACTGCCTTCTACCCTACCATCTGATCCTGTTCCTGATCCCACCTCACCTGTCCAGTTTAAAATATGTTCTATTGTAATATCCCTCAACCCCACCCTCACCCCGATCCCTCAACCCCACCCTCATCCCAATCCCTCAACCCCACCCCGATCCCTCAACCCCACCCTCACCCCAATCCCTCAACCCCACCCCGATCCCTCAACCCCACCCTCACCCCAATCCCTCAACCCCACCCCGATCCCTCAACCCCACCCTCACCCCGATCCCTCACCCCGATCCCTCAACCCCACCCTCACCCCGATCCCTCACCCCGATCCCTCAACCCCACCCTCACCCCGATCCCTCACCCCGATCCCTCAACCCCACCCTCACCCCGATCCCTCACCCCGATCCCTCAACTCCACCCTCACCCCGATCCCTCAACCCCACCCTCACCCCAATCCCTCAACCCCACCCCGATCCCTCAACCCCACCCTCACCCCAATCCCTCAACCCCACCCTCACCCCAATCCCTCAACCCCACCCTCACTCCAATCCATCAACCCCACCCCGATCCCTCAACTCCACCCTCACCCCGATCCCTCAACCCCACCCTCACCCCAATCCCTCAACCCCACCCCGATCCCTCAACCCCACCCTCACCCCAATCCCTCAACCCCACCCCGATCCCTCAACCCCACCCTCACCCCGATCCCTCAACCCCACCCTCACCCCAATCCCTCAACCCCACCCCGATCCCTCAACCCCACCCTCACCCCAATCCCTCAACCCCACCCTCACCCCAATCCCTCAACCCCACCCTCACCCCAATCCATCAACCCCACCCCGATCCCTCAACCCCACCCTCACCCCGATCCCTCAACCCCACCCTCACCCCGATCCCTCACCCCGATCCCTCAACCCCACCCTCACCCCGATCCCTCAACCCCACCCTCACCCCGATCCCTCAACCCCACCTTCTCCCCATCCCTCAACCCCACCTACGCACTGTCTCACCATATCCCTCAATCTCTCTCTGTCTAGAAATATATGTAAACACTTGACCCTTTCAATGTCCGTCCCTGGTAATTTATTCCACAACTTGATTCCCCTTAGGGTGAAAAGTTTCCCCCTGACTTCCGATCTTACTCCTCACTTCCTCAGCTTTAAGCTGTGCCCCCTGGGGTTTTGAACCCTTCCCCACTGGGAACAATTTACTGTGACCAGGGGGTTGGGGCGATGGGGGAAGAGTGAAGGCGGGAAATGGGGACAAACCAAAGGGAACAAGAGTAAACCGAGGGGAATGGGGACAAGCTGAGGGGAAGAAGAGAAAGTGGAAGGGAACAACATGAATGGACAGGCAGCCAGAAACTGAAATGGAGACCATTAAGAAGAGCTGAGAGAAAACCCGAGATTGAGGGCCCAGTAGTGGGAGGCTGAATGCGATGTGGTTGCTATGGGGAGATTTCAGGAGAGTGGTGAGGTAGAGCCCAGAGGAGGCTCACGCCAAGCATGGAGAGTGACAGAACTCGAGGGCAAAGGGGAGAAGCCTTTAGATAATGGCTGCATGTGTCCTGTGAATGAGAATTTCCAGAACAAGCCCACGCTTGCCTTGAAAGGACAGGAATACACAGAGAGAGCTGTGAGGTCCTGCTCAGCTCCTGTGGGTGGTTAAGTATTCCAATTAACCTAACGGAAATGTCAAAGGCAAAATGTGTAATGAATGTCATGTATCTCCGCGCCTGGCCAGAATGGGCAGGGTTGTTTCGAATGTCCCCAGTCCTCTACATGTAATGAACAGATCGTTTCACTCTCGCTCTACAATTCGAATAAAGTCCCATGGAAACAAAACTCACAGAACAGAACATGCCAGCCTGGAATCTGCCGCCATGCATTATCAGTAAAAGACGATCCAAAGCCAGAATTTACCCATTGTCCCACCCCACAGCGATGGTACTGACATTGAGGCACCTCTGCTGCTCAATGCGGAGCAGTGGTTACCAGCACAGCCCACACTGCTTGCCATGGCCAGAGCAGCCAGTGTCCACAGAAAGCCACTGATCGCTTGTAAAAATAGCCCAGGCAGAGTGTGCAATGTTCGTACAACAACAACTTGCATTTATACAGCACCTTTAACACAGTAAAACGTCCCGCAGCGCTTCACAGGAGCGATTATCAGACACAATTTGACCCCGAGCCACATAAGGAGATATTAGGACAGGTGACCAAAAGCTTGGACAAAGAGGGAGGTTTTAAGGAGCATCTTAAAGGAGGAGAGAGAGGTAGAGTGGTGGAGAGGTTGAGGGAGGGAATTCCAGAGCTCGGGGCCCAGGCAGCTGACTGTATTGTCAGTGTAATAGCTTTTGATGTTAGTGTTAGTCGCACCACCTGTCCAATCGTTATTGAGCATCAGTTGAAGAGAATCTCTGGCTCATTAACTCACTAACCAGCTTGGTGCAAAATGACAAATAATTCATTTAACGTGATATCTAAGATTGGAATAAAGCTGGAGGTTCTCAGGGAGGCTTTGCGTTCTCTGCCTGGGCGACTGACCTTCACTGGGAGCTGTCTGATTACTGGTGCCATTCTGTAACGGTCAAAGTGACAGCGCTGATTGCAGGGGCATTAATTCAGTAAACCGCAGCCACGGTAATGAGCTGTTCAACTCTTTCGGTGAGGGAAAGGGCAAAGTCCTAGGAGGTTCTGGCGGGCGTAAGTAACGGTGGAATGTACATATGCCATAATTCAGGCCTTGCGACGTAGATGCACCGTTACAATGGCGCAAGTCTCCAGGAAATTCTGGGCCACTGAGTTAACCCACACGCACACAATTTTCAGCAAGAGTTACCGGACGGTGATCAACAGGAACCCGAGCTGATTGTTCCCTCCCTGACCCCAGGGGGCACCAATTGCAGCTCCCCAACAACGGCCTCTGCTGAGATAGTGACCTCAGCACAGACTGAAGAGGGGCCTGGGCCTTCCTGCTCCGTGTGGCTCAGGACCTCACTGGGTGGGCAGATACCTGGGGCCTGGCACAGCCTGGAATCAGGACGCCCTGCCTCCTGCCTGCAAACAAACATGGAACGGGAAAACGCAGGAACCGGGAACGGAGAAACTCGCGAATGGCAGACGAAGGGAAATTACTAAAAATTCATCGGGAGAAATGAGAGAAATAAATGAGATATTAAATAATAATTTGTAAGAATACTCTTGTCGGGAGGTGATTAAACTGTTGTAAGCTGTTTGGAGACCAGAGGAGATGAAAGCATGAGATCACATCTCACCTCACATCTCTGCTTTCCCACCAGCTCTCCATCCCCTCCTCTTTAACCTTTGGTTAATTCCCTGGTAAATAACCACACGCTCCAACCTATCCAAGGCGGAAATGAGAGAGCAGTTTCACCCGCAGTGATAGCCGAATACATGGGAGGCTCACATCAAGACAGGGCTGCATTTCCAATAGTCATTGCCATCGTGGTGCCCAGCCAGGCGAGGAGCTGCCTGAACTGACATCCCATCATCCAGAAAACCTGAGCCCCTCGCCCCAACCACCTCCCCACTCCCTACCCCTCGCCCCAACCCCCTCCCCACTCCCTACCCCTCGCCCAACCTCCACTACCCCTCGCCCCAACGCCCTCCCCACTCCCTACCCCTCGCCCAACCTCCACTACCCCTCGCCCCAACCCCCTCCCACTCCCTACCCCTCGCCCAACCTCCACTCCCCCTCCTCACCCCCCTCCTCCCCACCCCTCGCCTCAACCCCCACTACCCCTCCTCACCCCCCTCGCCCCAACCCCCTCCCCACTCCCTACCCCTCGCCCCAACCCCCTCCCCACTCCCTACCCCTCGCCCAACCTCCACTACCCCTCGCCCCAACCCCCACTCCCCCTCCTCACCCCAACCCCCTCCCCACCCCTCGCCCCAACCCCCTCCCCACTCCCTACCCCTCGCCCCAACCTCCACTACCCCTCGCCCCAACCCCCACTCCCCCTCCCCACTCCCTACCCCTCGCCCCAACCCCCTCCCCACTCCCTACCCCTCGCCCCAACCCCCACTCCCCCTCCTCACCCCAACCCCCTCCCCACTCCCTACCCCTCGCCCCAACCTCCACTACCCCTCGCCCCAACCCCCACTCCCCCTCCTCACCCCAACCCCCTCCCCACCCCTCGCCCCAACCCCCTCCCCACTCACTACCCCTCGCCCCAACCTCCACTACCCCTCGCCCCAACCCCCACTCCCCCTCCTCACCCCAACCCCCTCCCCACTCCCTACCCCTCGCCCCAACCTCCACTACCCCTCGCCCCAACCCCCACTCCCCCTCCTCACCCCAACCCCCTCCCCACTCCCTACCCCTCGCCCCAACCCCCTCCCCACTCCCTACCCCTCGCCCCAACCTCCACTACCCCTCGCCCCAACCCCCACTCCCCCTCCTCACCCCAACCCCCTCCCCACTCCCTACCCCTCGCCCCAACCCCCACTCCCCCTCCTCGCCCCAACCCCCTCCCCACTCCCAACCCCTCACCCCAACCTCCACTACCCCTCGCCCCAACCCCCACTACCCCTCCTCACCCCAACCCCCTCTCCACTCCCTACCCCTCTCCCCAACCCCTACTCCCCCTCCTCACCCCAACCCCCTCCCCACTCCCTACCCCTCGCCCAACCCCCACTACCCCTCCTCACCCCCCTCGCCCCAACCCCCTCCCCACTCCCTACCCCTTGCCCCAACCTCCACTCCCCCTCCTCCCCACCCCTCGCCCCAACCCCCACTACCCCTCCTCACCCCCCTCGCCCCAAACCCCTCACCACTCCCTACCCCTCGCCCCAACCCCCCTCCCCACTCCCTACCCCTCACCCCACCCCCCCTCAACCCCTCGTTCCACACCCCTCCCCACCCCCCCACTCCCTACCCCCCTATCCCCACTCCCTACCCCCCACCCCCTAACCCCCTTCCCAACCCCCACTCACCCTCCTCACTCCCCTCCACACCCCCACTCCCCCACCTCACCCCACTCCCCCTTAGCCCACCCCCCTCCCCACCTCCCCACCCCCATAGTCAATGATCCAACAATAATGGGGTTGTTGACCAATCACAGCGATCAATCGATCAATGAGTCTCCAACAGACCCAGACATGAGGCGAGGAAAACCCCCAGTGGTGGAGAGCTTTGGGAACCAGAGGTCCAAAGTCACCTGTTCCTCCCGAGCATGCTACACTTTACACAGTACATAGAATGTCCAGCACAGGAACAGGCCATTCGGCCCAACTGCTCCGTGCCGGTGTTTATGCTCCACACGAGCCTCCTCCCACCCTCTTCATCTCACCCCATCAGCATATCCTTCTATTCCTTTCTCCCTCATGTGTTTATCCAGCTTCCCCTTAAATGTATCTATACTATTCGCCTCAACCACTCCCTGTGGTAGCGAGTTCCACATTCTCACCACTCTCTGGGTAAAGAAGTTTCTCCTGAATTCCCTATTGGATTTATTAGAGACTATCTTATATTGATGGCCCCTAACCACACGTCGTGTCTCAAGTTACTCATAGACTGGATCTGAGGGGCAGTGCTGAGGGAGCGCCGCACTGTCGGAGGGGCAGTACTGAGGGAGCGCTGCACTGTCGGAGGGGCGGTACTGAGGGAGTGCCGCACTGTCGGAGGGGCAGTACTGAGGGAGCGCCGCACTGTCGGAGGGGCAGTACTGAGGGAGCGCTGCACTGTCGGAGGGGCAGTACTGAGGGAGCGCTGCACTGTCGGAGGGGCTGTACTGAGGGAGTGCCGCACTGTCGGAGGGGCAGTACTGAGGGAGCGCCGCACTGTCGGAGGGGCAGTACTGAGGGAGCTCAGCACTGTCGGAGGGGCAGTACTGAGGGAGTGCCGCACTGTCGGAGGGGCAGTACTGAGGGAGCTCAGCACTGTCGGAGGGGCAGTACTGAGGGAGCGCCGCACTGTCGGAGGGGCAGTACTGAGGGAGCTCAGCACTGTCGGAGGGGCAGTACTGAGGGAGCTCAGCACTGTCGGTGGGGCAGTACTGAGGGAGCGCCGCACTGTCGGAGGGGCAGTACTGAGGGAGCGCCGCACTGTCGGAGGGTCAGTACTGAGGGAGCGCCGCACTGTCGGAGGGGCAGTACTGAGGGAGCTCAGCACTGTCGGAGGGGCAGTACTGAGGGAGCTCAGCACTGTCGGAGGGGCAGTACTGAGAGAGCGCCGCACTGTCGGAGGGGCAGTACTGAGGGAGCGCCACACTGTCGGAGGGGCAGTACTGAGGGAGCGCTGCACTGTCGGAGGGGCAGTACTGAGGGAGCACTGCACTGTCGGAGGGGCAGTACTGAGGGAGTGCCGCACTGTTGGAGCGGCAGTACTGAGGGAGTGCTGCACTGTCGGAGGGGCAGTACTGAGGGAGCGCCGCACTGTCGGAGGGGCAGTACTGAGGGAGCGCCGCACTGTCGGAGGGGCAGTACTGAGGGAGCTCAGCACTGTCGGAGGGGCAGTACTGAGGGAGCGCCGCACTGTCGGAGGGGCAGTACTGAGGGAGCGCTACACTGTCGGAGGGTCAGTACTGAGGGAGCGCTGCACTGTCGGAGGGGCAGTACTGAGGGAGCGCCGCACTGTCGGAGGGGCAGTACTGAGGGAGTGCCGCACTGTCGGAGGGGCAGTACTGAGGGAGCGCCGCATCAACATAACAAAAACAGATGATCTGGTTATTATCACATTACTGTTTGTGGGAGCTTGCTGTGCGCAAATCGGTTGCCGCGTTTCCTGCATTACAACAGTGACTACACTTCAAAAAGTACTTAATTGGCTGTAAAGCGCTTTGAGATGTCCTGAGGTTGTGAAAGGCGCTATAGAAATGCAAGTCTTTCTTTTTTCGTTTCAGTCCCACTCCAATGTGGTTGACTCCTAAATGCCCTCGGAAGTGGTCACTCAGTTTGTATCAAACCCGCTACCAGCGGTTCAGGAAGAAGGCGGCCCACCACCACCTTCTCAGGGCAACGAGGGATGGGCAATAAATGCTGGGCTCGCCAGCGACGCCCACATCCCCAGAATAATTGTTTTTAAAAGACCTCGGGATTGTGCCAGAAACCAATCTCGCAAAGTAAGCAGAAAAATATCAACCCATCGGCATTCAGCACAGAATACAGAGAAGAAGAATACGATAGCAAAATACTGTGGATGCTGGAAATCCAAAATAACAACAGAAAACGCTGGAAAAGCTTGGTTTTCTGACGAAAGGTCTTCGAGCTGAAACGTTGACTCTGTTTCTCTCTCCACGGATGCTGCCTGGCCTGCTGAGTATTTCCAGCGTTTTCTGTTGTTATTACAGAGAAGAAGAACTTGCATTTATACAACGTCTTTAACATACAAACCCTCCCAAGGCACCTCACAGGTTCGCAGTGAGAGGAACGTAACACTGAGGGAGGAGAGTGTTTGGGGGAGGGGAGAGTAAAGGTTTGGGTGAAAATATGAGTTTTAAGAAAGCTTTGAATGGAGAAGTGGAACGGGGAAGGTTTGTAGGGAGGGAGATCCAGGGAGCAGCGTCCACAGAACTGAAAGTTCTATCATCAATGGTAGAGTGAAGGGAGGCTGGGATGTACAGGAGGCTAGAATCGGAAAACCGAAGGTGGTGGACTGGGAGGGGTCCCCGATTCTAGGCCCCCCTCCGCAGAAAGACGCTAGTCTCAGTTCACCAGCCCCGCTCCACAAAGTACCAGATCTCGGCCCCATCACAACAAGGAGGCAGCAAGTGGAGGGTCCCTGAGGGAAAACCTGAGGGAGAGCAGCCTTTAGGCTTCAATCCACTCCATATCTATTCTTAAACCCCTCAATCCCACCCCATATCTACCCTTAAATCCCCCAATCCCACCCCATATCTATTCTTAAACCCCTCAATCCCACCCCATATCTACCCTTAAACCCCCCAATCCCACCCCATATCTATTCTTAAACCCCTCAATCCCACCCCATATCTACCCTTAAACCCCCCAATCCCACCCCATATCTACCCTTAAACCCCCCAATCCCACCCCATACTCTATCCTTAAACCCCCCAATCCCACCCCATATCTACCCTTAAACCCCTCAATCCCACCCCATATCTACCCTTAAACCCCTCAATCCCACCCCATATCTACCCTTAAACCCCCAATCCCACCCCATATCTATCCTTAAACCCCCCAATCCCACCCCATATCTACCCTTAAACCCCTCAATCCCACCCCATATCTACCCTTAAACCCCTCAATCCCACCCCATATCTACCCTTAAACCCCCCAATCCCACCCCATACTCTATCCTTAAATCCCCCAATCCCACCCCATATCTACCCTTAAATCCCCAATCCCACCCCATATCTATCCTTAAACCCCTGAATCCCACCCCATATCTACCCTTAAACCCCCCAATCCCACCCCATACTCTATCCTTAAACCCCTCAATCCCACCCCATATCTACCCTTAAACCCCTCAATCCCACCCCATATCTACCCTTAAACCCCCCAATCCCACCCCATATCTATCCTTAAACCCCTGAATCCCACCCCATATCTACCCTTAAACCCCCCAATCCCACCCCATATCTATCCTTAAACCCCTCAATCCCACCCCATATCTACCCTTAAACCCCTCAATCCCACCCCATATCTACCCTTAAACCCCCCAATCCCACCCCATATCTATCCTTAAACCCCCCAATCCCACCCCATATCTACCCTTAAACCCCCCAATCCCACCCCATATCTACCCTTAAACCCCTCAATCCCACCCCATATCTACCCTTAAACCCCCCAATCCCACCCCATATCTATCCTTAAACCCCTCAATCCCACCCCATATCTACCCTTAAACCCCTCAATCCCACCCCATATCTATCCTTAAACCCCTCAATCCCACCCCATATCTACCCTTAAACCCCCCAATCCCACCCCATATCTACCCTTAAACCCCTCAATCCCACCCCATATCTACCCTTAAATCCCCCAATCCCACCCCATATCTATTCTTAAACCCCTCAATCCCACCCCATATCTACCCTTAAACCCCCCAATCCCACCCCATATCTATTCTTAAACCCCTCAATCCCACCCCATATCTACCCTTAAACCCCCCAATCCCACCCCATATCTACCCTTAAACCCCCCAATCCCACCCCATACTCTATCCTTAAACCCCCCAATCCCACCCCATATCTACCCTTAAACCCCTCAATCCCACTCCATATCTACCCTTAAACCCCTCAATCCCACCCCATATCTACCCTTAAACCCCCCAATCCCACCCCATATCTATCCTTAAACCCCCCAATCCCACCCCATATCTACCCTTAAACCCCCCAATCCCACCCCATACTCTATCCTTAAACCCCTCAATCCCACCCCATATCTACCCTTAAACCCCTCAATCCCACCCCATATCTACCCTTAAACCCCCCAATCCCACCCCATATCTATCCTTAAACCCCTGAATCCCACCCCATATCTACCCTTAAACCCCCCAATCCCACCCCATATCTATCCTTAAACCCCTCAATCCCACCCCATATCTACCCTTAAACCCCTCAATCCCACCCCATATCTACCCTTAAACCCCCCAATCCCACGCCATATCTATCCTTAAACCCCCCAATCCCACCCCATATCTACCCTTAAACCCCCCAATCCCACCCCATATCTACCCTTAAACCCCTCAATCCCACCCCATATCTACCCTTAAACCCCCCAATCCCACCCCATATCTATCCTTAAACCCCTCAATCCCACCCCATATCTACCCTTAAACCCCTCAATCCCACCCCATATCTATCCTTAAACCCCTCAATCCCACCCCATATCTACCCTTAAACCCCCCAATCCCACCCCATATCTACCCTTAAACCCCTCAATCCCACCCCATACTCTATCCTTAAACCCCTCAATCCCACCCCATATCTACCCTTAAACCCCTCAATCCCACCCCATATCTATCCTTAAATCCCCCAATCCCACCCCATATCTATCCTTAAACCCCTCAATCCCACCCCATATCTACCCTTAAACCCCTCAATCCCACCCCATATCTACCCTTAAACCCCTCAATCCCACCCCATACTCTATCCTTAAATCCCCCAATCCCACCCCATATCTATCCTTAAACCCCCCAATCCCACCCCATATCTACCCTTAAACCCCCCAATCCCACCCCATATTCTATCCCTTGTACTCCTCCCAGATTTGCCAACACTCTCCCCCTCCACGGGCTGTCAGTCCCACACATTCCCCACCCTCTATGTGAAGTAGGTAAATGTAAACTCTCTGGGTCCCTTCCCTTTTCTCAGCTTTGGATGTTGCCCCTGGTCACAGAGTTTGTGGTTGCATCAAACTATTTATTGGGGCTCACATTATTTGTGCCCTTTACAATCTTGCTAACTCGGTAACGTGACCCCCGAGACTTGTTTCCTGTAGGGTCGTGTTAGAGTCGGACAAAGAGAGGGAGGGAGAGAGAGAAACTTTTACACAAAAGGCCAGTGGGCACAGTGAGACACAAAGCAGAGAACAGACGGAATAAAGTCAGTCACTTTCCACAAAATGATCTCACTCCGGAACTATGCTGCTCATTGAGTGCAGACTGGTAACACGGCTAACTCACTGATACTCATAAATCAGCCGACATCGCCGAACATTTTCCATCTGGAACAGGAATTTAGAGTTAAGTGTTTTTGTTGGAGCGGCGACACTGTACAGTGGAAAGGAATGGGAAGTGGTTTGGCGAGTTGGAATCCCATGCCTGGGTTGTAGTTCCGTGGAAACATGGTACCCGAGGTCGCGGTAAATGCCTTTCACAAGGGGAGGGTGAGCGCTCCGACAGCACAAAGCCTCGCCCGCCTGCCGTGTACATCAGGGAATCGTGCCCAGGTTGCCCATGAATATACATATTGTACAATTTTAAAGAGGGTGCAGGAACAGAGAGACCTGGGGGTGAACATACCCAAGTGTTTGAAGCTGGGAGGACAAGTTGAGAAGGCTGCTAAATCCCTGGGGAATGGGCCCTGGGGGGGGGAATGGGCCCTGGCGGGGGGAATGGGCCCTGGCGGGGGGAGGAATGGGCCCTGGGGGGGGGGATGAGCCCTGGGGGGGGGGAATGGGCCCTGGGGGGGGGGATGAGCCCTGGGGGGGGGGAATGGGCCCTGGGGGGGGGGATGAGCCCTGGGGGGGGGGGAATGGGCCCTTGGGGGGGAATGGGCCCTTGGGGGGGGGGGGAATGGGCCCTGGGGGGGGGATGAGCCCTGGGGGGGGGGGGGGAATGGGCCCTGGGGGGGGGGGGATGAGCCCTGGGGGGGTGTGAATGGGCCCTTGGGGGGGGGAATGGGCCCGGGGGGGGGGGGAATGGGCCCTTGGGGGGGGGGGAGGAATGGGCCCTGGGGGGGGGGATGAGCCCTGGGGGGGGGGAATGGGCCCTTGGGGGGGGGGGGTGAGCCCTGGGGGGGGGGGGATGGGCCCTGGCGGGGGGGATGGGCCCTGGGGGAGGGGGATGGGCCTGGGGGGGGGGGGTGAGCCCTGGGGGGGGGGGGGGATGGGGGGAGCCCTGGGGGGGGGGGGGGTGATGAGCCCTGGGGGTGGGGGGGGGGATGGGCCCCGGGGGGGGGGGGTGATGAGCCCTGGGGGGTGGGGATGGGCTCAGGGGGGGGGATGAGCCCTGGGCGGGGGGATGGGCCCTGGGGGGGGGCGTGAGCCCTGGGGGGGGGGGATGGGCCCTGGGGGGGGGGGGGGTGAGCCCTGGGAGGGGGGGGTGAGCCCTGGGAGGGGGGAATGGGCCCTGGGGGGGGGAATGGGACCTGGGGGGGGATGGGCCTGGGGGGGGGGTGAGCCCTGGGGCGGGTAGAGAGGGGCACAGCTCATGCACAAACAATGCACCTGTCAGTTTGGCCAGTGTCTGGGGTCGCCGACCCTCCAGAAATGAAAGATGAATTTCCAGGACACTGAGAGCAAAACCCGGGAGAAAAATCATCGGGGGCGTTAAAAATTATTTGTTGATTAGTTAGAAAAGTATTGGACATGGGATAAAAGGCTGATTGACTGACAATCAAGAATCGTCCAATCAGGGAATGAACAGATGATACGCTTCCCGATTGGTGCAGGAAGGCGGGCACCGTGAGGATTGTCATGTCGGGCGACCAATGGCGGGAGTGCGGGGGCGGGGCGGTTCGAGGCAGGAGGTCATGTGATGAAACCTCCAGGAATATGTCCAGCTCGAGTTGGCGACCCTACCCGTGGGCTTTCACCCCCGTTACACGCTCACACCCTTCGCGGGTTCCAAGCAGAAACAGAGGGGGTTTCACACAGAGCGTGCGGGATCTGAGACCAGGTCCCCCGGTGATGTGATGAAGAGTCCACAGTATTCAACAAGACCCAATCTTCAGGAAGAAGTGTTTATAAACCAGTTTATTTATTTTGGTGTTACATTGTCCTTTACAATCAGTAAGGTCCATTAACTTCAGCTCAAAAAAATCTCTGCTGCCCCGTGCTCTAACTCGCACCTAGTCCCATCCACCCATCACCCCTGTGCTCACTGACCTACATTGACTCCCGGTCTGGCAACGCCTCGATTTTAAAATTCTTATCCTCGTGTTCAAATCCCTCCCTGGCCTCGCCCCTCCCTCTCTCTGTAACCTCCTCCAGCCCCACAACCCTCCGAGATCTCTGCGCTCCTCTTATTCTGGCCTCTTGAGCATCCCCCGATTTTAATCTCCACCATTGGCGGCCGTGCCTTCAGCTGATATCACGGTAAATGAATTATTTGTCATTTTGCACCAAGCTGGTTAGTGAGTTAATGAGCCAGAGATTCTCTTCAACTGATGCTCAATAACGATTGGACAGGTGGTGCGACTAACACTAACATCAAAAGCTATTACACTGACAATACAGTCAGCTGCCTGGGCCCCGAGCTCTGGAATTCCCGCCCTAAACCTCTCCGCCTCTCTCTCCTCCTTTAAGATGCTCCTTAAAACCTCCCTCTTTGTCCAAGCTTTTGGTCACCTGTCCTAATATCTCCTTATGTGGCTCGGGGTCAAATTGTGTCTGATAATCGCTCCTGTGAAGCGCCGCGGGACGTTTTACTGTGTTAAAGGTGCTAGATAAATGCAAGTTGTTGTTGATTTTACCACTCAGTTTCACAAGGGCAATGTCGCTCCATTATGAACCATAGCTGAGTCCAGCTGGTCACAACATCTGGTCTGATTTTGTTGTGTACTGGGACTATACTGGCATGACCTTTCTTTGACCCCTCAGTTGAGGCATTACTGGCTGAAATGCAAAGGAGGATTCAACCTTTTAGCCATAAAGCGAAGGAGTTCCATAAAGAAATGGCCCAGGCCCGTGGACAGAGGTGGCCTTGGCAGTCAGTCCCACCTCCTCATGTGTCAAGAGAAGTTTACTGACCTCTCCAGGACAGGCAAGGTAACAGGAAGCAGTCACGCCTTGAAGCATTCAAAGGTAGAAATTTACTTCACATCTTTCCACCTACCACAGCCTCCACCTTGAGCAAAAATTACAATGTGCAGAACTGACAACCCTATCACTCGAACATGATTCCCAAAATCTGGAATACTGCCTGGCCCAGCTTGCGTCCTGGCAGCAGGGAGATCGGGAAGAGCCAGCAAGAGTTGCCAAGAGAGGTTAGCAAGGCTCTTGGAAAAATCGAGGCTGACTTTTGAACGGGGCCAAGTACAGACAGGGCTGGCTGCCATGCCAGGCCTCCCAGATTCCTGGAAAGTGCTTGCTACTTACACACCAGCACACACTCAACCTCATCCCACAATGACCCGTCCTTACACACCAACACACACTCAACCTCATCCCACAATGACCCGTCCTT
>JASTWF010000153.1:235007-292598 GCA_030390025.1 Squalus acanthias | reverse complement strand
CTTGAATCTCCTCCAGGAGCATGGTGCCCAGGACCCATACTCAATGCCGCAAAAAGTTCAACGACCTCACTCGGGTCGTCAGGGTGAGTGGCTTTTTCTCAATACCTCTCCATCCCTCCATCTCAACCTCACTCTATGGCCAGAGGGTCTTAAAACCCCAATGCACAACACTCATCCAACACCTATGGCCCTTTCATGAAACACACACACACATTCCACACTTTGCATACAGTAAGGGCTATTCACCTGTGGGAGGTACATCAGGCAAGACCATGGCTGCATACAGTAAGGGCTATTCACCTATGGGAGGCACATCAGGCAAGACCATGGCTGTATATTTACTCAGATGCTGTCCTTTTTCTTACAGGCCAAGCTGGCGCATAATCGGAGACAGCAGCAACGGACAGGTGGAGGGCGGCCTCAGCTGCAACCCCTCAGCGATCTTGAGGAGCGCGTCCACAGGATTGTGGCAAGCCGGGTGATCGGTCCCGTCGCCACTGGAGACGCCGACCCCGTCTGGACAGCAATGGTAAGGTCATCACCTTTTTGTCCTCTGTCCTTCCACTTGTCCCTCACAACACCAGCCTTTGACACTTTCAATCCAACTTGCTAACTCGCTGCACTTATTCCTCCCTTACTGCCACCCTGTCCTCACGCTAAAGCCACTCTTGTACCTCCCTGCTTTCAGATGGTGATTCACCAGCTGAGGAGACGGGCCCTGAAGCTGCCAGTGGGAGTGAAGCTGCAGCCAAGGAGGAAGAGGAAGCCGGAGCATCAGTGCCACCCTCTCCCGAGGAAGCCCATGCCCACACTGGGAACACGCCTTCCCTGGAGGGGAGCAGGGGGGAAGGGTCTGATGAGGGTGAAGCTCCAGGACCCAGCGGGCTGCAGCAACGCCATGGGGGTAGGGAAGAACGGGGGCCTTCTCCCCAGAGGGAGAGTATGCCAGACACTCCTACTGCAATGGACGCAGAGGAGGAGCGGCTGATCGCAGAAATGAACACCCAGGCGGTGGGCATGCACACTGAGCTCATGGGTGCAGTGGGAAGGGTGCCCGAATGCATTGAGTCACTGGCAAGGAGTGTGGAGCACTTCGCTGTAGCACAGGCGGATGCCACACTTACGCTTAGTGCTGCAATTCAGTCACTGGCTGCCGTGATCCCATCTCTGACTGCTCTCATGCAGACTCAGATTGAGGCCACGCGAGCACAGACTGCTGCCAACCTCGATGGTTCGTGCACATGTCCCCGGGGCTGTCACCGCACCGCTGCAGGCCAGCAATCTGTTCTCCAGCAGATTGCTCCGGATGCTGAAGTGCTGCCCCGTGGGAGTGCCAGTGCGTCGGTCGAGCAGGGAGTTGCTGTCCTCTCTCACGATGACAGCATTCCTGCTGCCAACACTGTCACTTCTCCACTGCACTTGCCACCGCCTGTAGGACAGACTGCTGCCGCCCATGCAGAGTTGGTGCAGTCTGCAGCCGGGCCCTCCAGGCCCAGAACTGGTCGAGGCCGTCCTTCAGGGCATCTGCAGTGTCAGGGTCTGACGAGCAGCAGCCTTCCACCAGCCTTGCTGCAGCCACTGAGGTCCCATTACGGAGGAGCAGTAGGGTTAGAAGGGGGGAAGTGCGCAAGGGAAGGAGATCACCCTCGAAGGGCAAAAAGTAGGAGGTGTGACAAAATGCTGGTCATTTTTTTATTAAAGGTCGAGGTTCATGGTCCAACTTTTGTTTAGTGTTTTGGACATTATCTCCAGGTTGTGAGAACCAGTTATGTTATTGACTGTTTTTTTTGTGTTTATTTCTATGAGTTTGTCATGAGGAATTGACACACACAGAGTTTGTAAAATAAATAAGTTTCTGTATTCAAAATATACATGGTTGGTGGTTGGAATTATTGGTGCCTCGGCCGGCTTAGGGGTTGCGTGCTGGGTTCATTGATGTTGTTAGCAATGGCAGAAGCCATTTCCACAGCAGGGGCCCTAGAAGCGGCTTGCTATTAGCCGTTGACGGACGGCCCTTGCAGTTTCACCATTGTGGGCCGCCCTCCCGCCTTGGTGCTGCTGATGATCATCCTCCTCGTCCTCTTCCTCCTCTTCCTCCTCCTCCTCTGGTGGTGTTCCAAGGCCTGGTGGCATTGGCTGGGTCCTGACGATTGCCATGTTATGCAACATAGAATACATAGAATACATAGAACAGTACAGCACAGTACAGGCCCTTCGGCCCTCGATGTTGTGCCGAGCATTGTCCGAGACCAAGATCAAGCTATCACACTCCCTATCACTCTGGTGTGCTCCATGTGCTTATCCAATAACCGCTTGAAAGTTCCTAAAGTGTCCGACTCCACTATCACAGCAGGCAGTCCATTCCACACCCCAACCATTCTCTGAGTAAAGAATCTACCTCGGACATCCCTTCTATATCTCCCACCATGCACCTTATAGTTATGCCCCCTTGTAACAGCTGCCTCTACCCGAGGAAATAGTCTCTGAACATCCACTCTATCTATCCCCCTCATCATCTTATAAACCTCTATTAAGTCGCCTCTCATCCTCCTCCGCTCTAAAGAGAAACATGCAGCACACAACTACGAAGTTGGATACTCGCTCAGGCGAGTACTGCAGGGCTCCTCCAGAATGGTCGAGACAGCGGAACCATTGCTTCAGCACGCCGATTGTGCGCTCAATTATGTTCCTGGTAGCTTGATGGCTCTCATTGTACCACAGCTCAGCAGGGGTGTTGGGCGTACGGAGCGGTGTCATCAGCCAGGTGCTCAATGCATACCCCTTGTCCCCGAGAAGCCAACCAACTGGCTGATGCGGTGCCTCGAAAAGTTCTGCCACAGTAGTCTGGCACAGGATGAAAGCATCGTGGCAGCTGCCAGGATAGTGGGCATTGACAGCGAGTATCAGTTGTCTGTGGTCACAGACCAACTGAACATTCAAGGAATGGAACCCCTTTCTGTTCCGGAATTCCTCGGCATTCTCATGCGGAGCACGCAAAGCCACATGCGTGCAGTCAATGGCGCCCTGCACCATGGGGAAGCCCGCTACCCTCGCAAAGCCCAGAGCGCGGTCACGCTGCTTGTCTGGGGTCATGGGGAAAGAGATGAACTCTCGTCTCCTTTTAAAGAGGGCATTTGTGACCTGCCGGATGCAGCAATGCACCGCGAACTGGGAAATATTGGCGAGGTCCCCAGCAGCAGCTTGAAATGAGCCAGTAGCGTAGAAGTTGAGAGCCACTGTGACCTTCACTGCCACCGACAGAGACGTCCTGGACCTCAGTTGAGGCTGCAGATCTGGCTGCAGCAGGTGGCAGAGCTCAGTGACCACCTCCTTGCTGAATCGCAGCCTTCGCAAACACAGCTCCTCAGACATATGAAGGTAGGAGAGCTGTTCACGATATACCCTGGGAGGGTAAGCTCTCCTGTACATACGCCTGTTGGCCCTCCTCCGTCTGGCCATCATTGCCACTCTCTCTCTGCGTCTCTGTGTCCTCCGATTCAGCTGGAGCAGGACGACGCCCCCAATCAGTGCAGCCCCCATAGTCTCTTTGCAAGCAAAGTAATGAAGGACAGCAACTAAAGTACTAGCGAATTTAGGATCAGTAGGCAAAACTACCTCACAAAGCGTTGAGTCAATGCAGAAGTCTCTCTTTCTCTCTCTCCGAATCTCTCTCTCTCTCTCAGAATGAGTGGTGTAAAATGTCAACCACAGAAAAAGACAGGAAGAGGCCCCCTTTAAATAGCGCCCCCCCCAGCCCCACAGCGATTGATAGCGTTCCAGTCTTCCGGTCGTTGGATGCGACAGGCGGTAAGGCAGGGGGCGCCACTCAATTTCCGCTCCGGGGCGCCACAAGGGCGTTGCACCATGGAATGACGTCACAATCTGCGCGCGCAAGTGGTCGCAGCGGTAAGGTTTAGCGCCGCCGGACAATCTCTAGTTAAGTTCCCGAGCGGCGCAAACATCGCTGCGCCCGGGCGTTAGCGGCTTTGCGCCCCATTAGCGCCCTCTTAAGGCGCTAACGGGAGGCGCAACCAACTGAATTTTTACCCCCAACAGTTTTATTTGAAATCACAAGCTTTCGGAGCTTACTACTCATTCGTCGGGTGAAGTAAAAGTGATGGGACAGTGTAGAGGGAGCTTTACTCTGTATCTCACCCGTGCTCCACCTGCCCTGGGAGTGTTTGATGGGACAGTGCAGAGGGAGCTTTACTTTGTATCTAACCTGTGCTTTACCTGCCCTGGGAGTGTTTGATGGGACAGTGTAGAGGGAGCTTTACTCTGTGTCTAACGCGTGCTGTACCTGCTCTGGGAGTGTTTGATGACACAGTGCAGAGGGAGCTTTACTCTGTATCTAACCCGTGCTGTACCTGCCCTGCGAGTGTTTGAAATGACAGTGTAGAGGGAGCTTTACTCTGTATCTAACCCGTGCTGTACCTGCCCTGGGAGTGTTTGATGGGACTAGTGTAGAGAGAGCTTTACTCTGTATCTAACCCGTGCTGTACCTGCCCTGGGAGTGTTTGATGGGACAGTGTAGAGGGAGCTTTACTCTGTATCTAACCTGTGCTGTACCTGCCCTGGGAGTGTTTGATGGGACAGTGTAGAGGGAGCTTTACTCTGTATCTAACCCGTGCTGTACCTGCCCTGGGAGTGTTTGATGGGACAGTGTAGAGGGAGCTTTACTCTGTATCTAATCTGTGCTGTACCTGCCCTGGGAGTGTTTGATGGGACAGTGTAGAGGGAGCTTTACTCTGTATCTAACCCGTGCTGTACCTGCCCTGGGAGTGTTTGATGGGACAGTGTAGAGGGAGCTTTACTCTGTATCTAACCCGTGCTGAACCTGCCCTGGGAGTGTTTGATGTGACAGTGTAGAGGGAGCTTTACTCTGTATCTAACCCGTGCTGTACCTGCCCTGCGAGTGTTTGAAATGACAGTGTAGAGGGAGCTTTACTCTGTATCTAACCCGTGCTGTACCTGCCCTGGGAGTGTTTGATGGGATAGTGTTGAGCGATTTTACTCTGTATCTAACCCGTGCTGTACCTGCCCTGGGAGTGTTTGATGGGACAGTGTAGAGGGAGCTTTACTCTGTATCTAACCTGTGCTGTACCTGCCCTGGGAGTGTTTGATGGGACAGTGTAGAGGGAGCTTTACTCTGTATCTCACCCATACTGTACCTGCCCTGGGAGTGTTTGATGGGACATTGTAGAGGGAGCTTTACTCTGTATCTAACCCGTGCTGTACCTGCCCTGGGAATGTTTGATGGGACAGTGCAGAGGGAGCTTTACTCTGTATCTAACCCGTGCTGAACCTGCCCTGGGAGTGTTTGATGGGACAGTGTAGAGGGAGCATTACTCTGTATCTAACCTATGCTGTACCTGCCCTGGGAGTGTTTGATGGGACAGTATAGAGGGAGCATTACTCTGTATCTAACCCATGCTGTACCTGCCCTGGGAGTGTTTGATGGGACAGTGTAGAGGGAGCTTTACTCTGTATCTAACCCGTGCTGTACCTGCCCTGGGAGTGTTTGATGGGACAGTGTAGAGGGAGCTTTACTCTGTATCTCACCCGTGCTGTACCTGCCCTGAAGTGTGTGATGGGACAGTGTAGAGGGAGCTTTACTCTGTATCTAACCCGTGCTGTACCTGCCCTGGGAATGTTTGATGTGACAGTGTAGAGGGAGCTTTACTCTGTATCTAACCCGTGCTGTACCTGCCCTGGGAGTGTTTGATGGGACAGTGTAGAGGGAGCATTACTCTGTATCTAACCTATGCTGTACCTGCCCTGGGATTGTTTGATGGGACAGTATAGAGGGAGCATTACTCTGTATCTAACCCATGCTATACCTGCCCTGGGAGTGTTTGATGGGGCAGTTTAGAGGGAGTTTTACTCTGTATCTAGCACGTGCTGTACCTGCCCTGGGAGTGTTTGATGGGACAGTGTAGAGGGAGCTTTACTGTGTGTCTAACGCGTGCTGTACTTGCCCTGGGAGTGTTTGATGGGACACTGTAGAGGGAGCTTTACTCTGTATCTCACCCGTGCTGTATCTGCCCTGGGAGTGTTTGATGGGACAGTGTAGAGGGAGCTTTACTCTGTATCTAGCCGGTGCTGTACCTGCCCTGGGAGTGTTTGATGGGTCAGTGTAGAGGGAGCTTTACTCTGTATCTAACCTGTGCTGTACCTGCCCTGGTAGTGTTTGATGGGACAGTGTAGAGGGAGCTTTACTCTGTATCTAACCCGTGCTGTACCTGCCCTGGGAGTGTTTGATGGGACAGTGTAGAGGGAGCTTTACTCTGTATCTAACTCGTGCTGTATCTGCCCTGGGAGTGTTTGACGGGACAGTGTAGAGGGAGCTTTACTCTGTATCTAACCCGTGCTCTACCTGCCCTGGGAGTGTTTGATGGGACAGTGTAGAGGGAGCTTTACTCTGTATCTAATCCGTGCTGTACCTGCCCTGGGAGTGTGTGATGGACAAAATTGAGAGGTTGCACAACACCAGGTTATAGTCCAAGGGGGAAAAATTAGGTCGCGCCCCATTTGGGGCTCAAATATCGTCTGGACGCAAATATTAGCGCCTGGCGCTAATTATCGCCACTGACTGGAAACTTCACTTTTACCGCCCCGGGAGGTGAGTGGAGCGCTAAATCAGGCGCTGCACACCTGTCTTAAGGCGCAAAGGCCGAGCAGTGAGGCGTTAACTCAGCGCGCGAGCGCAGCGTAGCTGCTGCCAGATAGCGAGGGAACACAGACACACTGGCGCCGGACACTTCTTAAAGCCGGGGGGGCCAACTTGCTCCCCAGCCACACCCTGCTCATTGCAGCCTTGAATCTCCTCCAGGAGCATGGTGCCCAGGACCCATACTCAATGCCGCAAAAAGTTCAACGACCTCACTCGGGTCGTCAGGGTGAGTGGCTTTTTCTCAATACCTCTCCATCCCTCCATCTCAACCTCACTCTATGGCCAGAGGGTCTTAAAACCCCAATGCACAACACTCATCCAACACCTATGGCCCTTTCATGAAACACACACACACATTCCACACTTTGCATACAGTAAGGGCTATTCACCTGTGGGAGGTACATCAGGCAAGACCATGGCTGCATACAGTAAGGGCTATTCACCTATGGGAGGCACATCAGGCAAGACCATGGCTGTATATTTACTCAGATGCTGTCCTTTTTCTTACAGGCCAAGCTGGCGCATAATCGGAGACAGCAGCAACGGACAGGTGGAGGGCGGCCTCAGCTGCAACCCCTCAGCGATCTTGAGGAGCGCGTCCACAGGATTGTGGCAAGCCGGGTGATCGGTCCCGTCGCCACTGGAGACGCCGACCCCGTCTGGACAGCAATGGTAAGGTCATCACCTTTTTGTCCTCTGTCCTTCCACTTGTCCCTCACAACACCAGCCTTTGACACTTTCAATCCAACTTGCTAACTCGCTGCACTTATTCCTCCCTTACTGCCACCCTGTCCTCACGCTAAAGCCACTCTTGTACCTCCCTGCTTTCAGATGGTGATTCACCAGCTGAGGAGACGGGCCCTGAAGCTGCCAGTGGGAGTGAAGCTGCAGCCAAGGAGGAAGAGGAAGCCGGAGCATCAGTGCCACCCTCTCCCGAGGAAGCCCATGCCCACACTGGGAACACGCCTTCCCTGGAGGGGAGCAGGGGGGAAGGGTCTGATGAGGGTGAAGCTCCAGGACCCAGCGGGCTGCAGCAACGCCATGGGGGTAGGGAAGAACGGGGGCCTTCTCCCCAGAGGGAGAGTATGCCAGACACTCCTACTGCAATGGACGCAGAGGAGGAGCGGCTGATCGCAGAAATGAACACCCAGGCGGTGGGCATGCACACTGAGCTCATGGGTGCAGTGGGAAGGGTGCCCGAATGCATTGAGTCACTGGCAAGGAGTGTGGAGCACTTCGCTGTAGCACAGGCGGATGCCACACTTACGCTTAGTGCTGCAATTCAGTCACTGGCTGCCGTGATCCCATCTCTGACTGCTCTCATGCAGACTCAGATTGAGGCCACGCGAGCACAGACTGCTGCCAACCTCGATGGTTCGTGCACATGTCCCCGGGGCTGTCACCGCACCGCTGCAGGCCAGCAATCTGTTCTCCAGCAGATTGCTCCGGATGCTGAAGTGCTGCCCCGTGGGAGTGCCAGTGCGTCGGTCGAGCAGGGAGTTGCTGTCCTCTCTCACGATGACAGCATTCCTGCTGCCAACACTGTCACTTCTCCACTGCACTTGCCACCGCCTGTAGGACAGACTGCTGCCGCCCATGCAGAGTTGGTGCAGTCTGCAGCCGGGCCCTCCAGGCCCAGAACTGGTCGAGGCCGTCCTTCAGGGGCATCTGCAGTGTCAGGGTCTGACGAGCAGCAGCCTTCCACCAGCCTTGCTGCAGCCACTGAGGTCCCATTACGGAGGAGCAGTAGGGTTAGAAGGGGGGAAGTGCGCAAGGGAAGGAGATCACCCTCGAAGGGCAAAAAGTAGGAGGTGTGACAAAATGCTGGTCATTTTTTTATTAAAGGTCGAGGTTCATGGTCCAACTTTTGTTTAGTGTTTTGGACATTATCTCCAGGTTGTGAGAACCAGTTATGTTATTGACTGTTTTTTTGTGTTTATTTCTATGAGTTTGTCATGAGGAATTGACACACACAGAGTTTGTAAAATAAATAAGTTTCTGTATTCAAAATATACATGGTTGGTGGTTGGAATTATTGGTGCCTCGGCCGGCTTAGGGGTTGCGTGCTGGGTTCATTGATGTTGTTAGCAATGGCAGAAGCCATTTCCACAGCAGGGGCCCTAGAAGCGGCTTGCTATTAGCCGTTGACGGACGGCCCTTGCAGTTTCACCATTGTGGGCCGCCCTCCCGCCTTGGTGCTGCTGATGATCATCCTCCTCGTCCTCTTCCTCCTCTTCCTCCTCCTCCTCTGGTGGTGTTCCAAGGCCTGGTGGCATTGGCTGGGTCCTGACGATTGCCATGTTATGCAACATAGAATACATAGAATACATAGAACAGTACAGCACAGTACAGGCCCTTCGGCCCTCGATGTTGTGCCGAGCATTGTCCGAGACCAAGATCAAGCTATCACACTCCCTATCACTCTGGTGTGCTCCATGTGCTTATCCAATAACCGCTTGAAAGTTCCTAAAGTGTCCGACTCCACTATCACAGCAGGCAGTCCATTCCACACCCCAACCATTCTCTGAGTAAAGAATCTACCTCGGACATCCCTTCTATATCTCCCACCATGCACCTTATAGTTATGCCCCCTTGTAACAGCTGCCTCTACCCGAGGAAATAGTCTCTGAACATCCACTCTATCTATCCCCCTCATCATCTTATAAACCTCTATTAAGTCGCCTCTCATCCTCCTCCGCTCTAAAGAGAAACATGCAGCACACAACTACGAAGTTGGATACTCGCTCAGGCGAGTACTGCAGGGCTCCTCCAGAATGGTCGAGACAGCGGAACCATTGCTTCAGCACGCCGATTGTGCGCTCAATTATGTTCCTGGTAGCTTGATGGCTCTCATTGTACCACAGCTCAGCAGGGGTGTTGGGCGTACGGAGCGGTGTCATCAGCCAGGTGCTCAATGCATACCCCTTGTCCCCGAGAAGCCAACCAACTGGCTGATGCGGTGCCTCGAAAAGTTCTGCCACAGTAGTCTGGCACAGGATGAAAGCATCGTGGCAGCTGCCAGGATAGTGGGCATTGACAGCGAGTATCAGTTGTCTGTGGTCACAGACCAACTGAACATTCAAGGAATGGAACCCCTTTCTGTTCCGGAATTCCTCGGCATTCTCATGCGGAGCACGCAAAGCCACATGCGTGCAGTCAATGGCGCCCTGCACCATGGGGAAGCCCGCTACCCTCGCAAAGCCCAGAGCGCGGTCACGCTGCTTGTCTGGGGTCATGGGGAAAGAGATGAACTCTCGTCTCCTTTTAAAGAGGGCATTTGTGACCTGCCGGATGCAGCAATGCACCGCGAACTGGGAAATATTGGCGAGGTCCCCAGCAGCAGCTTGAAATGAGCCAGTAGCGTAGAAGTTGAGAGCCACTGTGACCTTCACTGCCACCGACAGAGACGTCCTGGACCTCAGTTGAGGCTGCAGATCTGGCTGCAGCAGGTGGCAGAGCTCAGTGACCACCTCCTTGCTGAATCGCAGCCTTCGCAAACACAGCTCCTCAGACATATGAAGGTAGGAGAGCTGTTCACGATATACCCTGGGAGGGTAAGCTCTCCTGTACATACGCCTGTTGGCCCTCCTCCGTCTGGCCATCATTGCCACTCTCTCTCTGCGTCTCTGTGTCCTCCGATTCAGCTGGAGCAGGACGACGCCCCCAATCAGTGCAGCCCCCATAGTCTCTTTGCAAGCAAAGTAATGAAGGACAGCAACTAAAGTACTAGCGAATTTAGGATCAGTAGGCAAAACTACCTCACAAAGCGTTGAGTCAATGCAGAAGTCTCTCTTTCTCTCTCTCCGAATCTCTCTCTCTCTCTCAGAATGAGTGGTGTAAAAATGTCAACCACAGAAAAAGACAGGAAGAGGCCCCCTTTAAATAGCGCCCCCCCCAGCCCCACAGCGATTGATAGCGTTCCAGTCTTCCGGTCGTTGGATGCGACAGGCGGTAAGGCAGGGGGCGCCACTCAATTTCCGCTCCGGGGCGCCACAAGGGCGTTGCACCATGGAATGACGTCACAATCTGCGCGCGCAAGTGGTCGCAGCGGTAAGGTTTAGCGCCGCCGCACAATCTCTAGTTAAGTTCCCGAGCGGCGCAAACATCGCTGCGCCCGGGCGTTAGCGGCTTTGCGCCCCATTAGCGCCCTCTTAAGGCGCTAACGGGAGGCGCAACCAACTGAATTTTTACCCCCAACAGTTTTATTTGAAATCACAAGCTTTCGGAGCTTACTACTCATTCGTCGGGTGAAGTAAAAGTGATGGGACAGTGTAGAGGGAGCTTTACTCTGTATCTCACCCGTGCTCCACCTGCCCTGTGAGTGTTTGATGGGACAGTGCAGAGGGAGCTTTACTTTGTATCTAACCTGTGCTTTACCTGCCCTGGGAGTGTTTGATGGGACAGTGTAGAGGGAGCTTTACTCTGTGTCTAACGCGTGCTGTACCTGCTCTGGGAGTGTTTGATGACACAGTGCAGAGGGAGCTTTACTCTGTATCTAACCCGTGCTGGACCTGCCCTGGGAGTGTTTGATGTGACAGTGCAGAGGGAGCTTTACTCTGTCTCTAACCCGTGATTTACCTGCCCTGGGAGTTTTTGATGGGACAGTGTAGAGAGAGCTTTACTCTGTATCTAACCCGTGCTGTACCTGCCCTGGGAGTGTTTGATGGGACAGTGTAGAGGGAGCTTTGCTCTGTATCTAACCCGTGCTGTACCTGCCCTGGGAGTGTTTGATGGGACAATGTAGATGGAGCTTTACTCTGTCTCTAACCCGTGATTTACCTGCCCTGGGAGTTTTTGATGGGACAGTGTAGAGGGAGCTTTACTCTGTATCTAACCTATGCTGTACCTGCCCTGGGAGTGTTTGATGGGACAGTGTAGAGGGAGCTTTACTCTGTATCTAACGCTGTACCTGCCCTGGGAGTGTTTGATGGGACAGTGTAGAGGGAGCTTTACTCTGTATCTAACCCGTGCTGTACCTGCCCTGGCAGTGTTTGATGGGACAGTGTAGAGGGAGCTTTACTCTGTATCTAACCTATGCTGTACCTGCCCTGGGAGTGTTTGATGGGACAGTGTAGAGGGAGCTTTACTCTGTATCTAACGCTGTACCTGCCCTGGGAGTGTTTGATGGGACAGTGTAGAGGGAGCTTCACTCTGTATCTAACCCGTGCTGTACCTGCCCTGGCAGTGTTTGATGGGACAGTGTAGAGGGAGCTTTACTCTGTATATAACCCGTGCTCTACCTGCCCTGGGAGTGTTTGATGGGACAGTGTAGAGGGAGCTTTACTCTGTATCTAATCCGTGCTGTAGCAGCCCTGGGAGTGTTTGATGGGACAGTGTAGACGGAGATTAACTCTGTATCTAACCTTCGCTGTATCTGCCCTGGGAGTGTTTGATGGGACAGTGTAGAGGGAGCTTTACTCTGTATCTAACCTGTGCTTTACCTGCCCTGGGAGTGTTTGATGGGACAGTGTAGAGGGATTTTACTCTGTATCTAGCACGTGCTGTACCTGCCCTGGGAGTGTTTGATGGGACAGTGCAGAGGGAGCTTTACTCTGTATCTAACCCCTGCTGTACCTGCCCTGGGAGTGTTTGATGGGATAGTGTAGAGGGATTTTACTCTGTATCTAACCCGCGCTGTACCTGCCCTGGGAGTGTTTGATGGGATAGTGTAGAGGGAGCTTTACTCTGTATCTAACCCGTGCTGTACCTGCCCTGGGAGTGTTTGATGGGACAGTGTAGAGGGAGCTTAACTCTGTATCTAATCCGTGCTGTACCTGCCCTGGGAGTGTTTGATGGGACAGTGTAGAGGGTGCTTTGCTCTGTATCTGACCCGTGCTGTACCTGCCCTGGGAGTGTCTGATGGGACAGTGTAGATGGAACTTTACTCTGTCTCTAACCCGTGATTTACCTGACTTGGGAGTGTTTGATGGGTCAGTGTAGAGGGAGCTTTACTCTGTATCTAACCTATGCTGTCCCTGCCCTGGGAGTGTTTGATGGGACAGCAAAGTGGGAGCATTAAGCTGTATCTAACCCGTGCTGTACCTGCCCTGGGAGTGTTTGATGGGACAGTGTAGAGGGAGCTTTACTCTGTATCTAACCGGTGCTGTACCTGCCCTGGGAGTGTTTGATGGTCATGATGCGGAGATGCCGGTGTTGGACTGGGGTGGACAAAATTGAGAGGTCGCACAACACCAGGTTATAGTCCAAGGGGTAAAAATTGAGTCGCGCCCCATTTAGGGCGCTAACCTCGCCGGGGCGCGACTTTTAGCGCCCTGAAAAAATTAGCGGCCCCGCGCCGGAACTTCAGTGGTTGCGCCCCAAGAGGGAAGCGGGGCGCAACTGGAAGCAGCCTGCATCCCTCTTGGGGCGCTGCGAGCGAATATCCTGGCGCTACGTGCCGCAGCGCCACGCGCTGCGGCACGTCGCTCCGCGGTATTGCAGGCCTTCCTCCCCTTCTTAAAGGGGAGGGACCCTGCGCAGCGCGAACCGGGGCCCAGCTGGGACCCCAGGGATCGGGAGTGCCGGCAAAAGAGCCCGGCACTCAAGAGAAGTGCCGGGCTCTTGGAGCGCAGCCGGCACTTCACGGTGGGGGGGCTTCACGGGGGCCGGGGGCAGGTGCTGGCAGGCGGCCAGCAACAAAAATGGCCGCCTGCCACCTCCGCTTTAAATATCGCCGCCCCGGCCGCACGTACGCCTCCCTGAACCCGTCGGACATAGCGTCTGGCGGTAAATCAGGGGGCGCGACTGAAGATCACGGCCGGGGCGCGAGCGGGGTGCTGCGCACGGCGATGACGTCATCGCCGACGGCGCAGCGCCACAGGGCGCTACCGGCTGCCGCCGCCGCTAACCTCCCACTAAATTTTTCGGGAGGCGTGGGCGGCGCTGCGCCCGGGCGTTAGCTGCTTTACGCCCCATTAGCGCCCTCTTAAGGCGCTAATGGGAGGCGCAAGCAGCTGAATTTTTCCCCCCAACAGTTTTATTTGAAATCACAAGCTTTCGGAGCTATCGATTTGCTCCTTCCTCAGGTGAAGTAAATTAGATACAGAATCGCCAAAGCATATATAGATAGAAAACAAAGCATGTGTACTTTACAATTGCAGACCAATAAATTAAATCATCCTGACTATCTGCCGAGGTGTGATAAAGTTAATTAAGTCAGCCAGGAAGGTACCACATCAAAGACATAGCAAGATACAACTGAGACAATGAGGTGTAGTCGCAGGGGTTCTAACGTGTCAAAAGCTGCCGTCTGTATGTAAAACGAAAAGCTTTAACATTTTTTTACTTTTTTACTGGGAAAATTTTTACTTTTTTACTGGGAATCACATCTGTGAACAAGCTAACGACGACTCGAGTCCGGATCACGTCATGTATCGTGACATAAACCCAAGATCCCGATTGAGACCGTCTTCATGAGTGCAGAACTTGGCTATCAGTTTCTGCTCGATGATTTTGCGTTGTCGTGTGTTTCTAAGGTTGCCTTGGAGAACGCTTACCCGCAGATCCGAGGCTGAATGTCCTTGACTGCTGAAGTGTTCCCCGACTGGGAGGTAACAATCCTGCCTGGCGATTGTTGCGCGGTGCTCGTTCATACGTTGTCTCAGTGTCTGCATGGTCTCGCCGATGTACCATGCCGCGGTGCATTCTTTCCTGCAACGTATGAGGTAGACAACGTTGGCCGAGTCACATGAGTATGTACCATGTACCTGGTGGGTAGTGTCCTCACGTGTGATGGTGGTATCTGTGTTGATGATCTGGCATGTCTTGCAGAGTTTGCCATGGCAGGGTTGTGTGGTGTCGTGGTCGCTGTTCTCCTGAAAGCTGGGTAATTTGGTGCGAACGTGTTTGATGGGACAGTGTAGAGGGATCTTTACTCTGTATCTAACTCGTGCTGTACCTGCCCTGGGAGTGTTTGATGGGACAGTGTAGAGGGAGCTTTACTCTGTATCTAACCCGTGCTGTACTTGCCTTGGGAGTGTTTGATGGGACAGTGTAGAGGGAGCTTTACTCTGTATCTAACCCGTGCTGTCCCTGCCCTGGGAGTGTTTGATTGGACAGTGTAGAGGAGCTTTAGTCTGTATCTAAGCCGTGCTGTACCTGCCCTGGGACTGCTTGATGGAGAGTGTAGAGGGATCATTACTCTGTATCTCACCCGTGCTGTACCTGCCCTGGGAGTGTTTGATGGGACAGTGTAGAGGGAGCTTTACTCTGTATCTAACCCGTGCTGGACATGCCCTGGGTTTTTTTTGATGGGACAGTGTAGAGGGAGCTTTACTCTGTATCTAGCCCGTGCTGTACCTGCCCTGGGAGTGTTTGATGGGACAGTGTAGAGGGAGCTTTACTCTGTATCTAACCCGTGCTGTATCTGCCCTGGGAGTGTTTGATGGGACAGTGTAGAGGGAGATTTACTCTGTATCTAACCCGTGTTGTACCTGCCCTGGGAGTGTTTGATGGGACAGTGTAGAGGGAGCTTTGCTCTGTATCTGACCCGTGCTGTACCTGCCCTGGGAGTGTTTGATGGTACAGTGTAGAGGAGCTTTACTCTGTATCTAAGCCGTGCTGTACCTGCCCTGGGAGTGTTTGATGGGATAGTGTGGAGGGATCTTTACTCTGTATCTAACCCGTGCTGTACCTGCCCTGGGAGTGTTTGATGGGACAGTGTAGAGGGAGCTTTACTCTGTCTCTAACCCGTGATTTACCTACCCTGGGAGTGTTTGATGGGACAGTGTAGAGGGAGCTTTACACTGTATTTAACCCGTGCTGTACCTGCCCTGGGAGGGTTTGATGGGACAGTGTAGAGGGAGCTTTACTCTGTATCTAACCCGTGCTGTACCTGCCCTGGGAGTGTTTGATGGGACAGTGTAGAGGGAGCTTCACTCTGTCTCTAACCCGTGATTTACCTACCCTGGGCGTGTTTGATGTGACAGTGTAGAGGAAGTTTTACTCTGTATCTAACCCGTGCTGTACCTGCCCTGGGAGCGTTTGATGGGACAGTGTAGAGGGAGCTTTACTCTGTATCTAACCCGTGCTGTACCTGCCCTGGAAGTATTTGATGGGACAGTGTAGAGGAGCTTTACTCTGTATCTAAGCCGTGCTGTACCTGCCCTGGGAGTGTTTGATGGGACAGTGCAGAGGGAGCTTTACTCTGTATCTCTCCCGTGCTGTACCTGCCCTGGGAGTGTTTGATGGGACAGTGTAGAGGGAGCTTTACTCTGTATCTAACCCGTGCTGGACCTGCCCTGGTTTTTTTTGATGGGACAGTGTAGAGGGAGCTTTACTCTGTATCTAACCCGTGCTGTACCTGCCCTGGGAGTGTTTGATGGGACAGTGTAGAGGAAGCTTTACTCTGCATCTAACCCGTGCTGTATCTGCCCTGGGAGTGTTTGATGGGACAGTGTAGAGGGAGATTTACTCTGTATCTAACCCGTGCTGTACCTCCCCTGGGAGTGTTTGATGGGAAAGTGTAGAGGGAGCTTTGATCTGTATCTGACCCGTGCTGTACCTGCCCTGGGAGTGTTTGATGGGACAGTATAGATGGAGATTTACTCTGTCTCTAACCCCGCTGTTCCTGCCCTGGGAGTGTTTGATGGGATAGTGCAGAGGGATTTTACTCTGTATCTAACCCGTGCTGTACCTGCCCTGGGAGTGTTTGATCGGACAGTGTAGAGGGAGCTTTATTCTGTATCTAACCCGTGCTGTACCTGCCATGGGAATGTTTGATGGGACAGTGTAGAGGGAGCTTTACTCTGTATCTAACCCGTGCTGTACCTGCCCTGGGAGTGTTTGATGGGACAGTGTAGAGGGAGCTTTACTCTGTATCTAACCGTATGCTGTACCTGCCCTGGGAGTGTTTGATGGGACCGTATAGTGGGAGCATTACTCTGTATCTAACCCGTGCTGTACCTGCCCTGGGAGTGTTTGATGGGAAAGTGTAGAGGGAGCTTTGCTCTGTATCTGACCCGTGCTGTACCTGCCCTGGGAGTGTTTGATGGGACAGTATAGATGGAGCTTTACTCTGTCTCTAACCCCTGCTGTACCTGCCCTGGGAGTGTTTGATGGGATAGTGTAGAGGGATTTTACTTTGTATCTAACCCGTGCTGTACCTGCCCTGGGAGTGTTTGATCGGACAGTGTAGAGTGAGCTTTACTCTGTATCTAACTTGTGCTGTACTTGCCATGGGAATGTTTGATGGGACAGTGTAGAGGGAGCTTTACTCTGTATCTAACCCGTGCTGTACCTGCCCTGGGAGTGTTTGATGGGAGAGTGTAGAGGGAGCTTTACTCTGTATCTAACCTATGCTGTACCTGTCCTGGGAGTGTTTGAGGGGACAGTATAGTGGGAGCATTACTCTGTATCTAACCCGTGCTGTACCTGCCCTGGGAGTGTTTGATGGGGCAGTGTAGAGGGAGCTTTACTCTGTATCTAACCCGTGCTGTACCTGCCCTGGGAGTGTTTGATGGGACAGTGTAGAGGGAGCTTTACTCTGTATCTAACCCGTGCTGTACTTGCCCTGGGATTGTTTGATGGGACAGTGTAGAGGGAGCTTTACTCTGTATCTAACCCGTGCTGTACTTGCCCTGGGAGTGTTTGATGGGACAGTGTAGAGGGAGCTTTACTCTGTATCTAACCCGTGCTGTACTTGCCCTGGGAATGTTTGATGGGACAGTGTAGAGGGAGCTTTACTCTGTATCTAACCCGTGCTGTACCTGCCCTGGGAGTGTTTGATGGGACAGTGTAGAGGGAGCTTTACTCTGTATCTAACCTATGCTGTACCTGCCCTGGGAGTGTTTGATGGGACAGTGTAGAGGGACCTTTACTCTGTATCTAACCCGTGCTGTACCTGCCCTGGGAGTGTTTGATGGGACAGTGTAGAGGGAGCTTTACTCTGTATCTAACCCGTGCTGTACTTGCCCTGGGAGTGTTTGATGGGACAGTGTAGAGGGAGCTTTACTCTGTATCTAACCCATGCTGTACTTGCCCTGGGAGTGTTTGATGGGACAGTGTAGAGGGAGCTTTACTCTGTATCTAACCCATGCTGTACCTGCCCTGGGAGTGTTTGATGGGACAGTGTAGAGGGAGTTTTACTCTGTATCTAACCCGTGCTGTACCTGCCCTGGGAGTGTTTGATGGGACAGTGTAGAGGGAGCTTTACTCTGTATCTAACCCGTGCTGTACCTGCCCTGGGAGTGTTTGATGGGACAGTGTAGAGGGAGCTTTACTCTGTATCTAACCCGTGCTGTACCTGCCCTGGGAGTGTTTGATGGGAGAGTGTAGAGGGAGCTTTACTCTGTTTCTAACCCGTGCTGTACCTGCCCTGGGAGTGTTTGATGGGACAGTGTAGAGGGATCTTTACTCTGTATCCAATGATTGATTTTCCTCTTTTGCCAAAAACAATTCCGGAAATGTTTCTGCACATTAACCGCTGCTGCCTAATTTCCGATATTTGAACCTCTCCCGTTCCTCTTCATCATCATCCCCCTCCTTCATCAGCGTCTAATCTGACATCGGTGACAATGTGCAACCTCACCATTATGCCTGGCAAGAGCTGAGTTACCCTGTGCCCATCTGCTGCGAGTGTGTGAGTGGTTCAAGGATGGGGTTCCCCCTCTGGTGACCTGCCTCCCTCGGGCACTGGGGGCCATCGTTTCCTGGAAGAAAGTAGAGTGAATGAGGGGAAAGCTGGGAAGCTGCGGAGTTTGGACCAAGTGGCACGGGAGAGCTGGAGGCTGAGATGTGGGTGTGCAAGGCTCTTAAATGGTGGGAGGGCCTTTAGGGCTGTTAGGGGAGCAGCGTTGCTTCATGAGTCCGAGACCCCAGTAACTAGCGTGGGCTGTGAAGGGCTAGTTGTGCAAGTGTTGCTTCAATGGGTGAAGAGTGTGGTCGTGCCCAGTGTGGGCAGGGGAGAATTGGAGTTGTCCCCACGGTATGTTACCTTGCCTGTCCTGGTAAGGTCATTTTTCTTGCAGCACTGGTTGGCAGTGATGGGGGTGAGAGGTGGCACTCAGTGCCCGCTCCCTCCTGCTGGCACGAGTGAGATTCCCGGCAGGCTCTCCAGCACCCAGGAGTCCGTGCCGCCTTCATCCAATTTCCTCATGAAGGGTTAAAAAAAAAGAAAAGAACGAAAGACTTGAGTGGAGTGGTGAGTGGGGGGAGGCTGGGGGATGAGGGTTGGGTAAATGGGGGATGGGATGGAGATAGTCAAGGGTGAATGTCATGAACAAGGTCCAAGCCTTTGAATGTTTACAGTGAGCTGCAGGAATGGCTCTTTCCACATTCTCGCACGGTATTGAGAATTCGAAGCTCCTCCCTGCTCTCACCTCCAGACCTCGACCTCTTTCCATTATTGTAACCTTTCCCATCTCTCTACTTCATCAATACTGTGAGAGACAGTGCTCACATATCTTTCCTCTCTCACTCCTCGAGAACTCCAAATACTCCACCCTGCACACTCATCACCTCATATTCTGCTCTAACTAAGGTGTCGGCCGTCGCTCAGTGGGTCACACTCTTGCCTCCGAGTCAGAAGGTCGTGGGTTCAATCCCCACTCCAGAGACTTGAGCGCATAATCCAGGCTGACACTCCCAGTGCAGTACTGAGGGAGCGCCGCACTGCTGGAGGGGCAGTACTGAGGGAGTGCCGCACTGCTGGAGGGGCAGTACTGAGGGAGCGCCGCACTGTCGGAGGGGCAGTACTGAGGGAGCGCCGCACTGTCGGAGGGGCAGTACTGAGGGAGCGCCGCACTGTCGGAGGGGCAGTACTGAGGGAGTGCCGCACTGTCGGAGGGGCCGTCTTTTGGATGAGACGTTATACCGAGGCCCCGTCTGCTCTCTCAGGTTGACGTTAACGATCCCATGGCACTATTTCGAAGCAGAGCAGGAAAGTTCTCCCCGGTGTCCTGGGGCCAATCTTTATATCTGAATCAACATCAATAAAACAGATGATCTGCTCATTATCACATTGCTGTTTGTGGGATCTTGCTGTGCGCAGATTGGCTGCCACGTTTCCTGCATCACAACATTGACTGCACTTCAACAACTACTTCATTGGCTTTAAAGCACTTTGGGACGTCCTTTGGTCATGAAAGGCGCTATGGAAATGCAAGTTTTTTTATTATTTGGGGCGTGTTTGTGTGTATTTTGGGACCCTGTGTTTTGGGTGTGTTTATTTGGCAGTTTTTTTGCAAAGTTTAAAGTTGCCGCTTCAAACTTAAAGCTGTGGTTGGTTGCTGGATATGAAACAATGTCAGATTTTGGAGTCATCTGTTCGGTATCTGTTCTTAAGACTTCCCCCCCGTGCCCAATAAGTGCCGGGCTGTTGTGGGCGGTGTCAGGACATTGAGTGGGTAGTGAGGGAGGGGGGGCTGAACCGAACATCTCTTCCTCCTGCAGTTTTTTTGCAGAATTGTTGAGCTGCTGGAAGCGGTGTGAAGAGGATCGAGGCTCCTGTCAGTCCGGGGAAGGGCAGATTGCTGAGAGAGGGGAGAGGCAGCAAGACCTGGGGCTGAGGCATCAAAAAAAATACTAATTCCTTATGGCTTCATAGAATTTCCCCCCAATCACTGAATTTGCCGATTCCCAACTTTGCAACTTTTTTGTTGAAAGTCAGCCGGTCGCAGGAGCTGTTCGGGATGGATAACCGGAGCCGGTGGAGGAGGAAGAGGAGGATCTGGGACTGTGTGCTAACATTGCAGATTACCATCCTCACACTAACAACTTGTGCCAGTGCAGGTAGGTGCCGAGCTGTGCAAAGATCGACTGCACCAGAACAGTCTGCAACCGGGGGCTCGGCGACTGCAAACTTTGACAAAAACTTTTGCTAACTTTGCCATGAGTTTAGGGATTGGGAGGAACTGGATGCTGCAAGTCATTTTCTGTGCTTTTCCTCCTCCTCCGCTTTGCAGATTAGGCAAGGCTCTGAGCTCCCGAATCTGGAAAACATGACTTTGTTTAAACTGAGTGCATTCCTTTTAAAGAAGGGCAAGGGGTGTCAGATTCCCCTGGGTCCCTGCTCGGATTCGGCTCTGACAGAGACACCCAACCCCCCGCCTCTCACAACTCCACACACACTTTCCCTCTAGTTTCTCTTCTTTTTTAGGAAACTCTTGATTTGGCGATTGTTCCCTAATTGCAGAAGCAGTCAGACCCACTCCGAGGAAAATATTTCAAACAGCCCAACTTTTCTACCGTGCAGAAAGTTTTGTGCCGGAGTTTGCTCCACCTAATGGCAGCTCACAGACACTCTTCTATTTGTGAATGATGGATGAAGTGAGCAGTTCCAACCCTGCTCCCAGCCCAGCATCTTTCAGACTATCTCGTCTTTTCTTTACTTTTTTTTTAAACCATTTCTAAAAATAAATTGGAGTGTTTTTGAAGTGAATTAACGCAGTTTCCAGACTGCGGGTTGGAGTTGGCGATCTGACAGATCATTTTGTACAGTTAGCTGGTAGGAGGGCTGGAAGATTCCAGCTAGCTTGGAGTGAGTTGTGAGTCATTCTCAGCCCTGTGGGACATTACACTGAACATATCTTGATTACTGACTGTTAAAGCATTTAATTTGAGAACCCCAGACTGTAAATCACTGCTAACGCCAAGCATCAGATCTGCTGCCCAGCTGAAATGGCTTGTTTTAGAGGGAGATGATGAGATCCCATGGGAGGTTTGACATACAGGGAGTGGGAGGAACAACTCTTCCATAGTGTGGGATTGACTGTTGTACAAAAGAAGACCGTTTTGTTACTTCAGATTTCCTTTGGGATTTGATTGCATTTCAGGCGGTGTCTTTGAGGGAGCTGCAGATAAGACCCAGTCTTAAGTTAAAGGGTCAGATAAAAGGGAATTTAGCCCCTGAATCTCAGAAAGCGAGTCTGAATGACCGTGTTCGCCAGTGCCCGTTTTTCACATGCAGCCGGACTTTGCGTCCAGTCTGACCTCCTCCTGGACGGCCTGGGGTATTCCCCCAGTAAGGCGCAGTCACCAGCTCCGTATGTGCCCAGACTCTGTGCCAGCCTCGCTCACCTTCTCCCAGCTCTGGGTCACTGCACAAATTCGAGGAGAATTATACTCAGATTGGTTCGGTCCCAATACAGGGAAAGCTGGTGACACGCCCCTCAGACACGGCAGCTCGTAACTGATGGGCATTCTGTCTGAACCTTTTCTACCATGCAACCATAGAGAATTTCAGGATATTGTTCACCTAGCTACTGTGCGGTGGGAGTGAAAGGGTTAAGCTCGGGTGGTGGGAGTGAAAGGGTTAAGCTCGGGCGGTGGGAGTGAAAGGGTTAAGCTCGGGCGGTGGGAGTGAAAGGGTTAAGCTCGGGCGGTGGGAGTGAAAGGGTTAAGCTCGGGTGGTGGGAGTGAAAGGGTTAAGCTCGGGTGGTGGGAGTGAAAGGGTTAAGCTCGGGAGGTGGGAGTGAAAGGGTTAAGCTCGGGCGGTGGGAGTGAAAGGGTTAAGCTCGGGCGGTGGAAGTGAAAGGGTTAAGCTCCTGTGGTGGGAGTGAAAGGGTTAAGCTCGGGCGGTGGGAGTGAAAGGGTTAAGCTCGGGTGGTGGGAGTGAAAGGGTTAAGCTCGGGCGGTAGGAGTGAAAGGGTTAAGCTCGGGCAGTGGGAGTGAAAGGGTTAAGCTCGGGCGGTGGGAGTGAAAGGGTTAAGCTCCTGTGGCGGGATTTAAAACCGGAGCAATGGTCACTCGGCTCAGCTTGTTACAGATGTCGTGGTCCAGGGCCGGGATTCTGAGATTATCTCTCCGGTAACTAGCGAGTAGCCAGTTACTTGTTATTGGTAAGGATAAATTAACTGAGCAGATGTTTGTCTGTAACCCGCAGCAACCGGTCCCTCGGGCTGTGTGACCCTGAATGGTCACTCCTAACCCTCCATCCCAAGGGTGGTGCGGTCAATCCAAACCGAACAGAGCAGGTACCAAATCCCAGCCTGGACCTACTCCGAACTCCAGGAATGGCAGTGAAGAGCACCACTGGGAATACCAGCCAGATGTGCAGGATCCATTGGCAGAATGCCCCTGAGAAGATCACTTACTGTTGCCAGCTCAGAGTTAAAAATCTGGAAATAAAAGTGAGCAAAATTAGCAAACAAACATTTAGCAAACTAGCAGAGTATTCCAGTGGGAACTGAATTGCTACCTGTCGGCATAAACATTCCCATCAGGATGTAGAGAAGAAGAATGTGACTGAAACATATTAAATTTCATTTCCAATCACCGACAGTAATTGCAGGACATTTCCACAGAGTCAGGCCCAGAGGGCGAGGGGTTACTCCACAACAACAGGTATAGGGGCTTCTCCCCATTAGAGGGGATTCTGGCTGTGTCATTCTGTTCGACCTCTGTGTAGCTTTTGACACGGTTGGCCACTCCATCCTCCTCCAACGCCTCTCCACTGTCGTCCAGCTGGGTGGGACTGCACTCGCCTGGTTCCATTCTTATCTATCTAATCGTAACCAGAGAATCACCTGCAACGACTTCTCTTCCCACTCCCACACCGTTACCTCTGGTGTCCCCCAGGGATCTATCCTTGGCCCCCTCCTATTTCTCATCTACATGTTGCACCTCAGTGACATCATCCGAAAACACAGTGTCAGTTTCCACATGGATGCTGACGACACCCAGCTCTACCTCACTACCACTTCTCTCGAACCCTCCACCGCCTCTGATTTGTCAGACTGCTTGTCCGACATCCAGTTCTGGATGAGCAGAAATTTCCTCCAACTAAATATTGGGAAAACCGAAGCCATTGTCTTCGGATCCCCGCCACCAACTCCGTTCCCGAGCCACCGACTCCATCCCTCTCCCCGGCCACTGTCTCAGGCTGAACCAGCCTGTTTGAAACCTTGGCATCCTATTTGACCCTGAGCTGAGCTTCCGACCACATATCCGCAGCATAACAAAGACCGCCTGTTTCCACCTCCGTAACATCGCCAGTCTCCGCCCTTGCCTCAGCCCATCTGCTGCTGAAACCCTCATCCCTGCCTTTGTTACCTCCAGATTCGACTATTCCCGCGCTCTCCTGGCCGGTCTCCCATATTCTACCCGATGTAAACTTCAGCTCATCCAAACCTCTGCTGCCCCGTGTCCTAACTCGCACCGAGTCCCGTTCACCCATCAACCCCTGTGCTCGCTGACCAACATCAGCTCCCGGACCGGCAACGCCTTGATTTTTAAAATTCCCTTCCTTGTTTTCAAATCCCTCCATGGCCTCGCCCCTCCCTATCTCTGTAACCTCCTCCAGCCCCCCAACCCTCCGAGATCTCTGCGCTCCTCCTATTTGACCAAGCTTTTGGACACCTCTTCCAATATTTCCTCACGTGGCTCGCTGTCAAATTTTGTTTCACAAACGCTCCAGTGAACCATCTTGGGAACTTTTACGACGTTGTTGTTAATGTAGGAAGGGCTGGGCCAGCACTTACTGTGTGTGTAACAGGACTGAGTGTCCCAGCACTGACTGTGTGTGTAACAGGACTGAGTGTCCCAGCACTGACTGTGTGTGTAACAGGACTGAGTGTCCCAGCACTGACTGTGTGTGTAACAGGACTGAGTGTCCCAGCACTGACTGTGTGTGTGTAACAGGACTGAGTGTCCCAGCACTGACTGTGTGTGTGTAACAGGACTGAGTGTCCCAGCACTGACTGTGTGTGTAACAGGACTGAGTGTCCCAGCACTGACTGTGTGTGTATAACAGGACTGAGTTTCCCAGCACTGACTGTGTGTGTAACAGGACTGAGTGTCCCAGCACTGACTGTGTGTATAACAGGACTGAGTGTCCCAGCACTGACTGTGTCTGTGTGTAACAGGACTGAGTATCCCAGCACTGACTGTGTCTGTGTGTAACAGGACTGAGTGTCCCAGCACTAACTGTGTGTGTAACAGGACTGAGTGTCCCAGCACTGACTGTGTGTGCAACAGGACTGAGTGTCCCAGCACTGACTGTGTGTGTAAAACAGGACTGAGTGTCCCAGCACTGACTGTGTGTGTATAACAGGACTGAGTCTCCCAGCACTGACTGTGTGTGTAACAGGACTGAGTGTCCCAGCACTGACTGTGTGTGTAACAGGACTGAGTGTCCTAGCACTGACTGTGTGTAACAGGACTGAGTGTCCCAGCACTGACTGTGTGTAACAGGACTGAGTGTCCCAGCACTGACTGTGTGTGTAACAGGACTGAGTGTCCCAGCACTGACTGTGTGTGTATAACAGGACTGAGTGTCCCAGCACTGACTGTGTGTGTGTAACAGGACTGAGTGTCCCAGCACTGACTGTGTGTGTATAACAGGACTGAGTGTCCCAGCACTGACTGTGTGTGCATAACAGGACTGAGTTTCCCAGCACTGACTGTGTGTGTATAACAGGACTGAGTGTCCCAGCACTGACTGTGTGTATAACAGGACTGAGTGTCCCAGCGCTGACTGTGTGTGTAACAGGACTGAGTGTCCCAGCACTGACTGTGTGTGTAAAAGGACTGAGTGTCCCAGCACTGACTGTGTGTGTAACAGGACTGAGTGTCCTAGCACTGACTGTGTGTGTATAACAGGACTGAGTGTCCCAGCACTGACTGTGTGTGTATAACAGGACTGAGTGTCCCAGCACTGACTGTGTGTACAACAGGACTGAGTGTCCCAGCACTGACGGTGTGTATAACAGGACTGAGTGTCCCAGCACTGACTGTGTGTAACAGGACTGAGTGTCCCAGCACTGACTGTGTGTATAACAGGACTGAGTGTCCCAGCACTGACTGTGTGTGTAACAGGACTGAGTGTCCCAGCACTGACTGTGTGTGTGTAACAGGACTGAGTGTCCCAGCACTGAATGTGTGTGTGTAACAGGACTGAGTGTCCCAGCACTGACTGTGTGTGTGTAACAGGACTGAGTGTCCCAGCACTGACTGTGAGTGTGTAACAGGACTGAGTGTCCCAGCACTGACTGTGTGTGTAACAGGACTGAGTGTCCCAGCACTGACTGTGTGTGTATAACAGGACTGACTGTCCCAGCACTGATTGTGTGTGTAACAGGACTGAGTGTCCCAGCACTGACTGTGTGCATAACAGGACTGAGTGTCCCAGCACTGATTGTGTGTGTAACAGGACTGAGTGTCCCAGCACTGACTGTGTGTGTAACAGGACTGAGTGTCCCAGCACGGACTGTGTGTGTAACAGGACTGAGTGTCCCAGCACTGACTGTGTGTATAACAGGACTGAGTGTCCCAGCACTGATTGTGTGTGTAACAGGACTGAGTGTCCCAGCACTGACTGTGTGTGTGTAACAGGACTGAGTGTCCCAGCACTGACTGTGTGTGTGTAACAGGACTGAGTGTCCCAGCACTGACTGTGTGTGTAACAGGACTGTGTGTCCCAGCACTGACTGTGTGTGTGTAACAGGACTGAGTGTTCCAGCACTGACTGTGTGTGTAACATGACTGAGTGTCCCAGCACTGACTGTGTGTGTAACAGGACTGAGTGTCCCAGCACTGACTGTGTGTATTACAGGACTGAGTGTCCCAGCACTGATTGTGTGTGTAACAGGACTGAGGGTCCCAGCACTGACTGTGTGTGTGTAACAGGACTGAGTGTCCCAACACTGACTGTATGTGTGTAACAGGACTGAGTGTCCCAGCACTGACTGTGTGTGTAACAGGACTGAGTGTCCCAGCACTGACTGTGTGTGTAACAGGACTGAGTGTCCCAGCACTGACTGTGTGTGTAACAGGACTGAGTGTCCCAGCACTGACTGTGTGTATAACAGGACTGAGTGTCCCAGCACTGACTGTGTGTGTAACAGGACTCAGTGTCCCAGCACTGACTGTGTGTGTAACAGGACTGTGTGTCCCAGCACTGACTGTGTGTGTGTAACAGGACTGAGTGTCCCAGCACTGACTGTGTGTGTAACAGGACTGAGTGTCCCAGCACTGACTGTGTGTGTAACAGGACTGAGTGTCCCAGCACTGACTGTGTGTAACAGGACTGAGTGTCGCAGCACTGACTGTGTGTGTGTAACAGGACTGAGTGTCCCAGCACTGACTGTGTGTATAACAGGACTGAGTGTCCCAGCACTGACTGTGTGTGTGTGTAACAGGACTGAGTGTCCCAGCACTGAGTGTGTGTGTAACAGGACTGAGTGTCCCAGCACTGACTGTGTGTGTAACAGGACTGAGTGTCCCAGCACTGACTGTGTGTGTAACAGGACTGAGTGTCCCAGCACTGACTGTGTGTATAACAGGACTGAGTGTCCCAGCACTGACTGTGTGTGTAACAGGAGTGAGTGTCCCAGCACTGACTGTGTGTGTAACAGGACTGAGTGTCCCAGCACTGACTGTGTGTGCAACAGGACTGAGTGTCCCAGCACTGACTGTGTGTGTAACAGGACTGAGTGTCCCAGCACTGACTGTGTGTGTAACAGGACTGAGTGTCCCAGCATGACTGTGTGTATAACAGGACTGAGTGTCCCAGCACTGAATGTGTGTGTATAACAGGACTGAGTGTCCCAGCACTGACTGTGTGTGTGTAACAGGACTGAGTGTCCCAGCACTGACTGTGTGTGTAACAGGACTGAGTGTCCCAGCACTGACTGTGTGTGTAACAGGACTGAATGTCCCAGCACTGACTGTGTGTGTAACAGGACTGAGTGTTCCAGCACTGACTGTGTGTGTATAACAGGACTAACTGTGTGTATAACAGGACTGAGTGTCCCAGCACTGACTGTGTGTGTAACAGGACTGAGTGTCCCAGCACTGACTGTGTGTGTAACAGGACTGAGTGTCCCAGCACTGACTGTGTGTGTGTAACAGGACTGAGTGTCCCAGCACTGACTGTGTGTGTGTAACAGGACTGAGTGTCCCAGCACTGACTGTGTGTGTAACAGGACTGAGTGTCCCAGCACTGACTGTGTGTGTAACAGGACTGAGTGTCCCAGCACGGACTGTTTGTGTAACAAGACTGAGTGTCCCAGCACTGACTGTGTGTGTAACAGGACTGAGTGTCCCAGCACTGACTGTGTGTGTAACAGGACTGAGTGTCCCAGCACGGACTGTGTGTGTAACAGGACTGAGTGTCCCAGCACTGACTGTGTGTGTGTAACAGGACTGAGTGTCCCAGCACTGACTGTGTGTGTAACAGGACTGAGTGTCCCAGCACTGACTGTGTGTATAACAGGACTGAGTGTCCCAGCACTGACTGTGTGTGTAAAACGGGACTGAGTGTCCCAGCACTGACTGTGTGTATAACAGGACTGAGTGTCCCAGCACTGACTGTGTGTGTAACAGGACTGAGTGTCCCAGCACTGACTGTGTGTGCAACAGGACTGAGTGTCCCAGCACTGACTGTGTGTGTAACAGGACTGAGTGTCCCAGCAATGACTGTGTGTGTGTAACAGGACTGAGTGTCCCAGCACTGAATGTGTGTGTATAACAGGACTGAGTGTCCCAGCACTGACTATGTGTGTAACAGGACTGAGTGTCCCAGCACTGACTGTGTGTGTATAACAGGACTGAGTGTCCCAGCACTGACTGTGTGTAACAGGACTGAGTGTCCCAGCACTGACTGTGTGTGTAACAGGACTGAGTGTCCCAGCACTGACTGTGTGTGTATAACAGGACTGACTGTGTGTATAACAGGACTGAGTGTCCCAGCACTGACTGTGTGTGTAACAGGACTGAGTGTCCCAGCACTGACTGTGTGTGTAACAGGACTGAGTGTCCCAGCACTGACTGTGTGTGTGTAACAGGACTGAGTGTCCCAGCACTGACTGTGTGTGTAACAGGACTGAGTGTCCCAGCACTGACTCTGTGTGTATAACAGGACTGAGTGTCCCAGCACAGACTGCGTGTGTGTAACAGGACTGAGTGTCCCAGCACTGACTGTGTGTAACAGGACTGAGTGTCCCAGCACTGACTGTGTGTGTAACAGGACTGAGTGTCCCAGCACTGACTGTGTGTGTGTAACAGGACTGAGTGTCCCAGCACTGACTGTGTGTGTAAAACAGGACTGAGTGTCCCAGCACTGACTGTGTGTGTAACAGGACTGTGTGTCCCAGCTCTGACTGTGTGTGTAACAGGACTGAGTGTCCCAGCACTGACTGTGTGTGTGTAACAGGACTGAGTGTCCCAGCACTGACTGTGTGTGTAACAGGACTGAGTGTCGCAGCACTGACTGTGTGTGTAAAACAGGACTGAGTGTCCCAGCACTGACTGTGTGTGTAACAGGACTGAGTGTCCCAGCACTGACTGTGTGTGTAACAGGACTGAGTGTCCCAGCACTGACTGTGTGTGTGTAACAGGACTGAGTGTCCCAGCACTGACTGTGTGTGTGTAACAGGACTGAGTGTCCCAGCACTGACTGTGTGTGTAACAGGACTCAGTGTCCCAGCACTGACTGTGTGTGTAACAGGACTGAGTGTCCCAGCACTGACTGTGTGTGTAACAGGACTGAGTGTCCCAGCACTGACTGTGTGTGTAACAGGACTGAGTGTCCCAGCACTGACTGTGTGTGTAACAGGACTGAGTGTCCCAGCACGGACTGTTTGTGTAACAAGACTGAGTGTCCCAGCACTGACTGTGTGTGTAACAGGACTGAGTGTCCCAGCACTGACTGTGTGTGTAACAGGACTGAGTGTCCCAGCACGGACTGTGTGTGTAACAGGACTGAGTGTCCCAGCACTGACTGTGTGTGTGTAACAGGACTGAGTGTCCCAGCACTGACTGTGTGTGTAACAGGACTGAGTGTCCCAGCACTGACTGTGTGTATAACAGGACTGAGTGTCCCAGCACTGACTGTGTGTGTAAAACGGGACTGAGTGTCCCAGCACTGACTGTGTGTATAACAGGACTGAGTGTCCCAGCACTGACTGTGTGTGTAACAGGACTGAGTGTCCCAGCACTGACTGTGTGTGCAACAGGACTGAGTGTCCCAGCACTGACTGTGTGTGTAACAGGACTGAGTGTCCCAGCAATGACTGTGTGTGTGTAACAGGACTGAGTGTCCCAGCACTGAATGTGTGTGTATAACAGGACTGAGTGTCCCAGCACTGACTATGTGTGTAACAGGACTGAGTGTCCCAGCACTGACTGTGTGTGTATAACAGGACTGAGTGTCCCAGCACTGACTGTGTGTAACAGGACTGAGTGTCCCAGCACTGACTGTGTGTGTAACAGGACTGAGTGTCCCAGCACTGACTGTGTGTGTATAACAGGACTGACTGTGTGTATAACAGGACTGAGTGTCCCAGCACTGACTGTGTGTGTAACAGGACTGAGTGTCCCAGCACTGACTGTGTGTGTAACAGGACTGAGTGTCCCAGCACTGACTGTGTGTGTGTAACAGGACTGAGTGTCCCAGCACTGACTGTGTGTGTAACAGGACTGAGTGTCCCAGCACTGACTCTGTGTGTATAACAGGACTGAGTGTCCCAGCACAGACTGCGTGTGTGTAACAGGACTGAGTGTCCCAGCACTGACTGTGTGTAACAGGACTGAGTGTCCCAGCACTGACTGTGTGTGTAACAGGACTGAGTGTCCCAGCACTGACTGTGTGTGTGCAACAGGACTGAGTGTCCCAGCACTGACTGTGTGTGTAAAACAGGACTGAGTGTCCCAGCACTGACTGTGTGTGTAACAGGACTGTGTGTCCCAGCTCTGACTGTGTGTGTAACAGGACTGAGTGTCCCAGCACTGACTGTGTGTGTGTAACAGGACTGAGTGTCCCAGCACTGACTGTGTGTGTAACAGGACTGAGTGTCCCAGCACTGACTGTGTGTGTAAACAGGACTGAGTGTCCCAGCACTGACTGTGTGTGTAACAGGACTGAGTGTCCCAGCACTGACTGTGTGTGTAACAGGACTGAGTGTCCCAGCACTGACTGTGTGTGTGTAACAGGACTGAGTGTCCCAGCACTGACTGTGTGTGTGTAACAGGACTGAGTGTCCCAGCACTGACTGTGTGTGTAACAGGACTGAGTGTCCCAGCACTGACTGTGTGTGTAACAGGACTGAGTGTCCCAGCACTGACTGTGTGTGTAACAGGACTAAGTGTCCCAGCACTGACCGTGTGTGTGTAACAGGACTGAGTGTCCCAGCACTGACTGTGTGTGTAACAGGACTGAGTGTCCCAGCACGGACTGTTTGTGTAACAAGACTGAGTGTACCAGCACTGACTGTGTGTGTAACAGGACTGAGTGTCCCAGCACTGACTGTGTGTGTAACAGGACTGAGTGTCCCAGCACGGACTGTGTGTGTAACAGGACTGAGATTCCCAGCACTGACTGTGTGTGTGTAACAGGACTGAGTGTCCCAGCACTGACTGTGTGTGTAACAGGACTGAGTGTCCCAGCACTGACTGTGTGTATAACAGGACTGAGTGTCCCAGCACTGACTGTGTGTGTAACAGGACTGAGTGTCCCAGCACTGACTGTGTGTGTAACAGGACTGAGTGTCCCAGCACTGACTGTGTGTGTAACAGGACTGAGTGTCCCAGCAATGACTGTGTGTGTGTAACAGGACTGAGTGTCCCAGCAATGACTGTGTGTGTGTAACAGGACTGAGTGTCCCAGCACTGACTGTGTGTGTAACAGGACTGAGTGGCCCAGCACTGACTGTGTGTGTAACAGGACTGAGTGTCCCAGCACTGACTGTGTGTGTATAACAGGACTGAGTGTCCCAGCACTGACTGTGTGTGTCTAACAGGACTGACTGTGTGTATAACAGGACTGAGTGTCCCAGCACTGACTGTGTGTGTGTAACAGGACTGAGTGTCCCAGCACTGACTGTGTGTGTAACAGGACTGAGTGTCCCAGCACTGACTGTGTGTGTATAACAGGACTGAGTTTCCCAGCACTGACTGTGTGTGTAACAGGACTGAGTGTCCCAGCACTGACTGTGTGTATAACAGGACTGAGTGTCCCAGCACTGACTGTGTCTGTGTGTAACAGGACTGAGTATCCCAGCACTGACTGTGTCTGTGTGTAACAGGACTGAGTGTCCCAGCACTAACTGTGTGTGTAACAGGACTGAGTGTCCCAGCACTGACTGTGTGTGCAACAGGACTGAGTGTCCCAGCACTGACTGTGTGTGTAAAACAGGACTGAGTGTCCCAGCACTGACTGTGTGTGTATAACAGGACTGAGTCTCCCAGCACTGACTGTGTGTGTAACAGGACTGAGTGTCCCAGCACTGACTGTGTGTGTAACAGGACTGAGTGTCCTAGCACTGACTGTGTGTAACAGGACTGAGTGTCCCAGCACTGACTGTGTGTAACAGGACTGAGTGTCCCAGCACTGACTGTGTGTGTAACAGGACTGAGTGTCCCAGCACTGACTGTGTGTGTATAACAGGACTGAGTGTCCCAGCACTGACTGTGTGTGTGTAACAGGACTGAGTGTCCCAGCACTGACTGTGTGTGTATAACAGGACTGAGTGTCCCAGCACTGACTGTGTGTGCATAACAGGACTGAGTTTCCCAGCACTGACTGTGTGTGTATAACAGGACTGAGTGTCCCAGCACTGACTGTGTGTATAACAGGACTGAGTGTCCCAGCGCTGACTGTGTGTGTAACAGGACTGAGTGTCCCAGCACTGACTGTGTGTGTAAAAGGACTGAGTGTCCCAGCACTGACTGTGTGTGTAACAGGACTGAGTGTCCTAGCACTGACTGTGTGTGTATAACAGGACTGAGTGTCCCAGCACTGACTGTGTGTGTATAACAGGACTGAGTGTCCCAGCACTGACTGTGTGTACAACAGGACTGAGTGTCCCAGCACTGACGGTGTGTATAACAGGACTGAGTGTCCCAGCACTGACTGTGTGTAACAGGACTGAGTTCCCCAGCACTGACTGTGTGTATAACAGGACTGAGTGTCCCAGCACTGACTGTGTGTGTAACAGGACTGAGTGTCCCAGCACTGACTGTGTGTGTGTAACAGGACTGAGTGTCCCAGCACTGAATGTGTGTGTGTAACAGGACTGAGTGTCCCAGCACTGACTGTGTGTGTGTAACAGGACTGAGTGTCCCAGCACTGACTGTGAGTGTGTAACAGGACTGAGTGTCCCAGCACTGACTGTGTGTGTAACAGGACTGAGTGTCCCAGCACTGACTGTGTGTGTATAACAGGACTGACTGTCCCAGCACTGATTGTGTGTGTAACAGGACTGAGTGTCCCAGCACTGACTGTGTGCATAACAGGACTGAGTGTCCCAGCACTGATTGTGTGTGTAACAGGACTGAGTGTCCCAGCACTGACTGTGTGTGTAACAGGACTGAGTGTCCCAGCACGGACTGTGTGTGTAACAGGACTGAGTGTCCCAGCACTGACTGTGTGTATAACAGGACTGAGTGTCCCAGCACTGATTGTGTGTGTAACAGGACTGAGTGTCCCAGCACTGACTGTGTGTGTGTAACAGGACTGAGTGTCCCAGCACTGACTGTGTGTGTGTAACAGGACTGAGTGTCCCAGCACTGACTGTGTGTGTAACAGGACTGTGTGTCCCAGCACTGACTGTGTGTGTGTAACAGGACTGAGTGTTCCAGCACTGACTGTGTGTGTAACATGACTGAGTGTCCCAGCACTGACTGTGTGTGTAACAGGACTGAGTGTCCCAGCACTGACTGTGTGTATTACAGGACTGAGTGTCCCAGCACTGATTGTGTGTGTAACAGGACTGAGGGTCCCAGCACTGACTGTGTGTGTGTAACAGGACTGAGTGTCCCAACACTGACTGTATGTGTGTAACAGGACTGAGTGTCCCAGCACTGACTGTGTGTATAACAGGACTGAGTGTCCCAGCACTGACTGTGTGTGTAACAGGACTGAGTGTCCCAGCACTGACTGTGTGTGTAACAGGACTGAGTGTCCCAGCACTGACTGTGTGTATAACAGGACTGAGTGTCCCAGCACTGACTGTGTGTGTAACAGGACTCAGTGTCCCAGCACTGACTGTGTGTGTAACAGGACTGTGTGTCCCAGCACTGACTGTGTGTGTGTAACAGGACTGAGTGTCCCAGCACTGACTGTGTGTGTAACAGGACTGAGTGTCCCAGCACTGACTGTGTGTGTAACAGGACTGAGTGTCCCAGCACTGACTGTGTGTAACAGGACTGAGTGTCGCAGCACTGACTGTGTGTGTGTAACAGGACTGAGTGTCCCAGCACTGACTGTGTGTGTAACAGGACTGAGTGTCCCAGCACTGACTGTGTGTATAACAGGACTGAGTGTCCCAGCACTGACTGTGTGTGTGTGTAACAGGACTGAGTGTCCCAGCACTGAGTGTGTGTGTAACAGGACTGAGTGTCCCAGCACTGACTGTGTGTGTAACAGGACTGAGTGTCCCAGCACTGACTGTGTGTGTAACAGGACTGAGTGTCCCAGCACTGACTGTGTGTATAACAGGACTGAGTGTCCCAGCACTGACTGTGTGTGTAACAGGAGTGAGTGTCCCAGCACTGACTGTGTGTGTAACAGGACTGAGTGTCCCAGCACTGACTGTGTGTGCAACAGGACTGAGTGTCCCAGCACTGACTGTGTGTGTAACAGGACTGAGTGTCCCAGCACTGACTGTGTGTGTAACAGGACTGAGTGTCCCAGCATGACTGTGTGTATAACAGGACTGAGTGTCCCAGCACTGAATGTGTGTGTATAACAGGACTGAGTGTCCCAGCACTGACTGTGTGTGTGTAACAGGACTGAGTGTCCCAGCACTGACTGTGTGTGTAACAGGACTGAGTGTCCCAGCACTGACTGTGTGTGTAACAGGACTGAATGTCCCAGCACTGACTGTGTGTGTAACAGGACTGAGTGTTCCAGCACTGACTGTGTGTGTATAACAGGACTAACTGTGTGTATAACAGGACTGAGTGTCCCAGCACTGACTGTGTGTGTAACAGGACTGAGTGTCCCAGCACTGACTGTGTGTGTAACAGGACTGAGTGTCCCAGCACTGACTGTGTGTGTGTAACAGGACTGAGTGTCCCAGCACTGACTGTGTGTGTGTAACAGGACTGAGTGTCCCAGCACTGACTGTGTGTGTAACAGGACTGAGTGTCCCAGCACTGACTGTGTGTGTAACAGGACTGAGTGTCCCAGCACGGACTGTTTGTGTAACAAGACTGAGTGTCCCAGCACTGACTGTGTGTGTAACAGGACTGAGTGTCCCAGCACTGACTGTGTGTGTAACAGGACTGAGTGTCCCAGCACGGACTGTGTGTGTAACAGGACTGAGTGTCCCAGCACTGACTGTGTGTGTGTAACAGGACTGAGTGTCCCAGCACTGACTGTGTGTGTAACAGGACTGAGTGTCCCAGCACTGACTGTGTGTATAACAGGACTGAGTGTCCCAGCACTGACTGTGTGTGTAAAACGGGACTGAGTGTCCCAGCACTGACTGTGTGTATAACAGGACTGAGTGTCCCAGCACTGACTGTGTGTGTAACAGGACTGAGTGTCCCAGCACTGACTGTGTGTGCAACAGGACTGAGTGTCCCAGCACTGACTGTGTGTGTAACAGGACTGAGTGTCCCAGCAATGACTGTGTGTGTGTAACAGGACTGAGTGTCCCAGCACTGAATGTGTGTGTATAACAGGACTGAGTGTCCCAGCACTGACTATGTGTGTAACAGGACTGAGTGTCCCAGCACTGACTGTGTGTGTATAACAGGACTGAGTGTCCCAGCACTGACTGTGTGTAACAGGACTGAGTGTCCCAGCACTGACTGTGTGTGTAACAGGACTGAGTGTCCCAGCACTGACTGTGTGTGTATAACAGGACTGACTGTGTGTATAACAGGACTGAGTGTCCCAGCACTGACTGTGTGTGTAACAGGACTGAGTGTCCCAGCACTGACTGTGTGTGTAACAGGACTGAGTGTCCCAGCACTGACTGTGTGTGTGTAACAGGACTGAGTGTCCCAGCACTGACTGTGTGTGTAACAGGACTGAGTGTCCCAGCACTGACTCTGTGTGTATAACAGGACTGAGTGTCCCAGCACAGACTGCGTGTGTGTAACAGGACTGAGTGTCCCAGCACTGACTGTGTGTAACAGGACTGAGTGTCCCAGCACTGACTGTGTGTGTAACAGGACTGAGTGTCCCAGCACTGACTGTGTGTGTGTAACAGGACTGAGTGTCCCAGCACTGACTGTGTGTGTAAAACAGGACTGAGTGTCCCAGCACTGACTGTGTGTGTAACAGGACTGTGTGTCCCAGCTCTGACTGTGTGTGTAACAGGACTGAGTGTCCCAGCACTGACTGTGTGTGTGTAACAGGACTGAGTGTCCCAGCACTGACTGTGTGTGTAACAGGACTGAGTGTCCCAGCACTGACTGTGTGTGTAAAACAGGACTGAGTGTCCCAGCACTGACTGTGTGTGTAACAGGACTGAGTGTCCCAGCACTGACTGTGTGTGTAACAGGACTGAGTGTCCCAGCACTGACTGTGTGTGTGTAACAGGACTGAGTGTCCCAGCACTGACTGTGTGTGTGTAACAGGACTGAGTGTCCCAGCACTGACTGTGTGTGTAACAGGACTGAGTGTCCCAGCACTGACTGTGTGTGTAACAGGACTGAGTGTCCCAGCACTGACTGTGTGTGTAACAGGACTAAGTGTCCCAGCACTGACCGTGTGTGTGTAACAGGACTGAGTGTCCCAGCACTGACTGTGTGTGTAACAGGACTGAGTGTCCCAGCACGGACTGTTTGTGTAACAAGACTGAGTGTCCCAGCACTGACTGTGTGTGTAACAGGACTGAGTGTCCCAGCACTGACTGTGTGTGTAACAGGACTGAGTGTCCCAGCACGGACTGTGTGTGTAACAGGACTGAGATTCCCAGCACTGACTGTGTGTGTGTAACAGGACTGAGTGTCCCAGCACTGACTGTGTGTGTAACAGGACTGAGTGTCCCAGCACTGACTGTGTGTATAACAGGACTGAGTGTCCCAGCACTGACTGTGTGTGTAACAGGACTGAGTGTCCCAGCACTGACTGTGTGTGTAACAGGACTGAGTGTCCCAGCACTGACTGTGTGTGTAACAGGACTGAGTGTCCCAGCAATGACTGTGTGTGTGTAACAGGACTGAGTGTCCCAGCAATGACTGTGTGTGTGTAACAGGACTGAGTGTCCCAGCACTGACTGTGTGTGTAACAGGACTGAGTGGCCCAGCACTGACTGTGTGTGTAACAGGACTGAGTGTCCCAGCACTGACTGTGTGTGTATAACAGGACTGAGTGTCCCAGCACTGACTGTGTGTGTCTAACAGGACTGACTGTGTGTATAACAGGACTGAGTGTCCCAGCACTGACTGTGTGTGTGTAACAGGACTGAGTGTCCCAGCACTGACTGTGTGTGTAACAGGACTGAGTGTCCCAGCACTGACTGTGTGTGTATAACAGGACTGAGTGTCCCAGCACTGACTGTGTGTGTCTAACAGGACTGACTGTGTGTATAACAGGACTGAGTGTCCCAGCACTGACTGTGTGTGTGTAACAGGACTGAGTGTCCCAGCACTGACTGTGTGTGTAACAGGACTGAGTGTCCCAGCACTGACTGTGTGTGTAACAGGACTGAGTGTCCCAGCACTGACTGTGTGTGTGTAACAGGACTGAGTGTCCCAGCGCTGACTGTGTGTGTGTAACAGGACTGAGTGTCCCAGCACTGACTGTGTGTGTAACAGGACTGAGTGTCTCAGCACTGACTGTGTTTGTGTAACAGGACTGAGTGTCCCAGCACTGACTGTGTGTATAACAGGACTGAGTGTCCCAGCACTGACTGTGTGTGTAACAGGACTGAGTGTCCCAGCCCTGACTGTGTGTATAACAGGACTGAGTGTCTCAGCACTGACTGTGTGTGTAACAGGACTGAGTGTCCCAGCACTGACTGTGTGTGTGTAACAGGACTGAGTGTCCCAGCACTGACTGTGTGTGTAACAGGACTGAGTGTCTCAGCACTGACTGTGTGTATAACAGGACTGAGTGTCTCAGCACTGACTGTGTGTGTAACAGGACTGAGTGTCCCAGCACTGACTGTGTGTGTATAACAGGACTGAGTGTCCCAGCACTGACTGTGTGTGTAACAGGACTGAGTGTCCCAGTACTGACTGTGTGTGTAACAGGACTGAGTGTCCCAGCACTGACTGTGTGTGTAACAGGACTGAGTGTCCCAGCACTGACTGTGTGTGTATAACAGGAATGACTGTGTGTATAACAGGACTGAGTGTCCCAGCACTGACTGTGTGTGTAACAGGACTGAGTGTCCCAGCACTGACTGTGTGTGTGTAACAGGACTGAGTGTCCCAGCACTGACTGTGTGTGTAACAGGACTGAGTGTCCCAGCACTGACTGTGTGTGTATAACAGGATTGAGTGTCCCAGCACAGACTGTGTGTGTGTAACAGGACTGAGTGTCCCAGCACTGACTGTGTGTAACAGGACTGAGTGTCCCAGCACTGACTGTGTGTGTAACAGGACTGAGTGTCCCAGCACTGACTGTGTGTGTGTAACAGGACTGAGTGTCCCAGCACTGACTGTGTGTGTAACAGGACTGAGTGTCTCAGCACTGACTGTGTGTATAACAGGACTGAGTGTCTCAGCACTGACTGTGTGTGTAACAGGACTGAGTGTCCCAGCACTGACTGTGTGTGTAACAGGACTGAGTGTCCCAGCACTGACTGTGTGTGTAACAGGACTGAGTGTCCCAGCACTGACTGTGTGTGTAACAGGACTGAGTGTCCCAGCACTGACTGTGTGTGTAACAGGACTGAGTGTCCCAGCACTGACTGTGTGTGTATAACAGGACTGACTGTGTGTATAACAGGACTGAGTGTCCCAGCACTGACTGTGTGTAACAGGACTGAGTGTCCCAGCACTGACTGTGTGTGTGTGTAACAGGACTGAGTGTCCCAGCACTGACTGTGTGTGTAACAGGACTGAGTGTCCCAGCACTGACTGTGTGTGTGTAACAGGACTGAGTGTCCCAGCACTGACTGTGTGTGTAAAACAGGACTGAGTGTCCCAGCACTGACTGTGTGTAACAGGACTGAGTGTCCCAGCACTGACTGTGTGTGTAACAGGACTGAGTGTCCCAGCACTGACTGTGTGTGTGTAACAGGACTGAGTGTCCCAGCACTGACTGTGTGTGTAACAGGACTGAGTGTCCCAGCACTGACTGTGTGTGTAAACAGGACTGAGTGTCCCAGCACTGACTGTGTGTGTAACAGGACTGAGTGTCCCAGCACTGACTGTGTGTGTAACAGGACTGAGTGTCCCAGCACTGACTGTGTGTGTGTAACAGGACTGAGTGTCCCAGCACTGACTGTGTGTGTGTAACAGGACTGAGTGTCCCAGCACTGACTGTGTGTGTAACAGGACTGAGTGTCCCAGCACTGACTGTGTGTGTAACAGGACTGAGTGTCCCAGCACTGACTGTGTGTGTAACAGGACTAAGTGTCCCAGCACTGACCGTGTGTGTGTAACAGGACTGAGTGTCCCAGCACTGACTGTGTGTGTAACAGGACTGAGTGTCCCAGCACGGACTGTTTGTGTAACAAGACTGAGTGTCCCAGCACTGACTGTGTGTGTAACAGGACTGAGTGTCCCAGCACTGACTGTGTGTGTAACAGGACTGAGTGTCCCAGCACGGACTGTGTGTGTAACAGGACTGAGATTCCCAGCACTGACTGTGTGTGTGTAACAGGACTGAGTGTCCCAGCACTGACTGTGTGTGTAACAGGACTGAGTGTCCCAGCACTGACTGTGTGTATAACAGGACTGAGTGTCCCAGCACTGACTGTGTGTGTAACAGGACTGAGTGTCCCAGCACTGACTGTGTGTGTAACAGGACTGAGTGTCCCAGCACTGACTGTGTGTGTAACAGGACTGAGTGTCCCAGCAATGACTGTGTGTGTGTAACAGGACTGAGTGTCCCAGCAATGACTGTGTGTGTGTAACAGGACTGAGTGTCCCAGCACTGACTGTGTGTGTAACAGGACTGAGTGGCCCAGCACTGACTGTGTGTGTAACAGGACTGAGTGTCCCAGCACTGACTGTGTGTGTATAACAGGACTGAGTGTCCCAGCACTGACTGTGTGTGTCTAACAGGACTGACTGTGTGTATAACAGGACTGAGTGTCCCAGCACTGACTGTGTGTGTGTAACAGGACTGAGTGTCCCAGCACTGACTGTGTGTGTAACAGGACTGAGTGTCCCAGCACTGACTGTGTGTGTATAACAGGACTGAGTGTCCCAGCACTGACTGTGTGTGTCTAACAGGACTGACTGTGTGTATAACAGGACTGAGTGTCCCAGCACTGACTGTGTGTGTGTAACAGGACTGAGTGTCCCAGCACTGACTGTGTGTGTAACAGGACTGAGTGTCCCAGCACTGACTGTGTGTGTAACAGGACTGAGTGTCCCAGCACTGACTGTGTGTGTGTAACAGGACTGAGTGTCCCAGCGCTGACTGTGTGTGTGTAACAGGACTGAGTGTCCCAGCACTGACTGTGTGTGTAACAGGACTGAGTGTCTCAGCACTGACTGTGTTTGTGTAACAGGACTGAGTGTCCCAGCACTGACTGTGTGTATAACAGGACTGAGTGTCCCAGCACTGACTGTGTGTGTAACAGGACTGAGTGTCCCAGCCCTGACTGTGTGTATAACAGGACTGAGTGTCTCAGCACTGACTGTGTGTGTAACAGGACTGAGTGTCCCAGCACTGACTGTGTGTGTGTAACAGGACTGAGTGTCCCAGCACTGACTGTGTGTGTAACAGGACTGAGTGTCTCAGCACTGACTGTGTGTATAACAGGACTGAGTGTCTCAGCACTGACTGTGTGTGTAACAGGACTGAGTGTCCCAGCACTGACTGTGTGTGTATAACAGGACTGAGTGTCCCAGCACTGACTGTGTGTGTAACAGGACTGAGTGTCCCAGTACTGACTGTGTGTGTAACAGGACTGAGTGTCCCAGCACTGACTGTGTGTGTAACAGGACTGAGTGTCCCAGCACTGACTGTGTGTGTATAACAGGAATGACTGTGTGTATAACAGGACTGAGTGTCCCAGCACTGACTGTGTGTGTAACAGGACTGAGTGTCCCAGCACTGACTGTGTGTGTGTAACAGGACTGAGTGTCCCAGCACTGACTGTGTGTGTAACAGGACTGAGTGTCCCAGCACTGACTGTGTGTGTATAACAGGATTGAGTGTCCCAGCACAGACTGTGTGTGTGTAACAGGACTGAGTGTCCCAGCACTGACTGTGTGTAACAGGACTGAGTGTCCCAGCACTGACTGTGTGTGTAACAGGACTGAGTGTCCCAGCACTGACTGTGTGTGTGTAACAGGACTGAGTGTCCCAGCACTGACTGTGTGTGTAACAGGACTGAGTGTCTCAGCACTGACTGTGTGTATAACAGGACTGAGTGTCTCAGCACTGACTGTGTGTGTAACAGGACTGAGTGTCCCAGCACTGACTGTGTGTGTAACAGGACTGAGTGTCCCAGCACTGACTGTGTGTGTAACAGGACTGAGTGTCCCAGCACTGACTGTGTGTGTAACAGGACTGAGTGTCCCAGCACTGACTGTGTGTGTAACAGGACTGAGTGTCCCAGCACTGACTGTGTGTGTATAACAGGACTGACTGTGTGTATAACAGGACTGAGTGTCCCAGCACTGACTGTGTGTAACAGGACTGAGTGTCCCAGCACTGACTGTGTGTGTGTGTAACAGGACTGAGTGTCCCAGCACTGACTGTGTGTGTAACAGGACTGAGTGTCCCAGCACTGACTGTGTGTGTGTAACAGGACTGAGTGTCCCAGCACTGACTGTGTGTGTAAAACAGGACTGAGTGTCCCAGCACTGACTGTGTGTAACAGGACTGAGTGTCCCAGCACTGACTGTGTGTGTGTAACAGGACTGAGTGTCCCAGCACTGACTGTGTGTGTAAAACAGGACTGAGTGTCCCAGCACTGACTGTGTGTGTAATAGGACTGTGTGTCCCAGCTCTGACTGTGTGTGTAACAGGACTGAGTGTCCCAGCACTGACTGTGTGTGTGTAACAGGACTGAGTGTCCCAGCACTGACTGTGTGTGTAACAGGACTGAGTGTCCCAGCACTGACTGTGTGTGTAAAACAGGACTGAGTGTCCCAGCACTGACTGTGTGTGTAACAGGACTGAGTGTCCCAGCACTGACTGTGTGTGTAACAGGACTGAGTGTCCCAGCACTGACTGTGTGTGTGTAACAGGACTGAGTGTCCCAGCACTGACTGTGTGTGTGTAACAGGACTGAGTGTCCCAGCACTGACTGTGTGTGTAACAGGACTGAGTGTCCCAGCACTGACTGTGTGTGTGTAACAGGACTGAGTGTCCCAGCACTGACTGTGTGTGTAACAGGACTGAGTGTCCCAGCACGGACTGTTTGTGTAACAGGACTGAGTGTCCCAGCACTGACTGTGTGTGTAACAGGACTGAGTGTCCCAGCACTGACTGTGTGTGTATAACAGGACTGAGTGTCCCAGCACTGACTGTGTGTGTAACAGGACTGAGTGTCCCAGCACTGACTGTGTGTGTGTAACAGGACTGAGTGTCCCAGCACTGACTGTGTGTGTAACAGGACTGAGTGTCCCAGCACTGACTGTGTGTGTATAACAGGACTGAGTGTCCCAGCACAGACTGTGTGTGTGTGTAACAGGACTGAGTGTCCCAGCACTGACTGTGTGTGTAACAGGACTGAGTGTCCCAGCACTGACTGTGTGTGTGTAACAGGACTGAGTGTCCCAGCACTGACTGTGTGTGTAAAACAGGACTGAGTGTCCCAGCACTGACTGTGTGTGTAACAGGACTGTGTGTCCCAGCTCTGACTGTGTGTGTAACAGGACTGAGTGTCCCAGCACTGACTGTGTGTGTGTAACAGGACTGAGTGTCCCAGCACTGACTGTGTGTGTGTAACAGGACTGAGTGTCCCAGCACTGACTGTGTGTGTGTAACAGGACTGAGTGTCCCAGCACTGACTGTGTGTGTAACAGGACTGAGTGTCCCAGCACTGACTGTGTGTGTAACAGGACTGAGTGTCCCAGCACTGACTGTGTGTGTAACAGGACTGAGTGTCCCAGCACTGACTGTGTGTGTGTAACAGGACTGAGTGTCCCAGCACTGACTGTGTGTGTAACAGGACTGAGTGTCCCAGCACGGACTGTTTGTGTAACAAGACTGAGTGTCCCAGCACTGACTGTGTGTGTAACAGGACTGAGTGTCCCAGCACTGACTGTGTGTGTAACAGGACTGAGTGTCCCAGCACGGACTGTGTGTGTAACAGGACTGAGTGTCCCAGCACTGACTGTGTGTGTAAAACGGGACTGAGTGTCCCAGCACTGACTGTGTGTATAACAGGACTGAGTGTCCCAGCACTGACTGTGTGTGTAACAGGACTGAGTGTCCCAGCACTGACTGTGTGTGTAACAGGACTGAGTGTCCCAGCACTGACTGTGTGTGTAACAGGACTGAGTGTCCCAGCAATGACTGTGTGTGTGTAACAGGACTGAGTGTCCCAGCAATGACTGTGTGTGTGTAACAGGACTGAGTGTCCCAGCACTGACTGTGTGTGTAACAGGACTGAGTGGCCCAGCACTGACTGTGTGTGTAACAGGACTGAGTGTCCCAGCACTGACTGTGTGTGTATAACAGGACTGAGTGTCCCAGCACTGACTGTGTGTGTCTAACAGGACTGACTGTGTGTATAACAGGACTGAGTGTCCCAGCACTGACTGTGTGTGTGTAACAGGACTGAGTGTCCCAGCACTGACTGTGTGTGTAACAGGACTGAGTGTCCCAGCACTGACTGTGTGTGTATAACAGGACTGAGTGTCCCAGCACTGACTGTGTGTGTCTAACAGGACTGACTGTGTGTATAACAGGACTGAGTGTCCCAGCACTGACTGTGTGTGTGTAACAGGACTGAGTGTCCCAGCACTGACTGTGTGTGTAACAGGACTGAGTGTCCCAGCACTGACTGTGTGTGTAACAGGACTGAGTGTCCCAGCACTGACTGTGTGTGTGTAACAGGACTGAGTGTCCCAGCGCTGACTGTGTGTGTGTAACAGGACTGAGTGTCCCAGCACTGACTGTGTGTGTAACAGGATTGAGTGTCCCAGCACTGACTGTGTGTGTGTAACAGGACTGAGTGTCTCAGCACTGACTGTGTTTGTGTAACAGGACTGAGTGTCCCAGCACTGACTGTGTGTATAACAGGACTGAGTGTCCCAGCACTGACTGTGTGTGTAACAGGACTGAGTATCCGAGCCCTGACTGTGTGTATAACAGGACTGAGTGTCTCAGCACTGACTGTGTGTGTAACAGGACTGAGTGTCCCAGCACTGACTGTGTGTGTGTAACAGGACTGAGTGTCCCAGCACTGACTGTGTGTGTAACAGGACTGAGTGTCTCAGCACTGACTGTGTGTGTAACAGGACTGAGTGTCTCAGCACTGACTGTGTGTATAACAGGACTGAGTGTCTCAGCACTGACTGTGTGTGTAACAGGACTGAGTGTCCCAGCACTGACTGTGTGTGTATAACAGGACTGAGTGTCCCAGCACTGACTGTGTGTGTAACAGGACTGAGTGTCCCAGCACTGACTGTGTGTGTAACAGGACTGAGTGTCCCAGCACTGACTGTGTGTGTAACAGGACTGAGTGTCCCAGCACTGACTGTGTGTGTATAACAGGAATGACTGTGTGTATAACAGGACTGAGTGTCCCAGCACTGACTGTGTGTGTAACAGGACTGAGTGTCCCAGCACTGACTGTGTGTGTAACAGGACTGAGTGTCCCAGCACTGACTGTGTGTGTATAACAGGATTGAGTGTCCCAGCACAGACTGTGTGTGTGTAACAGGACTGAGTGTCCCAGCACTGACTGTGTGTAACAGGACTGAGTGTCCCAGCACTGACTGTGTGTGTAACAGGACTGAGTGTCCCAGCACTGACTGTGTGTGTGTAACAGGACTGAGTGTCCCAGCACTGACTGTGTGTGTAACAGGACTGAGTGTCTCAGCACTGACTGTGTGTATAACAGGACTGAGTGTCTCAGCACTGACTGTGTGTGTAACAGGACTGAGTGTCCCAGCACTGACTGTGTGTGTATAACAGGACTGAGTGTCCCAGCACTGACTGTGTGTGTAACAGGACTGAGTGTCCCAGCACTGACTGTGTGTGTAACAGGACTGAGTGTCCCAGCACTGACTGTGTGTGTAACAGGACTGAGTGTCCCAGCACTGACTGTGTGTGTATAACAGGACTGACTGTGTGTATAACAGGACTGAGTGTCCCAGCACTGACTGTGTGTGTATAACAGGACTGAGTGTCCCAGCACAGACTTTGTGTGTGTAACAGGACTGAGTGTCCCAGCACTGACTGTGTGTAACAGGACTGAGTGTCCCAGCACTGACTGTGTGTGTGTAACAGGACTGAGTGTCCCAGCACTGACTGTGTGTGTAAAACAGGACTGAGTGTCCCAGCACTGACTGTGTGTGTAACAGGACTGAGTGTCCCAGCACTGACTGTGTGTGTGTAACAGGACTGAGTGTCCCAGCACTGACTGTGTGTGTAACAGGACTGAGTGTCCCAGCACTGACTGTGTGTGTATAACAGGATTGAGTGTCCCAGCACAGACTGTGTGTGTGTAACAGGACTGAGTGTCCCAGCACTGACTGTGTGTAACAGGACTGAGTGTCCCAGCACTGACTGTGTGTGTAACAGGACTGAGTGTCCCAGCACTGACTGTGTGTGTGTAACAGGACTGAGTGTCCCAGCACTGACTGTGTGTGTAACAGGACTGAGTGTCTCAGCACTGACTGTGTGTATAACAGGACTGAGTGTCTCAGCACTGACTGTGTGTGTAACAGGACTGAGTGTCCCAGCACTGACTGTGTGTGTATAACAGGACTGAGTGTCCCAGCACAGACTTTGTGTGTGTAACAGGACTGAGTGTCCCAGCACTGACTGTGTGTAACAGGACTGAGTGTCCCAGCACTGACTGTGTGTGTGTAACAGGACTGAGTGTCCCAGCACTGACTGTGTGTGTAAAACAGGACTGAGTGTCCCAGCACTGACTGTGTGTGTAACAGGACTGTGTGTCCCAGCTCTGACTGTGTGTGTAACAGGACTGAGTGTCCCAGCACTGACTGTGTGTGTGTAACAGGACTGAGTGTCCCAGCACTGACTGTGTGTGTAACAGGACTGAGTGTCCCAGCACTGACTGTGTGTGTAAAACAGGACTGAGTGTCCCAGCACTGACTGTGTGTGTAACAGGACTGAGTGTCCCAGCACTGACTGTGTGTGTAACAGGACTGAGTGTCCCAGCACTGACTGTGTGTGTAACAGGACTGAGTGTCCCAGCACTGACTGTGTGTGTAACAGGACTGAGTGTCCCAGCACTGACTGTGTGTGTGTAACAGGACTGAGTGTCCCAGCACTGACTGTGTGTGTGTAACAGGACTGAGTGTCCCAGCACTGACTGTGTGTGTAACAGGACTGAGTGTCCCAGCACTGACTGTGTGTGTAACAGGACTGAGTGTCCCAGCACTGACTGTGTGTGTGTAACAGGACTGAGTGTCCCAGCACTGACTGTGTGTGTAACAGGACTGAGTGTCCCAGCACGGACTGTTTGTGTAACAGGACTGAGTGTCCCAGCACTGACTGTGTGTGTAACAGGACTGAGTGTCCCAGCACTGACTGTGTGTGTATAACAGGACTGACTGTGTGTATAACAGGACTGAGTGTCCCAGCACTGACTGTGTGTGTAACAGGACTGAGTGTCCCAGCACTGACTGTGTGTGTAACAGGACTGAGTGTCCCAGCACTGACTGTGTGTGTGTAACAGGACTGAGTGTCCCAGCACTGACTGTGTGTGTAACAGGACTGAGTGTCCCAGCACTGACTGTGTGTGTATAACAGGACTGAGTGTCCCAGCACAGACTGTGTGTGTGTGTAACAGGACTGAGTGTCCCAGCACTGACTGTGTGTGTAACAGGACTGAGTGTCCCAGCACTGACTGTGTGTGTGTAACAGGACTGAGTGTCCCAGCACTGACTGTGTGTGTAAAACAGGACTGAGTGTCCCAGCACTGACTGTGTGTGTAACAGGACTGAGTGTCCCAGCACTGACTGTGTGTGTAACAGGACTGAGTGTCCCAGCACTGACTGTGTGTGTAACAGGACTGAGTGTCCCAGCACTGACTGTGTGTGTGTAACAGGACTGAGTGTCCCAGCACTGACTGTGTGTGTAACAGGACTGAGTGTCCCAGCACTGACTGTGTGTGTGTAACAGGACTGAGTGTCCCAGCACTGACTGTGTGTGTAACAGGACTGAGTGTCCCAGCACTGACTGTGTGTGTAACAGGACTGAGTGTCCCAGCACTGACTGTGTGTGTAACAGGACTGAGTGTCCCAGCACTGACTGTGTGCGTGTAACAGGACTGAGTGTCCCAGCACTGACTGTGTGTGTAACAGGACTGAGTTTCCCAGCACGGACTGTTTGTGTAACAGGACTGAGTGTCCCAGCACTGACTGTGTGTGTAACAGGACTGAGTGTCCCAGCACTGACTGTGTGTGTAACAGGACTGAGTGTCCCAGCACGGACTGTGTGTGTAACAGGACTGAGTGTCCCAGCACTGACTGTGTGTGTGTAACAGGACTGAGTGTCCCAGCACTGACTGTGTGTGTAACAGGACTGAGTGTCCCAGCACTGACTGTGTGTATAACAGGACTGAGTGTCCCAGCACTGACTGTGTGTGTAAAACGGGACTGAGTGTCCCAGCACTGACTGTGTGTATAACAGGACTGAGTGTCCCAGCACTGACTGTGTGTGTAACAGGACTGAGTGTCCCAGCACTGACTGTGTGTGTAACAGGACTGAGTGTCCCAGCACTGACTGTGTGTGTAACAGGACTGAGTGTCCCAGCAATGACTGTGTGTGTGTAACAGGACTGAGTGTCCCAGCACTGACTGTGTGTGTGTAACAGGACTGAGTGTCCCAGCACTGACTGTGTGTGTAACAGGACTGAGTGGCCCAGCACTGACTGTGTGTGTAACAGGACTGAGTGTCCCAGCACTGACAGTGTGTGTATAACAGGACTGAGTGTCCCAGCACTGACTTTGTGTGTGTAACAGGACTGAGTGTCCCAGCACTGACTGTGTGTGTAACAGGACTGAGTGTCCCAGCACTGACTGTGTGTGTATAACAGGACTGAGTGTCCCAGCACTGACTGTGTGTGTCTAACAGGACTGACTGTGTGTATAACAGGACTGAGTGTCCCAGCACTGACTGTGTGTGTGTAACAGGACTGAGTGTCCCAGCACTGACTGTGTGTGTAACAGGACTGAGTGTCCCAGCACTGACTGTGTGTGTAACAGGACTGAGTGTCCCAGCACTGACTGTGTGTGTGTAACAGGACTGAGTGTCCCAGCGCTGACTGTGTGTGTGTAACAGGACTGAGTGTCCCAGCACTGACTGTGTGTGTAACAGGACTGAGTGTCCCAGCACTGACTGTGTGTGTGTAACAGGACTGAGTGTCTCAGCACTGACTGTGTTTGTGTAACAGGACTGAGTGTCCCAGCACTGACTGTGTGTATAACAGGACTGAGTGTCCCAGCACTGACTGTGTGTGTAACAGGACTGAGTGTCCCAGCCCTGACTGTGTGTATAACAGGTCTGAGTGTCTCAGCACTGACTGTGTGTGTAACAGGACTGAGTGTCCCAGCACTGACTGTGTGTGTAACAGGACTGAGTGTCCCAGCACTGACTGTGTGTGTGTAACAGGACTGAGTGTCCCAGCACTGACTGTGTGTGTAACAGGACTGAGTGTCCCAGCACTGACTGTGTGTGTATAACAGGACTGAGTGTCCCAGCACTGACTGTGTGTGTAACAGGACTGAGTGTCCCAGCACTGACTGTGTGTGTAACAGGACTGAGTGTCCCAGCACTGACTGTGTGTGTAACAGGACTGAGTGTCCCAGCACTGACTGTGTGTGTATAACAGGAATGACTGTGTGTATAACAGGACTGAGTGTCCCAGCACTGACTGTGTGTGTAACAGGACTGAGTGTCCCAGCACTGACTGTGTGTGTAACAGGACTGAGTGTCCCAGCACTGACTGTGTGTGTAACAGGACTGAGTGTCCCAGCACTGACTGTGTGTGTGTAACAGGACTGAGTGTCCCAGCACTGACTGTGTGTGTAACAGGACTGAGTGTCCCAGCACTGACTGTGTGTGTGTAACAGGACTGAGTGTCCCAGCACTGACTGTGTGTGTAACAGGACTGAGTGTCCCAGCACTGACTGTGTGTGTAACAGGACTGAGTGTCCCAGCACTGACTGTGTGTGTAACAGGACTGAGTGTCCCAGCACTGACTGTGTGTGTGTAACAGGACTGAGTGTCCCAGCACTGACTGTGTGTGTAACAGGACTGAGTGTCCCAGCACGGACTGTTTGTGTAACAGGACTGAGTGTCCCAGCACTGACTGTGTGTGTAACAGGACTGAGTGTCCCAGCACTGACTGTGTGTGTAACAGGACTGAGTGTCCCAGCACGGACTGTGTGTGTAACAGGACTGAGTGTCCCAGCACTGACTGTGTGTGTGTAACAGGACTGAGTGTCCCAGCACTGACTGTGTGTGTAACAGGACTGAGTGTCCCAGCACTGACTGTGTGTATAACAGGACTGAGTGTCCCAGCACTGACTGTGTGTGTAAAACGGGACTGAGTGTCCCAGCACTGACTGTGTGTATAACAGGACTGAGTGTCCCAGCACTGACTGTGTGTGTAACAGGACTGAGTGTCCCAGCACTGACTGTGTGTGTAACAGGACTGAGTGTCCCAGCTCTGACTGTGTGTGTAAAACGGGACTGAGTGTCCCAGCACTGACTGTGTGTATAACAGGACTGAGTGTCCCAGCACTGACTGTGTGTGTAACAGGACTGAGTGTCCCAGCACTGACTGTGTGTGTAACAGGACTGAGTGTCCCAGCACTGACTGTGTGTGTAACAGGACTGAGTGTCCCAGCAATGACTGTGTGTGTGTAACAGGACTGAGTGTCCCAGCACTGACTGTGTGTGTGTAACAGGACTGAGTGTCCCAGCACTGACAGTGTGTGTATAACAGGACTGAGTGTCCCAGCACTGACTTTGTGTGTGTAACAGGACTGAGTGTCCCAGCACTGACTGTGTGTGTAACAGGACTGAGTGTCCCAGCACTGACTGTGTGTGTATAACAGGACTGAGTGTCCCAGCACTGACTGTGTGTGTCTAACAGGACTGACTGTGTGTATAACAGGACTGAGTGTCCCAGCACTGACTGTGTGTGTGTAACAGGACTGAGTGTCCCAGCACTGACTGTGTGTGTAACAGGACTGAGTGTCCCAGCACTGACTGTGTGTGTAACAGGACTGAGTGTCCCAGCACTGACTGTGTGTGTGTAACAGGACTGAGTGTCCCAGCGCTGACTGTGTGTGTGTAACAGGACTGAGTGTCCCAGCACTGACTGTGTGTGTAACAGGACTGAGTGTCCCAGCACTGACTGTGTGTGTGTAACAGGACTGAGTGTCTCAGCACTGACTGTGTTTGTGTAACAGGACTGAGTGTCCCAGCACTGACTGTGTGTATAACAGGACTGAGTGTCCCAGCACTGACTGTGTGTGTAACAGGACTGAGTGTCCCAGCCCTGACTGTGTGTATAACAGGACTGAGTGTCTCAGCACTGACTGTGTGTGTAACAGGACTGAGTGTCCCAGCACTGACTGTGTGTGTAACAGGACTGAGTGTCCCAGCACTGACTGTGTGTGTGTAACAGGACTGAGTGTCCCAGCACTGACTGTGTGTGTAACAGGACTGAGTGTCCCAGCACTGACTGTGTGTGTATAACAGGACTGAGTGTCCCAGCACTGACTGTGTGTGTAACAGGACTGAGTGTCCCAGCACTGACTGTGTGTGTAACAGGACTGAGTGTCCCAGCACTGACTGTGTGTGTAACAGGACTGAGTGTCCCAGCACTGACTGTGTGTGTATAACAGGAATGACTGTGTGTATAACAGGACTGAGTGTCCCAGCACTGACTGTGTGTGTAACAGGACTGAGTGTCCCAGCACTGACTGTGTGTGTAACAGGACTGAGTGGCCCAGCACTGACTGTGTGTGTAACAGGACTGAGTTTCCCAGCACTGACTGTGTGTGTGTAACAGTACTGAGTGTCCCAGCACTGACTGTGTGTGTGTAACAGGACTGAGTGTCCCAGCACTGACTGTGTGTGTAACAGGACTGAGTGTCCCAGCACTGACTGTGTGTGTGTAACAGGACTGAGTGTCTCAGCACTGACTGTGTTTGTGTAACAGGACTGAGTGTCCCAGCACTGACTGTGTGTATAACAGGACTGAGTGTCCCAGCACTGACTGTGTGTGTAACAGGACTGAGTGTCCCAGCCCTGACTGTGTGTATAACAGGACTGAGTGTCTCAGCACTGACTGTGTGTGTAACAGGACTGAGTGTCCCAGCACTGACTGTGTGTGTAACAGGACTGAGTGTCCCAGCACTGACTGTGTGTGTGTAACAGGACTGAGTGTGTGTGTAACAGGACTGAGTGTCCCAGCACGGACTGTTTGTGTAACAGGACTGAGTGTCCCAGCACTGACTGTGTGTGTAACAGGACTGAGTGTCCCAGCACTGACTGTGTGTGTAACAGGACTGAGTGTCCCAGCACGGACTGTGTGTGTAACAGGACTGAGTGTCCCAGCACTGACTGTGTGTGTGTAACAGGACTGAGTGTCCCAGCACTGACTGTGTGTGTAACAGGACTGAGTGTCCCAGCAATGACTGTGTGTGTGTAACAGGACTGAGTGTCCCAGCACTGACTGTGTGTGTGTAACAGGACTGAGTGTCCCAGCACTGACTGTGTGTGTAACAGGACTGAGTGGCCCAGCACTGACTGTGTGTGTAACAGGACTGAGTGTCCCAGCACTGACTGTGTGTGTATAACAGGACTGAGTGTCCCAGCACTGACTGTGTGTGTCTAACAGGACTGACTGTGTGTATAACAGGACTGAGTGTCCCAGCACTCACTGTGTGTGTGTAACAGGACTGAGTGTCCCAGCACTGACTGTGTGTGTAACAGGACTGAGTGTCCCAGCACTGACTGTGTGTGTAACAGGACTGAGTGTCCCAGCACTGACTGTGTGTGTGTAACAGGACTGAGTGGCCCAGCGCTGACTGTGTGTGTGTAACAGGACTGAGTGTCCCAGCACTGACTGTGTGTGTAACAGGACTGAGTGTCCCAGCACTGACTGTGTGTGTGTAACAGGACTGAGTGTCTCAGCACTGACTGTGTTTGTGTAACAGGACTGAGTGTCCCAGCACTGACTGTGTGTATAACAGGACTGAGTGTCCCAGCACTGACTGTGTGTGTAACAGGACTGAGTGTCCCAGCCCTGACTGTGTGTATAACAGGACTGAGTGTCTCAGCACTGACTGTGTGTGTAACAGGACTGAGTGTCCCAGCACTGACTGTGTGTGTAACAGGACTGAGTGTCCCAGCACTGACTGTGTGTGTGTAACAGGACTGAGTGTCCCAGCACTGACTGTGTGTGTAACAGGACTGAGTGTCCCAGCACTGACTGTGTCTGTAACAGGACTGAGTGTCTCAGCACTGACTGTGTGTATAACAGGACTGAGTGTCTCAGCACTGACTGTGTGTGTAACAGGACTGAGTGTCCCAGCACTGACTGTGTGTGTATAACAGGACTGAGTGTCCCAGCACTGACTGTGTGTGTAACAGGACTGAGTGTCCCAGCACTGACTGTGTGTGTAACAGGACTGAGTGTCCCAGCACTGACTGTGTGTGTATAACAGGAATGACTGTGTGTATAACAGGACTGAGTGTCCCAGCACTGACTGTGTGTGTAACAGGACTGAGTGTCCCAGCACTGACTGTGTGTGTAACAGGACTGAGTGGCCCAGCACTGACTGTGTGTGTAACAGGACTGAGTTTCCCAGCACTGACTGTGTGTGTGTAACAGTACTGAGTGTCCCAGCACTGACTGTGTGTGTAACAGGACTGAGTGTCCCAGCACTGACTGTGTGTGTAACAGGACTGAGTGTCCCAGCACTGACTGTGTGTGTGTAACAGGACTGAGTGTCCCAGCACTGACTGTGTGTGTAACAGGACTGAGTGTCCCAGCACTGACTGTGTGTGTATAACAGGACTGAGTGTCCCAGCACTGACTGTGTGTGTAACAGGACTGAGTGTCCCAGCACTGACTGTGTGTGTAACAGGACTGAGTGTCCCAGCACTGACTGTGTGTGTAACAGGACTGAGTGTCCCAGCACTGACTGTGTGTGTATAACAGGAATGACTGTGTGTATAACAGGACTGAGTGTCCCAGCACTGACTGTGTGTGTAACAGGACTGAGTGTCCCAGCACTGACTGTGTGTGTAACAGGACTGAGTGGCCCAGCACTGACTGTGTGTGTAACAGGACTGAGTTTCCCAGCACTGACTGTGTGTGTGTAACAGTACTGAGTGTCCCAGCACTGACTGTGTGTGTGTAACAGGACTGAGTGTCCCAGCACTGACTGTGTGTGTAACAGGACTGAGTGTCCCAGCACTGACTGTGTGTGTGTAACAGGACTGAGTGTCTCAGCACTGACTGTGTTTGTGTAACAGGACTGAGTGTCCCAGCACTGACTGTGTGTATAACAGGACTGAGTGTCCCAGCACTGACTGTGTGTGTAACAGGACTGAGTGTCCCAGCCCTGACTGTGTGTATAACAGGACTGAGTGTCTCAGCACTGACTGTGTGTGTAACAGGACTGAGTGTCCCAGCACTGACTGTGTGTGTAACAGGACTGAGTGTCCCAGCACTGACTGTGTGTGTGTAACAGGACTGAGTGTGTGTGTAACAGGACTGAGTGTCCCAGCACGGACTGTTTGTGTAACAGGACTGAGTGTCCCAGCACTGACTGTGTGTGTAACAGGACTGAGTGTCCCAGCACTGACTGTGTGTGTAACAGGACTGAGTGTCCCAGCACGGACTGTGTGTGTAACAGGACTGAGTGTCCCAGCACTGACTGTGTGTGTGTAACAGGACTGAGTGTCCCAGCACTGACTGTGTGTGTAACAGGACTGAGTGTCCCAGCAATGACTGTGTGTGTGTAACAGGACTGAGTGTCCCAGCACTGACTGTGTGTGTGTAACAGGACTGAGTGTCCCAGCACTGACTGTGTGTGTAACAGGACTGAGTGGCCCAGCACTGACTGTGTGTGTAACAGGACTGAGTGTCCCAGCACTGACTGTGTGTGTATAACAGGACTGAGTGTCCCAGCACTGACTGTGTGTGTCTAACAGGACTGACTGTGTGTATAACAGGACTGAGTGTCCCAGCACTCACTGTGTGTGTGTAACAGGACTGAGTGTCCCAGCACTGACTGTGTGTGTAACAGGACTGAGTGTCCCAGCACTGACTGTGTGTGTAACAGGACTGAGTGTCCCAGCACTGACTGTGTGTGTGTAACAGGACTGAGTGGCCCAGCGCTGACTGTGTGTGTGTAACAGGACTGAGTGTCCCAGCACTGACTGTGTGTGTAACAGGACTGAGTGTCCCAGCACTGACTGTGTGTGTGTAACAGGACTGAGTGTCTCAGCACTGACTGTGTTTGTGTAACAGGACTGAGTGTCCCAGCACTGACTGTGTGTATAACAGGACTGAGTGTCCCAGCACTGACTGTGTGTGTAACAGGACTGAGTGTCCCAGCCCTGACTGTGTGTATAACAGGACTGAGTGTCTCAGCACTGACTGTGTGTGTAACAGGACTGAGTGTCCCAGCACTGACTGTGTGTGTAACAGGACTGAGTGTCCCAGCACTGACTGTGTGTGTGTAACAGGACTGAGTGTCCCAGCACTGACTGTGTGTGTAACAGGACTGAGTGTCCCAGCACTGACTGTGTCTGTAACAGGACTGAGTGTCTCAGCACTGACTGTGTGTATAACAGGACTGAGTGTCTCAGCACTGACTGTGTGTGTAACAGGACTGAGTGTCCCAGCACTGACTGTGTGTGTATAACAGGACTGAGTGTCCCAGCACTGACTGTGTGTGTAACAGGACTGAGTGTCCCAGCACTGACTGTGTGTGTAACAGGACTGAGTGTCCCAGCACTGACTGTGTGTGTATAACAGGAATGACTGTGTGTATAACAGGACTGAGTGTCCCAGCACTGACTGTGTGTGTAACAGGACTGAGTGTCCCAGCACTGACTGTGTGTGTAACAGGACTGAGTGGCCCAGCACTGACTGTGTGTGTAACAGGACTGAGTTTCCCAGCACTGACTGTGTGTGTGTAACAGTACTGAGTGTCCCAGCACTGACTGTGTGTGTGTAACAGGACTGAGTGTCCCAGCACTGACTGTGTGTGTAACAGGACTGAGTGTCCCAGCACTGACTGTGTGTGTGTAACAGGACTGAGTGTCTCAGCACTGACTGTGTTTGTGTAACAGGACTGAGTGTCCCAGCACTGACGGTGTGTATAACAGGACTGAGTGTCCCAGCACTGACTGTGTGTGTAACAGGACTGAGTGTCCCAGCCCTGACTGTGTGTATAACAGGACTGAGTGTCTCAGCACTGACTGTGTGTGTAACAGGACTGAGTGTCCCAGCACTGACTGTGTGTGTAACAGGACTGAGTGTCCCAGCACTGACTGTGTGTGTGTAACAGGACTGAGTGTCCCAGCACTGACTGTGTGTATAACAGGACTGAGTGTCCCAGCACTGACTGTGTGTGTGTAACAGGACTGAGTGTGTGTGTAACAGGACTGAGTGTCCCAGCACTGACTGTGTGTGCAACAGGACTGAGTGTCCCAGCACTGACTGTGTGTGTAACAGGACTGAGTGTCCCAGCACTGACTGTGTGTGTGTAACAGGACTGAGTGTCCCAGCACTGACTGTGTGTGTGTAACAGGACTGAGTGTCCCAGCACTGACTGTGTGTGTGTAACAGGACTGAGTGTCCCAGCACTGACTGTGTGTGTGTAACAGGACTGAGTGTCCCAGCACTGACTGTGTGTGTAACAGGACTGAGTGTCCCAGCACTGACTGTGTGTGTATAACACGACTGAGTGTCCCAGCACTGACTGTGTGTGTGTAACAGGACTGAGTGTCCCAGCACTGACTGTGTGTGTAACAGGACTGAGTGTCTCAGCACTGACTGTGTGTATAACAGGACTGAGTGTCCCAGCACTGACTGTGTGTGTGTAACAGGACTGAGTGTCCCAGCACTGACTGTGTGTGTGTAACAGGACTGAGTGTCCCAGCACTGACTGTGTGTGTAACAGGACTGAGTGTCCCAGCACTGACTGTGTGTGTGTAACAGGACTGAGTGTCCCAGCACTGACTGTGTGTGTAACAGGACTGAGTGTCCCAGCACTGACTGTGTGTGTGTAACAGGACTGAGTGTCCCAGCACTGACTGTGTGTAACAGGACTGAGTGTCCCAGCACTGACTGTGTGTGTGTAACAGGACTGAGTGTCCCAGCACTGACTGTGTGTGTGTAACAGGACTGAGTGTCCCAGCACTGACTGTGTGTGTGTAACAGGACTGAGTGTCCCAGCACTGACTGTGTGTGTGTAACAGGACTGAGTGTCCCAGCACTGACTGTGTGTGTAACAGGACTGAGTGTCCCAGCACTGACTGTGTGTGTGTAACAGGACTGAGTGTCCCAGCACTGACTGTGTGTGTGTAACAGGACTGAGTGTCCCAGCACTGACTGTGTGTGTGTAACAGGACTGAGTGTCCCAGCACTGACTGTGTGTGTAACAGGACTGAGTGTCCCAGCACTGACTGTGTGTGTAACAGGACTGAGTGTCCCAGCACTGACTGTGTTTAACAGGACTGAGTGTCCCAGCACTGACTGTGTGTGTAACAGGACTGAGTGTCCCAGCACTGACTGTGTGTGTATAACAGGACTGAGTGTCCCAGCACTGACTGTGTGTAACAGGACTGAGTGTCCCAGCACTGACTGTGTGTGTAACAGGACTGAGTGTCCCAGCACTGACTGTGTGTGTAACAGGACTGAGTGTCCCAGCACTAACTGTGTGTGTAACAGGACTGATTGTATCAGTCCCTACTGGGCTGAATCATTATTGCATTTTCTAAAGACTCAGCGCTTTTATTGAAGAATTTCGAGGTAGATTAAATAAGCTTTTGAATATAGAATATTGAAGTGTGCGTGAAGTCATTCTGATTATGAGCAGCGCACAGTTTGAGCGAAGTCACTTGCTTTTCCGATGGCTGTGAGAGGGAGAGTTGTGATTGGGGTTGAGTGTGAGAGTTAATTTGCAGCCGTCGTCCTGTATCACGGGAGGGCTGTTGAACAGCTCTCACCCCCACAGATAGATTGGAAGAAATGTAAATCACTGATGTATCTCTTCCCAACTTCAGATCCCCTGGCCCCCCCCCCCACCCCCCGCAACCTCACAGTGCTGATATTCTGGCTGTCGTAACCTCTGCTACTCTAACCCATTCTTTCCCAGGACTTCAAACCTACACAATCCTTCCCCAGTCATCCCTTCCTCCTACCTGCTCGCACCTTCCCAATTTACCCTCTCTTCTCTCCTCCGGTTTGAGGTCCTGCGCTCAGCCCTGGGCTTCTTATTCATTGCCAAAACTTGACGGGTCATTGTTGGTTGATGTTGAGTGTGTGTTGGTGTGTAAGGACGGGTCATTGTTGGTTGATGTTGAGTGTGTGTTGGTGTGTAAGGATGGGTCATTGTGGGATGAGGTTGAGTGTGTGTTGGTGTGTAAGGATGGGTCATTGTGGGATGAGGTTGAGTGTGTGTTGGTGTGTAAGGACGGGTCATTGTGGGATGAGGTTGAGTGTGTGTTGGTGTGTAAGGACGGGTCATTGTGGGATGAGGTTGAGTGTGTG
>JASTWF010000153.1:126060-234539 GCA_030390025.1 Squalus acanthias | reverse complement strand
GGTTAGATACAGAGTTAATCTCCGTCTACACTGTGCCATCACACACTCCCAGGGCTGCTACAGCACGGATTAGATACAGAGTAAAGCTCCCTCTACACTGTCCCATCTACACTGTCCCTCTACACTGACCCCATCGGTCTCGCGGCAGACACGGAGGAATTCATCAGGAGAATGAGGCTCCGGGAATACTTCCACAAATCCCAAGATGTCAGCAACAAACCCAATGAGACAATCAATGATCCAGAACAGCAGACAGAGGGACTCGCAGTGCAGCAACCGAAGAAAAAAGAGTCAAACTGGACCCCTCCGGAGGGTCGCTGCCCCAAGCTTGACATGTATGCTCAAGCTGTCAGGAAATGCATCAACGCCAGATTCATCAGCCGCACTCACAAGACAGTCCAGAATGTCACCCGAGCACAACGCAACGCCATCCACGCTCTCAAGACCAACCGCAACATTGTCATCAAACCAGCGGACAAAGGAGGAGCCATCGTCATACAGAACAGAACGGACTATTGTGAAGAAGCATACCGACAACTGGACAACCAGGAACACTACAGACAGCTACCCGCAGATCCGACCAAAGAACACACCCGCCAACTCAATAGACTGATCAAGACCTTCGATCCAGACCTTCAAAACATCCTACGCGCTCTCATCCCACGTACTCCCCGCGTGGGAGACTTCTACTGCCTCCCAAAGATACACAAAGCCAACACACCCGGACGTCCTATCGTATCAGGCAATGGAACCCTGTGTGAGAACCTCTCTGGATACGTCGAGGGCATTCTGAAACCCATCGTACAGGGAACCCCCAGCTTCTGTCGCGACACTACAGACTTCTTACAGAAACTCAGCACCCACGGACCAGTTGAACCAGGAACACTCCTTGCCACGATGGACGTATCGGCACTCTACACCAGTATCCCCCACGATGACGGCATCGCTGCAACAGCCTCAGTACTCAACATCAACAACAGCCAATCTCCAGACACCATCCTACAACTCATCCGCTTCATCCTTGACCACAATGTCTTCACCTTCGACAACCATTTTTTTACCCAAACACACGGAACAGCCATGGGGACCAAATTCGCACCCCAATACGCCAACATCTTCATGCACAAGTTCGAGCAAGACTTCTTCGCTGCACAGGACCTCCAGCCAACGCTGTACACCAGATACATCGACGACATTTTCTTCCTTTGGACCCATGGCGAAGGATCACTGAAAAGACTACACGATAACATAAACAAGTTCCATCCCACCATCAAACTCACCATGGACTACTCCTCAGAATCGGTCTCATTCCTGGACACACGAATCTCCATCAAAGACGGACACCTCAGCACTTCACTCTACCGCAAGCCCACGGACAACCTCACGATGCTCCACTTCTCCAGCTTCCACCCTAACCATGTTAAAGAAGCCATCCCCTATGGACAAGCCCTGCGAATACACAGGATCTGCTCAGACGAGGAGGAACGCGATGGACACCTACGGACGCTGAAAAACGCCCTCGTAAGAACGGGATATGACGCTCGACTCATCGATCGACAGTTCCGACGGGCCACAGCGAAAAATCGCATAGACCTCCTCAGAAGGCAAACACGGGACACAACCAACAGGGTACCCTACGTCGTCCAGTACTTCCCCGGAGCGGAGAAACTACGACATGTTCTTCGCAGCCTTCAACATGTCATCGATGACGACAAACACCTCGCTAAGGCCATCCCCACGCCTCCACTACTTGCCTTCAAACAGCCGCCTAACCTCAGAAGTACCATCGTTCGCAGCAAATTACCCAGCTTTCAGGATAACAGCGACCACGACACCACACAACCCTGCCATGGCAAACTCTGCAAGACATGCCAGATCATCAACACAGATACCACCATCACACGTGAGGACACTACCCACCAGGTACATGGTACATACTCATGTGACTCGGCCAACGTTGTCTACCTCATACGTTGCAGGAAAGAATGCACCGCGGCATGGTACATCGGCGAGACCATGCAGACACTGAGACAACGTATGAACGAGCACCGCGCAACAATCGCCAGGCAGGATTGTTCCCTCCCAGTCGGGGAACACTTCAGCAGTCAAGGACATTCAGCCTCGGATCTGCGGGTAAGCGTTCTCCAAGGCAACCTTAGAAACACACGACAACGCAAAATCATCGAGCAGAAACTGATAGCCAAGTTCTGCACTCATGAAGACGGTCTCAATCGGGATCTTGGGTTTATGTCACGATACATGACGTGATCCGGACTCGAGTCGTCGTTAGCTTGTTCACAGATGTGATTCCCAGTAAAAAAGTAAAAATTTTCCCAGTAAAAAAGTAAATTTTTTTTTAAAGCTTTTCGTTTTACATACATACGGCAGCTTTTGACACGTTAGAACCCCTGCGACTTCACCTCATTGTCTCAGTTGTATCTTGCTATGTCTTTTGATGTGGTACCTTCCTGGCTGACTTAATTAACTTTATCACACCTCGGCAGATAGTCAGGATGATTTAATTTATTGGTCTGCAATTGTAAAGTACACATGCTTTTTTTTCCATCTATATATGCTCTGACGATTCTGTATCCAATTTACTTCACCTGAGGAAGGAGCGATAGTTCCGAAAGCTTGTGATTTCAAATAAAACTGTTGGACTATAACCTGGTGTTGTGTGACCTCTCAATTTTGTCCATCAAAGACTCCCAGGGCAGGTACAGCACGGGTTAGATACAGAGTAAAGCTCCCTCTACACTGATTCGTCAAACACTCCCAGGGCAGGTACAGCACGAGTTAGATACAGAGTAAAGCTCCCTCTACACTGTCCCATCAAACACTACCAGGGCAGGTACAGCACGGGTTAGATACAGAGTAAAGCTCCCTCTACAATGTCCCATCAAATACTCCCAGGGCAGGTACAGCACGGGTTAGATACAGAGTAAAGCTCCCTCTACATTGTCCAATCAAACACTCCCAGGGCAGGTACAGCACGGGTTAGATACAGAGTAAAACTCCCTCTACACTGTCCCATCAAACACTCCCAGGGCAGGTACAGCACGGTTTAGATACAGAGTAAAGCTCCTCTACGCTGTCCCATCAAACACTCCCAGGGCAGGTACAACAGGGGTTAGAGACAGAGTAAAGCTCCCTCTACACTGTCCCATCAAACACTCCCAGGGCAGGTACAGCACAGGTTAAATACAGAGTAAAGCTCCCTCTACACTGTCCCATCAAACACTCCCAGGGCAGGTAAATCACGGGTTAGAGACAGAGTAAAGCTCCCTCTCGACTGTCCCATCAAACACTCCCAGGGCAGGTACAGCACGGGTTAGATACAGAGTAAAATCGCTCTACACTATCCCATCAAACACTCCCAGGGCATGTACAGCACGGGTTAGATATAGAGTAAAGCTCCCTCTGCACTGTCCCATCAAACACTCCCAGGGCAGGTACAGCACGCGTTAGACACAGAGTAAAGCTCCCTCTACACTGTCCCATCAAACACTCCCAGGGCATGTACAGCACGGGTTAGATACAGAGTAAAGATCCCTTTGCACTGTCACATCAAACACTCCCAGGGCAGGTACAGCACGGGTTAGATACAGAGTAAAGCTCCCTCTACAGTGTCCCATCAAACACTCCCAGGGCAAGTACAGCACGCGTTAGACAGAGAGTAAAGCTCCCTCTACACTGTCCCATCAAACACTCCCAGGGCAGGTACAGCACGTGCTAGATAAAGAGTAAAATCCCTCTACACTATCCCATCAAACACTCCCAGGGCAGGTACAGCAGGGGTTAGATACAGAGTAAAGCTCCCTCTACACTGTCACATCAAACACTCCCAGGGCAGGTGCAGCACGGGTTAGATACAGAGTAAAGCTCCCTCTACACTGTCCCATCAAACACTCCCAGGGCAGGTACAGCACGGGTTAGATACAGAGTAAAACTCCCTCTAAACTGCCCCATCAAACACTCCCCGGCAGGTACAGCACGGGTTAGATACAGAGTAATGCTCCTCTATACTGTCCCATCAAACACTCCCAGGGCAGGTACAGCATGGGTGAGATACAGAGTAAAGTTCCCTCTACACTGTCCCATCAAACACTCCCAGGGCAGGTACAGCACGGGTTAGATACAGAGTAAAGCTCCCTCTACACTGTCCCATCAAACACTCCCAGGGCAGGTACAGCACGGGTTAGATACAGAGTAAAATCGCTCTACACTATCCCATCAAACACTCCCAGGGCATGTACAGCACGGGTTAGATACAGAGTAAAGCTCCCTCTACACTGTCGTTTCAAACACTCGCAGGGCAGGTACAGCAGGGGTTAGATACAGAGTAATGCTACCTATACACTGTTACATAAAACACTCCCAGGGTAGGTTCAGCACGGGTTAGATACAGAGTAAAGCTCCCTCTACACTGATTCGTCAAACACTCCCAGGGCAGGTACAGCACGAGTTAGATACAGAGTAAAGCTCCCTCTGCACTGTCCCATCAAACACTACCAGGGCAGGTACAGCACGGGTTAGATACAGAGTAAAGCTCCCTCTACAATGTCCCATCAAATACTCCCAGGGCAGGTACAGCACAGGTTAGATACAGAGTAAAGCTCCCTCTACATTGTCCAATCAAACACTCCCAGGGCAGGTACAGCACGGGTTAGATACAGAGTAAAGCTCCCTCTACACTGATTCGTCAAACACTCCCAGGGCAGGTACAGCACGAGTTAGATACAGAGTAAAACTCCCTCTACACTGTCCCATCAAACACTCCCAGGGCAGGTACAGCACGGTTTAGATACAGAGTAAAGCTCCTCTACACTGTCCCATCAAACACTCCCAGGGCAGGTACAACAGGGGTTAGAGACAGAGTAAAGCTCCCTCGACACTGTCCCATCAAACACTCCCAGGGCAGGTACAGCACAGGTTAGATACAGAGTAAAGCTCCCTCTACACTGTCCCATCAAAGACTCCCAGGGCAGGTAAATCACGGGTTAGAGACAGAGTAAAGCTCCCTCTCGACTGTCCCATCAAACACTCCCAGGGCAGGTACAGCACGGGTTAGATACAGAGTAAAATCGCTCTACACTATCCCATCAAACACTCCCAGGGCATGTACAGCACGGGTTAGATACAGAGTAAAGCTCCCTCTACACTGTCGTTTCAAACACTCGCAGGGCAGGTACAGCACGGGTTAGATACAGAGTAAAGCTCCCTCTACACTGTCACATCAAACACTCCCGGGGCAGGTTCAGCACGGGTTAGAAACAGAGTAATGCTCCCTCTACACTGTCACATAGAACACTCCCAGGGCAGGTTCAGCACGGGTTAGACACAGAGTAAAGCTCCCTCTACATTGTCCCATCAAACACTCCCAGGGCAGATACAGCATAGGTTATACACAGAGTAAAGCTCCCTCTACACTGTCCCATCGAACACACCCAGGGCAGGTACAGCACGGGTTAGATACAGAGTAAAGCTCCCTCTACACTCTCCCATCAAACACTCCCAGGGCAGGTACAGCACGGGTTAGATACAGAGTAAAGCTCCCTCTGCACTGTCCCATCAAACACTCCCAGGGCAGGTACAGCACGGATTAGATACAGAGTAAAGCTCCCTCTACACTGTCCCATCAAACACTCCCAGGGCAGGTACAGCACGCGTTAGACACAGAGTAAAGCTCCCTCTACATTGTCCCATCAAACACTGCCAGGGCAGATACAGCATAGGTTATATACAGAGTAAAGCTCCCTCTACACTGTCCCATCGAACACACCCAGGGCAGGTACAGCACGGGTTAGATACAGAGTAAACCTCCCTCTGCACTGTCCCATCAAACATTCCCCGGGCAGGTACAGCACGGGGTTAGATACAGAGTAAATCTCCCTCTACACTGTCCCATCAAACACTCCCATGGTAGGTACAGCACGGGATCGATACAGAGTAAAGCTCCCTCTACACTGTCCCATCAAACACTCCCGGGGCAGGTACAGCACGGATTAGATACAGAGTAAAGCTCCCTCTACAGTGTCCCATCAAACACTCCCAGGGCATGTACAGCACGCGTTAGACACAGAGTAAAGCTCCCTCTACACTGTCCCATCAAACACTCCCAGGGCAGGTAAATCACGGGTGAGAGAAAGAGTAAAGCTCCCTCTACACTGTCCCATCAAACACTCCCAGGGCAGGTACAGCACGGGTTAGATACAGAGTAAATCTCCCTCTACACCGTTTGGTCAAACACTCCCAGGGCAGGTACAGCACGAGTTAGATACAGAGTAAATCTCCCTCTACACTGTCCCATCAAACACTCCCAGGGCAGGTACAGCACGGGTTAGATACAGAGTAAAGCTCCCTCTACAATATCGCATCAAACACACCCAGGGCAGGTACAGCACAGGTTTGATACAGAGTAAAACTCCCTCTACACTGTCCCATCAAACACTCCCAGGGCAGGTACAGCACGGCTTAGATACAGAGTAAAGCTCCTCTACACTGTCCCATCAAACACTCCCAGGGCAGGTACAACACGGGTTAGATACAGAGTAAAGCTCCCTCTACACTGTCCCATCAAACACTCCCAGGTCAGGTACAGCACGGGTTAGATACAGAGTAAAGCTTCCTCTACACTGTCCCATCAAACACTCCCAGGGCAGGTAAATCACGGGTTAGAGACAGAGTAAAGCTCCCTCTAGACTGTCCCATCAAACACTCCCAGGGCAGTATCAGCACGGGTTAGATACAGAGTAAAGATCCCTCTACACTGTCACATCAAACACTCCCAGGGCAGGTACAGCACGGGTTAGATACAGAGTAAATCTCCCTCTACACTGTCCCATCAAACACTCCCATGGCAGGTACAGCACGCATTAGACACAGAGTAAAGCTCCCTCTACACTATCACATCAAACACTCCCACGGCAGATACAGCACAGGTTAGATACAGAGTTAATCTCCGTCTACACTGTGCCATCACACACTCCCAGGGCTGCTACAGCACGGATTAGATACAGAGTAAAGCTCCCTCTACACTGTCCCATCAAAGACTCCCAGGGCAGGTACAGCACGGGTTAGATACAGAGTAAAGCTCCCTCTACACTGATTCGTCAAACACTCCCAGGGCAGGTACAGCACGAGTTAGATACAGAGTAAAGCTCCCTCTACACTGTCCCATCAAACACTACCAGGGCAGGTACAGCACGGGTTAGATACAGAGTAAAGCTCCCTCTACAATGTCCCATCAAATACTCCCAGGGCAGGTACAGCACGGGTTAGATACAGAGTAAAGCTCCCTCTACATTGTCCAATCAAACACTCCCAGGGCAGGTACAGCACGGGTTAGATACAGAGTAAAACTCCCTCTACACTGTCCCATCAAACACTCCCAGGGCAGGTACAGCACGGTTTAGATACAGAGTAAAGCTCCTCTACGCTGTCCCATCAAACACTCCCAGGGCAGGTACAACAGGGGTTAGAGACAGAGTAAAGCTCCCTCTACACTGTCCCATCAAACACTCCCAGGGCAGGTACAGCACAGGTTAAATACAGAGTAAAGCTCCCTCTACACTGTCCCATCAAACACTCCCAGGGCAGGTAAATCACGGGTTAGAGACAGAGTAAAGCTCCCTCTCGACTGTCCCATCAAACACTCCCAGGGCAGGTACAGCACGGGTTAGATACAGAGTAAAATCGCTCTACACTATCCCATCAAACACTCCCAGGGCATGTACAGCACGGGTTAGATATAGAGTAAAGCTCCCTCTGCACTGTCCCATCAAACACTCCCAGGGCAGGTACAGCACGCGTTAGACACAGAGTAAAGCTCCCTCTACACTGTCCCATCAAACACTCCCAGGGCATGTACAGCACGGGTTAGATACAGAGTAAAGATCCCTTTGCACTGTCACATCAAACACTCCCAGGGCAGGTACAGCACGGGTTAGATACAGAGTAAAGCTCCCTCTACAGTGTCCCATCAAACACTCCCAGGGCAAGTACAGCACGCGTTAGACAGAGAGTAAAGCTCCCTCTACACTGTCCCATCAAACACTCCCAGGGCAGGTACAGCACGTGCTAGATAAAGAGTAAAATCCCTCTACACTATCCCATCAAACACTCCCAGGGCAGGTACAGCAGGGGTTAGATACAGAGTAAAGCTCCCTCTACACTGTCACATCAAACACTCCCAGGGCAGGTGCAGCACGGGTTAGATACAGAGTAAAGCTCCCTCTACACTGTCCCATCAAACACTCCCAGGGCAGGTACAGCACGGGTTAGATACAGAGTAAAACTCCCTCTAAACTGCCCCATCAAACACTCCCCGGCAGGTACAGCACGGGTTAGATACAGAGTAATGCTCCTCTATACTGTCCCATCAAACACTCCCAGGGCAGGTACAGCATGGGTGAGATACAGAGTAAAGTTCCCTCTACACTGTCCCATCAAACACTCCCAGGGCAGGTACAGCACGGGTTAGATACAGAGTAAAGCTCCCTCTACACTGTCCCATCAAACACTCCCAGGGCAGGTACAGCACGGGTTAGATACAGAGTAAAATCGCTCTACACTATCCCATCAAACACTCCCAGGGCATGTACAGCACGGGTTAGATACAGAGTAAAGCTCCCTCTACACTGTCGTTTCAAACACTCGCAGGGCAGGTACAGCAGGGGTTAGATACAGAGTAATGCTACCTATACACTGTTACATAAAACACTCCCAGGGTAGGTTCAGCACGGGTTAGATACAGAGTAAAGCTCCCTCTACACTCTCCCATCAAACACTCCCAGGGCAGGTACAGCACGGGTTAGATACAGAGAAAAGCTCCCTCTACACTGTCCCATCAAACACTCCCGGGGCAGGTACAGCACGGATTAGATACAGAGTAAAGCTCCCTCTACACTGTCCCATCAAACACTCCCAGGGCAGGTACAGCACACGTTAGACACAGAGTAAATCTCCCTCTACATTGTCCCATCCAGCACACCCAGGGCAGATACAGCATAGGTTATATACAGAGTAAAGATCCCTCTACACTGTCCCATCAAACACTCCCAGGGCAGGTACAGCACGGGTTAGAGACAGAGTAAAGCTCCCTCTACACTGTCCCATCAAATACTCCCAGGGCAGGTAAATCACGGGTTAGATACAGAGTAAAGGTCCCTCTACAGTGTCCCATCAAACATTCCCCGGGGAGGTAGAGCACGGGTTAGATACAGAGTAAAGCTCCCTCTACACTGTCCCATCAAACACTCCTAGGGCAGGTACAGCACGGGTTAGATACACAGTAAAGCACCCTCTACACTGTCCCATCAAACACTCCCAGGGCAGGTACAGCACGAGTCAGATACAGAGTAAAGCTCCCTCTGCACTATTCCATCAAACACTCCCAGGGCAGGTACAGCACGGGTTAGATACAGAGTAAAGCTTCCTCTACACTCTCCCATCAAACATTCCCAGGGCAGGTACAGCAGGGGTTAGATACAGAGTAAAGCTCCCTCTACACTGTCGCATCAAACACTCCCGGGGCAGGTACAGCACGGATTAGATACAGAGTAAAGCTCCCTCTACAGTGTCCCATCAAACACTCCCAGGGCATGTACAGCACGCGTTAGACACAGAGTAAAGCTCCCTCTACACTGTCCCATCAAACACTCCCAGGGCAGGTAAATCACGGGTGAGAGAAAGAGTAAAGCTCCCTCTACACTGTCCCATCAAACACTCCCAGGGCAGGTACAGCACGGGTTAGATACAGAGTAAATCTCCCTCTACACCGTTTGGTCAAACACTCCCAGGGCAGGTACAGCACGAGTTAGATACAGAGTAAATCTCCCTCTACACTGTCCCATCAAACACTCCCAGGGCAGGTACAGCACGGGTTAGATACAGAGTAAAGCTCCCTCTACAATGTCGCATCAAACACACCCAGGGCAGGTACAGCACAGGTTTGATACAGAGTAAAGCTCCCTCTACACTGTCCCGTCAAACACTCCCAGGGCAGGTACAGCACGGGTTAGATACAGAGTAAAACTCCCTCTAAACTGCCCCATCAAACACTCCCCGGCAGGTACAGCACGGGTTAGATACAGAGTAATGCTCCTCTATACTGTCCCATCAAACACTCCCAGGGCAGGTACAGCATGGGTGAGATACAGAGTAAAGCTCCCTCTACACTGTCCCATCAAACACTCCCAGGGCAGGTACAGCACGGGTTAGATACAGAGTAAAGCTCCCTCTACACTGTCCCATCAAACACTCCCAGGGCAGGTACAGCACGGGTTAGATACAGAGTAAAATCGCTCTACACTATCCCATCAAACACTCCCAGGGCATGTACAGCACGGGTTAGATACAGAGTAAAGCTCCCTCTACACTGTCGTTTCAAACACTCGCAGGGCAGGTACAGCAGGGTTAGATACAGAGTAATGCTACCTATACACTGTACATAAAACACTCCCAGGGTAGGTTCAGCACGGGTTAGATACAGAGTAAAGCTCCCTCTACACTCTCCCATCAAACACTCCCAGGGCAGGTACAGCACGGGTTAGATACAGAGTAAAGCTCCCTCTACACTGTCCCATCAAACACTCCCAGGGCAGGTACAGCACGGATTAGATACAGAGTAAAGCTCCCTCTACACTGTCCCATCAAACACTCCCAGGGCAGGTACAGCACACGTTAGACACAGAGTAAATCTCCCTCTACACTGTCCCATCCAGCACACCCAGGGCAGATACAGCATAGGTTATATACAGAGTAAAGATCCCTCTACACTGTCCCATCAAACACTCCCAGGGCAGGTACAGCACGGGTTAGAGACAGAGTAAAGCTCCCTCTACACTGTCCCATCAAACACTCCCAGGGCAGGTAAATCACGGGTTAGATACAGAGTAAAGCTCCCTCTACAGTGTCCCATCAAACACTCCCCGGGCAGGTACAGCACGGGTTAGATACAGAGTAAAGCTCCCTCTACACTGTCCCATCAAACACTCCCAGGGCAGGTACAGCACGGGTTAGATACAGAGTAAAGCTCCCTCTACACTGTCCCATCAAACACTCCCAGGGCAGGTACAGCACGGGTTAGATACAGAGTAAAGCTCCCTCTACACTGTCCCATCAAACACTCCCAGGGCAGGTACAGCACGGGTTAGATACAGAGTAAAGCTCCTCTACACTGTCCCATCAAACACTCCCAGGGCAGGTACAGCACGGGTTAGATACAGAGTAAAGCTCCCTCTACACTGTCCCATCAAACACTCCCAGGGCAGGTACAGCACGGTTAGATACAGAGTAAAGCTCCCTCTACACTGTCCCATCAAACACTCCCAGGGCAGGTACAGCACGCGTTAGATACAGAGTAAAGCTCCCTCTACACTGTCCCATCAAACACTCCCAGGGCAGGTACAGCACGGGTTAGATACAGAGTAAAGCTCCCTCTACACTGTCCCATCAAACACTCCCAGGGCAGGTACAGCACGGGTTAGATACAGAGTAAATCTCCCTCTACACCGTTTCGTCAAACACTCCCAGGGCAGGTACAGCACGGGTTAGATACAGAGTAAATCTCCCTCTACACTGTCCCATCAAACACTCCCAGGGCAGGTACAGCACGGGTTAGATACAGAGTAAAGCTCCCTCTACAATGTCCCATCAAACACACCCAGGGCAGGTACAGCACAGATTAGATACAGAGTAAAACTCCCTCTACACTGTCCCATCAAACACTCCCAGGGCAGGTACAGCACGGCTTAGATACAGAGTAAAGCTCCTCTACACTGTCCCATCAAACACTCCCAGGGTAGGTACAACACGGGTTAGATACAGAGTAAAGCTCCCTCTACACTGTCCCATCAAACACTCCCAGGGCAGGTACAGCACGGGTTAGATACAGAGTAAAGCTCCCTCTACACTGTCCCATCAAACACTCCGAGGGCAGGTAAATCACGGGTTAGAGACAGAGTAAAGCTCCCTCTAGACTGTCCCATCAAACACTCCCAGGGCAGTATCAGCACGGGTTAGATACAGAGTAAAGATCCCTCTACACTGTCACATCAAACACTCCCAGGGCAGGTACAGCACGGGTTAGATACAGAGTAAAGCTCCCTCTACACTGTCCCATCAAACACTCCCAGGGCAGGTACAGCACGCATTAGACACAGAGTAAAGCTCCCTCTACACTATCACATCAAACACTCCCACGGCAGATACAGCACAGGTTAGATACAGAGTTAATCTCCGTCTACACTGTGCCATCACACACTCCCAGGGCTGCTACAGCACGGATTAGATACAGAGTAAAGCTCCCTCTACACTGTCCCATCAAAGACTCCCAGGGCAGGTACAGCACGGGTTAGATACAGAGTAAAGCTCCCTCTACACTGTCCATCAAACACTCCCAGGGCAGGTACAGCACGGGTTAGATACAGAGTAAAGCTCCCTCTACAATGTCCCATCAAATACTCCCAGGGCAGGTACAGCACGGGTTAGATACAGAGTAAAGCTCCCTCTACATTGTCCAATCAAACACTCCCAGGGCAGGTACAGCACGGGTTAGATACAGAGTAAAACTCCCTCTACACTGTCCCATCAAACACTCCCAGGGCAGGTACAGCACGGTTTAGATACAGAGTAAAGCTCCTCTACACTGTCCCATCAAACACTCCCAGGGCAGGTACAACAGGGGTTAGAGACAGAGTAAAGCTCCCTCTACACTGTCCCATCAAACACTCCCAGGGCAGGTACAGCACAGGTTAGATACAGAGTAAAGCTCCCTCTACACTGTCCCATCAAACACTCCCAGGGCAGGTAAATCACGGGTTAGAGACAGAGTAAAGCTCCCTCTCGACTGTCCCATCAAACACTCCCAGGGCAGGTACAGCACGGGTTAGATACAGAGTAAAATCGCTCTACACTATCCCATCAAACACTCCCAGGGCATGTACAGCACGGGTTAGATACAGAGTAAAGCTCCCTCTGCACTGTCCCATCAAACACTCCCAGGGCAGGTACAGCACGCGTTAGACACAGAGTAAAGCTCCCTCTACACTGTCCCATCAAACACTCCCAGGGCAGGTACAGCACGGGTTAGATACAGAGTAAAGCTCCTCTACACTGTCCCATCAAACACTCCCAGGGCAGGTACAGCACGGGTTAGATACAGAGTAAAGCTCCCTCTACACTGTCGTTTCAAACACTCGCAGGGCAGGTACAGCAGGGGTTAGATACAGAGTAAAGCTCCCTCTACACTGTCCCATCAAACACTCCCAGGGCAGGTACAGCACGGGTTAGATACAGAGTAAAGCTCCCTCTACACTCTCCCATCAAACACTCCCAGGGCAGGTACAGCACGGGTTAGATACAGAGTAAAGCTCCCTCTACACTGTCCCATCAAACACTCCCAGGGCAGGTACAGCACGGATTAGATACAGAGTAAAGCTCCCTCTACACTGTCCCATCAAACACTCCCAGGGCAGGTACAGCACACGTTAGACACAGAGTAAATCTCCCTCTACATTGTCCCATCCAGCACACCCAGGGCAGATACAGCATAGGTTATATACAGAGTAAAGATCCCTCTACACTGTCCCATCAAACACTCCCAGGGCAGGTACAGCACGGGTTAGAGACAGAGTAAAGCTCCCTCTACACTGTCCCATCAAATACTCCCAGGGCAGGTAAATCACGGGTTAGATACAGAGTAAAGGTCCCTCTACAGTGTCCCATCAAACATTCCCCGGGGAGGTAGAGCACGGGTTAGATACAGAGTAAAGCTCCCTCTACACTGTCCCATCAAACACTCCTAGGGCAGGTACAGCACGGGTTAGATACACAGTAAAGCACCCTCTACACTGTCCCATCAAACACTCCCAGGGCAGGTACAGCACGAGTCAGATACAGAGTAAAGCTCCCTCTGCACTATTCCATCAAACACTCCCAGGGCAGGTACAGCACGGGTTAGATACAGAGTAAAGCTCCCTCTACACTGTCCCATCAAACACTCCCAGGGCAGGTACAGCACGGGTTAGATACAGAGTAAAGCTCCCTCTACACTGTCCCATCAAACACTCCCAGGGCAGGTACAGCACGGGTTAGATACAGAGTAAAGCTCCCTCTACACTGTCCCATCAAACACTCCCAGGGCAGGTACAGCACGCGTTAGACACAGAGTAAAGCTCCCTCTACACTGTCCCATCAAACACTCCCAGGGCAGGTACAGCACGGGTTAGAGACAGAGTAAAGCTCCCTCTACACTGTCCCATCAAACACTCCCAGGGCAGGTACAGCACGGGTTAGATACAGAGTAAAGCTCCCTCTACACTGTCCCATCAAACACTCCCAGGGCAGGTACAGCACGGGTTAGATACAGAGTAAAGCTCCCTCTACACTGTCCAGTCAAACACTCCCAGGGCAGGTACAGCACGAGTTAGATACAGAGTAAAGCTCCCTCTACACTGTCCCATCAAACACTCCCAGGGCAGGTACAGCACGGGTTAGATACAGAGTAAAGCTCCCTCTACACTGTCGCATCAAACACTCCCAGGGCAGGTACAGCACAGGTTAGATACAGAGTAAAGCTCCCTCTACACTGTCCCATCAAACACTCCCAGGGCAGGTACAGCACGGCTTAGATACAGAGTAAAGCTCCTCTACACTGTCCCATCAAACACTCCCAGGGCAGGTACAGCACGGGTTAGATACAGAGTAAAGCTCCCTCTACACTGTCCCATCAAACACTCCCAGGGCAGGTACAGCACGGGTTAGATACAGAGTAAAGCTCCCTCTACACTGTCCCATCAAACACTCCCAGGGCAGGTAAATCACGGGTTAGAGACAGAGTAAAGCTCCCTCTAGACTGTCCCATCAAACACTCCCAGGGCAGTATCAGCACGGGTTAGATACAGAGTAAAGATCCCTCTACACTGTCACATCAAACACTCCCAGGGCAGGTACAGCACGGGTTAGATACAGAGTAAAGCTCCCTCTACACTGTCCCATCAAACACTCCCAGGGCAGGTACAGCACGCATTAGACACAGAGTAAAGCTCCCTCTACACTATCACATCAAACACTCCCACGGCAGATACAGCACAGGTTAGATACAGAGTTAATCTCCGTCTACACTGTGCCATCACACACTCCCAGGGCTGCTACAGCACGGATTAGATACAGAGTAAAGCTCCCTCTACACTGTCCCATCAAAGACTCCCAGGGCAGGTACAGCACGGGTTAGATACAGAGTAAAGCTCCCTCTACACTGTCCCATCAAACACTCCCAGGGCAGGTACAGCACGGGTTAGATACAGAGTAAAGCTCCCTCTACACTGTCCCATCAAACACTCCCAGGGCAGGTACAGCACGGGTTAGATACAGAGTAAAGCTCCCTCTACACTGTCCCATCAAACACTCCCAGGGCAGGTACAGCACGGGTTAGATACAGAGTAAAACTCCCTCTACACTGTCCCATCAAACACTCCCAGGGCAGGTACAGCACGAGTTAGATACAGAGTAAAGCTCCCTCTACACTGTCCCATCAAACACTCCCAGGGCAGGTACAGCAGGGGTTAGAGACAGAGTAAAGCTCCCTCTACACTGTCCCATCAAACACTCCCAGGGCAGGTACAGCACAGGTTAGATACAGAGTAAAGCTCCCTCTACACTGTCCCATCAAACACTCCCAGGGCAGGTACAGCACGGGTTAGAGACAGAGTAAAGCTCCCTCTCGACTGTCCCATCAAACACTCCCAGGGCAGGTACAGCACGGGTTAGATACAGAGTAAAGCTCCTCTACACTATCCCATCAAACACTCCCAGGGCATGTACAGCACGGGTTAGATACAGAGTAAAGCTCCCTCTACACTGTCCCATCAAACACTCCCAGGGCAGGTACAGCACGGTTAGATACAGAGTAAAGCTCCCTCTACACTGTCCCATCAAACACTCCCAGGGCAGGTACAGCACGGGTTAGATACAGAGTAAAATCGCTCTACACTATCCCATCAAACACTCCCAGGGCATGTACAGCACGGGTTAGATACAGAGTAAAGCTCCCTCTACACTGTCGTTTCAAACACTCGCAGGGCAGGTACAGCAGGGGTTAGATACAGAGTAATGCTACCTATACACTGTTACATAAAACACTCCCAGGGTAGGTTCAGCACGGGTTAGATACAGAGTAAAGCTCCCTCTACACTCTCCCATCAAACACTCCCAGGGCAGGTACAGCACGGGTTAGATACAGAGTAAAGCTCCCTCTACACTGTCCCATCAAACACTCCCGGGGCAGGTACAGCACGGATTAGATACAGAGTAAAGCTCCCTCTACACTGTCCCATCAAACACTCCCAGGGCAGGTACAGCACACGTTAGACACAGAGTAAATCTCCCTCTACATTGTCCCATCCAGCACACCCAGGGCAGATACAGCATAGGTTATATACAGAGTAAAGATCCCTCTACACTGTCCCATCAAACACTCCCAGGGCAGGTACAGCACGGGTTAGAGACAGAGTAAAGCTCCCTCTACACTGTCCCATCAAACACTCCCAGGGCAGGTACAGCACGGGTTAGATACAGAGTAAAGCTCCCTCTACACTGTCCCATCAAACACTCCCAGGGCAGGTACAGCACGGGTTAGATACAGAGTAAAGCTCCCTCTACACTGTCCCATCAAACACTCCCAGGGCAGGTACAGCACGGGTTAGATACAGAGTAAAGCTCCCTCTACACTGTCCCATCAAACACTCCCAGGGCAGGTACAGCACGAGTTAGATACAGAGTAAAGCTCCCTCTGCACTATTCCATCAAACACTCCCAGGGCAGGTACAGCACGGGTTAGATACAGAGTAAAGCTCCCTCTACACTGTCCCATCAAACACTCCCAGGGCAGGTACAGCACGGGTTAGATACAGAGTAAAGCTCCCTCTACACTGTCGCATCAAACACTCCCGGGGCAGGTACAGCACGGATTAGATACAGAGTAAAGCTCCCTCTACAGTGTCCCATCAAACACTCCCAGGGCATGTACAGCACGCGTTAGACACAGAGTAAAGCTCCCTCTACACTGTCCCATCAAACACTCCCAGGGCAGGTAAATCACGGGTGAGAGAAAGAGTAAAGCTCCCTCTACACTGTCCCATCAAACACTCCCAGGGCAGGTACAGCACGGGTTAGATACAGAGTAAATCTCCCTCTACACCGTTTGGTCAAACACTCCCAGGGCAGGTACAGCACGAGTTAGATACAGAGTAAATCTCCCTCTACACTGTCCCATCAAACACTCCCAGGGCAGGTACAGCACGGGTTAGATACAGAGTAAAGCTCCCTCTACAATGTCGCATCAAACACACCCAGGGCAGGTACAGCACAGGTTTGATACAGAGTAAAACTCCCTCTACACTGTCCCATCAAACACTCCCAGGGCAGGTACAGCACGGCTTAGATACAGAGTAAAGCTCCTCTACACTGTCCCATCAAACACTCCCAGGGCAGGTACAACACGGGTTAGATACAGAGTAAAGCTCCCTCTACACTGTCCCATCAAACACTCCCAGGTCAGGTACAGCACGGGTTAGATACAGAGTAAAGCTTCCTCTACACTGTCCCATCAAACACTCCCAGGGCAGGTAAATCACGGGTTAGAGACAGAGTAAAGCTCCCTCTAGACTGTCCCATCAAACACTCCCAGGGCAGTATCAGCACGGGTTAGATACAGAGTAAAGATCCCTCTACACTGTCACATCAAACACTCCCAGGGCAGGTACAGCACGGGTTAGATACAGAGTAAATCTCCCTCTACACTGTCCCATCAAACACTCCCAGGGCAGGTACAGCACGCATTAGACACAGAGTAAAGCTCCCTCTACACTATCACATCAAACACTCCCACGGCAGATACAGCACAGGTTAGATACAGAGTTAATCTCCGTCTACACTGTGCCATCACACACTCCCAGGGCTGCTACAGCACGGATTAGATACAGAGTAAAGCTCCCTCTACACTGTCCCATCAAAGACTCCCAGGGCAGGTACAGCACGGGTTAGATACAGAGTAAAGCTCCCTCTACACTGTCCCATCAAACACTACTAGGGCAGGTACAGCACGGGTTAGATACAGAGTAAAGCTCCCTCTACAATGTCCCATCAAATACTCCCAGGGCAGGTACAGCACGGGTTAGATACAGAGTAAAGCTCCCTCTACATTGTCCAATCAAACACTCCCAGGGCAGGTACAGCACGGGTTAGATACAGAGTAAAACTTCCTCTACACTGTCCCATCAAACACTCCCAGGGCAGGTACAGCACGGTTTAGATACAGAGTAAAGCTCCTCTACACTGTCCCATCAAACACTCCCAGGGCAGGTACAACAGGGTTAGAGACAGAGTAAAGCTCCCTCTACACTGTCCCATCAAACACTCCCAGGGCAGGTACAGCACAGGTTAAATACAGAGTAAAGCTCCCTCTACACTGTCCCATCAAACACTCCCAGGGCAGGTAAATCACGGGTTAGAGACAGAGTAAAGCTCCCTCTCGACTGTCCCATCAAACACTCCCAGGGCAGGTACAGCACGGGTTAGATACAGAGTAAAATCGCTCTACACTATCCCATCAAACACTCCCAGGGCATGTACAGCACGGGTTAGATACAGAGTAAAGCTCCCTCTGCACTGTCCCATCAAACACTCCCAGGGCAGGTACAGCACGCGTTAGACACAGAGTAAAGCTCCCTCTACACTGTCCCATCAAACACTCCCAGGGCATGTACAGCACGGGTTAGATACAGAGTAAAGCTCCCTCTGCACTGTCACATCAAACACTCCCAGGGCAGGTACAGCACGGGTTAGATACAGAGTAAAGCTCCCTCTACAGTGTCCCATCAAACACTCCCAGGGCAAGTACAGCACGCGTTAGACAGAGTAAAGCTCCCTCTACACTGTCCCATCAAACACTCCCAGGGCAGGTACAGCACGTGTTAGATACAGAGTAAAGCTCCCTCTACACTGTCCCATCAAACACTCCCAGGGCAGGTACAGCACGGGTTAGATACAGAGTAAAGCTCCCTCTACACTGTCCCATCAAACACTCCCAGGGCAGGTACAGCACGGGTTAGATACAGAGTAAAGCTCCCTCTACACTGTCCCATCAAACACTCCCAGGGCAGGTACAGCACGGGTTAGATACAGAGTAAAGCTCCCTCTACACTGTCCCATCAAACACTCCCAGGGCAGGTACAGCACGGGTTAGATACAGAGTAAAGCTCCCTCTACACTGTCCCATCAAACACTCCCAGGGCAGGTACAGCAAGGGTTAGATACAGAGTAAAGCTCCCTCTACACTGTCCCATCAAACACTCCCAGGGCAGGTACAGCACGGGTTAGATACAGAGTAAAGCTCCCTCTACACTGTCCCATCAAACACTCCCAGGGCAGGTACAGCACGGGTTAGATACAGAGTAAAGATCCCTCTACACTGTCCCATCAAACACTCCCAGGGCAGGTACAGCACGGGTTAGAGACAGAGTAAAGCTCCCTCTACACTGTCCCATCAAACACTCCTAGGGCAGGTACAGCACGGGTTAGATACACAGTAAAGCACCCTCTACACTGTCCCATCAAACACTCCCAGGGCAGGTACAGCACGAGTTAGATACAGAGTAAAGCTTCCTCTACACTCTCCCATCAAACATTCCCAGGGCAGGTACAGCAGGTGTTAGATACCGAGTAAAGCTCCCTCTACACTGTCGCATCAAACACTCCCAGGGCAGGTACAGCATGGGTTAGATACAGAGTAAAGCTCCCTCTACAATGTCCCATCAAACACTCCCGGGGCAGGTACTGCATGCGTTAGACACAGAGTAAAGCACCCTTTACACTGTCCCATCAAACACTTCCAGGGCAGGTACAGCATAGGTTAGATAGAGAGTAAAGCTCCCTCTACACTGTCCCATCAAACACTCCCAGGGCAGGTACAGCATGGGTTAGATACAGAGTAATGCTCTCTCCACTGCCCCATCAAACACTCCCAGGGCAGGTACAGCACGGGTTAGATACAGAGTAAAGCTCCCTTTACACTGTCCCATCAAACACTCCCAGGGCAGGTACAGCACGGGTTAGATACAGAGTAAAGCTCCCTCTACACTGTCCCCATCAAAAACCCCGAGACAGGTACGGGCGTGTTTGTAACTTGCGGGTGTGTAACGGGCGGGTGTATGACGGGCGGTGTGTATAACGGGCTGGTGTATAACGGGCGGGTGTGTAACGGGCGGGTGTATAACGGGCGGGTGTATAACGGGCAGGGTGTATAATGGGCGGGTGTATAACGGGCAGGTGTATAACGGGCGGGTGTGTAACGGGCGGGTGTGTAACGGGTGGGTGTGTAACGGGCGTGTGTATAACGGGCAGGTGTATAACAGGCGGGTGTGTAACGGGCGGGCGTGTAAAGGGCGGGGTGTATAACATGCGGGTGTGTAACGGGCAGATGTATAACAGGCGGGTGTATAACGCGCGCGTGTGTAAAGGGCGAGGTGTGTAATGGGCGGGTGTGTAACGGGCGGGTGTATAACGGGCGGGTATATAATGGGCGTGTTGTATGACGGGCAGGGTGTATGACGGGCGGGTGTGTAACGGACGGGTGTATAACGGGCGGGTGTATAACGGGCGGGGTGTATAACGGGCGGGGTGTATAATGAGCGGGGTGTATAACGGGCGGGGTGCATAACGGGCGGGTGTATAACAGGCGGGTGTATAACGGGCGGGTGTATGACGGGCGGGTGTATAACGGGTGGGTGTATTGGGGCCGGTGTATAACGGGCGGGTGTGTAATGGGCGGGGTGTAACTGGCGGTTGTATAATGGGCGGGTGTATAACGGGCGGTTGTATAACGGGCAGGCGTATAACGCGCGCGTGTGTAAAGGGCGGGGTGTGTAACGGGCGGGTGTGTAACGGGCAGATGTATAACAGGCGGGTGTATAACGCGCGCGTGTGTAAAGGGCGGGGTGTGTAACGGGCGGGTGTGTAACGGGCGGGTGTATAACGGGCGGGTGTATAACGGGCGGGTATATAACGGGCGGGTATATAACGGGCGGCGTGTATGACGGGCGGGGTGTATGACGGGCGGGTTTGTAACGGACGGGTGTATAACGGGCGGGTGTATAACGGGCGGGGTGTATAACGGGCGGGGTGTATAACGAGCGGGGTGTATAACGGGCGGGGTGTATAACAGGCGGGTGTATAACGGGCGGGTGTATTACGGACGGGTGTATAACGGGCGGGTGTATAATGGGCGGGTGTATGACGGGCGGGGTGTGTAACGGGTGGGTGTATTGGGGCCGGTGTATAACGGGCGGGGTGAATAACGGGCGGGGTGTATAACAAGCGGTTGTATAACCGGCGGGGTGTATAACGGGCGGTTGTATAACAGGTGGGTGTATAACGGACGGGTTGTATAACAGGCGGGGTGTATAACGGGCGGGGTGTATAACGGGCGGGTGTATAACGGGCGTGTGTATAACGAGCGGGTGTATAACAGGCGGGTGTATAACGGGCGGGTGTATAACGGGCGGGTGTATAACGGGCTGGTGTATAACGGGCGGATGTATAACGGGCGGGGTGTATAACTGGCGGGTGTATAACGGGCGGGTGTATAACGGGCTGGTGTATAACGGGCGGGTGTATAACGGGCGGGGTGCATAACGGGCGGGTGTATAACGGGCGGGTGTATAACGGGCGGGTGTATAACGGGTGGGTGTATAACGGGCTGGTGTATAACGGGCGGGTGTATAACGGGCGGGTGTATAACGGGCGGGTGTATAACGGGCGGGGTGTATAACGGGAGGGTGTATAACGGGAGGGTGTATAACGGGGGGTGTATAACGGGCGGGTGTATAACGGGGGGTGTATAACGGGAGGGTGTATAACGGGCGGGTGTATAACGGGAGGGTGTATAACGGGCGGGGTGTATAACGGGGGGTGTATAACGGGAGGGTGTATAACGGGCGGGTGTATAACGGGAGGGTGTACAACGGGCGGGGTGTGTAACGGGCGGGTGTATAACGGGAGGGTGTATAACGGGCGGGTGTATAACGGGCGGGTGTATAACGGGCGGGGTGTATAACGGGAGGGTGTATAACGGGAGGGTGTATAACGGGCGGGTGTATAACGGGCGGGTGTATAACGGGAGGGTGTATAACGGGCGGGGTGTATAACGGGAGGGTGTATAACGGGTGGGTGTATAACGGGCGGGTGTATGACGGGCGGGTGTATAATGGGCGGGGTGTATAACGGGAGGGTGTATAACGGGAGGGTGTATAACGGGCGGGTGTATAACGGGCGGGGTGTATAACGGGCGGGTGTATAATGGGAGGGTGTATAACGGGCGGGTGTACAACGGGCGGGGTGTGTAACGGGCGGGGTGTATAACGGGCGGGTGTATAACGGGCGGGTGTATAACGGGAGGGTGTATAACGGGGAGGTGTATAACGGGCGGGTGTACAACGGGCGGGGTGTGTAACGGGCGTGTGTATAACGGGCGGGTGTATAACGGGCGGGGTGTATAACGGGCGGGGTGTATAACGGGCTGGTGTATAACGGGCTGGTGTATAACGGGCTGGTGTATAACGTGCGGGTGTATAACGGGCGGGGTGTATAACGGGCGGGTGTATAACGGGCGGGGTGTATAACGGGCGGGTGTATAACGGGCGGGGTGTATAACGGGAGGGTGTATAATGGGCTGGTGTATAACGTGCGGGTGTATAACGGGCGGGGTGTATAACGGGCGGGGTGTATAACGGGCGGGGTGTATAACGGGCGGGGTGTATAACGGGCGGGGTGTATAACGGGAGGGTGTATAACGGGCGGGGTGTATAACGGGAGGGTGTATAACGGGCGGGGTGTATAACGGGCGGGTGTATAACGGGCGGGTGTATAACGGGAGGGTGTATAACGGGCGGGGTGTATAACGGGCGGGTGTATAACGGGCGGGTGTATAACGGGCGGGGTGCATAACGGGCGGGTGTATAACGGGCTGGTGTATAACGGGCGGGGTGTATAACGGGCGGGTGTATAACGGGCGGGGTGTATAACGGGCGGGGTGTATAACGGGCGGGGTGTATAACGGGCGGGTGTATAACGGGAGGGTGTATAACGGGCGGGGTGTATAACGGGCGGGTGTATAACGGGCGGGGTGTTTAACGGGCGGGTGTATAACGGGCTGGTGTATAACGTGCGGGTGTATAACGGGCGGGTGTATAACGGGCGGGTGTATAACGGGCGGGTGTATAACGGGCGGGGTGTATAACGGGAGGGTGTATAACGGGCGGGTGTATAACGGGCGGGTGTATAACGGGCGGGTGTATAACGGGCGTGTGTATAACGGGCGGGTGTATAATGGGCGGGTGTATAACAGTCGGGTGTATAACGGTTGGGTGTATAACGGGAGGTATATAACGGGCGGGGTGTATAACGGGCGGGTGTATAACGGGCGGGTGTATAACGGGCGGGTGTATAACGGGCGGGGTGTATAACGGGCGGGTGTATAACGGGCGAGTGTATAACGGGCGGGGGTGTATAACGGGCGGGTGTATAACGGGAGGGTGTATAACGGGCGGGGTGTATAACGGGCGGGGTGTATAACGAGCGGGTGTATAACGGGCGGGGTGTATAACGGGCGGGTGTATAACGGGCGGGTGTATAATGGGCGGGGTGTATAATGGGCGGGGTGTATAACGGGCGGGGTGTATAACGGGGAGGTGTATAACGGGCGGGTGTATAACGGGGGGTGTATAACGGGCGGGTGTATAACGGGGGGTATATAACGGGCGGGTGTATAACGGGCGGGTGTATAACGGGGGGTATATAACGGGCGAGTGTATAATGGGCGAGTGTATAACGGGCGGGGTGTATAACGGGCGGGTGTATAAAGGGCGGGTGTATAGCGGGCGGGTGTATAACGGGCGGGGTGTATAATGATCGGGTGTATAACGTGCGGGGTGTATAACGGGCGGGTGTATAACGGGCGGGTGTATAACGGGCGGGTGTATAACGGGCGGGGTGTATAACGGGCGGGGTGTATAACGGGCGGGGTGTATAACGGGCAGGTGTATAATGGGCGGGTGTATAACAGGCGGGGTGTATAACGGGCGGGTGTATAATGATCGGGTGTATAACGTGCGGGGTGTATAACGGGCGGGTGTATAACGGGCGGGTGTATAACGGGCGGGTGTATAACGGGCGGGGTGTATAACGGGTGGGTGTATAACGGGTCGGGTGTATAACGGGAGGGTGTATAATGGGTCGGGTGTATAACGGGAGGGTGTATAACGGGCGGGGTGTATAACGGCCGGGTGTATAACGGGCGATGTGTATAACGGGCAGGTGTATAACGGGCGGGTGTATAACGGGGAGGTGTATAACGAGCGGGTGTATAACAGGCGGGTGTATAACGGGCGATGTGTATAACGGGGAGGTGTATAACGGGCGGGTGTATAACGGGCGGGTGTATAACGGGGAGGTGTATAACGGGCGAGTGTATAACGGGGAGGTGTATAACGGGCGAGTGTATAACGGGCGGGGTGTATAACGGGCGGGTGTATAACGGGCGATGTGTATAACGGGGAGGTGTATAACGGGCGAGTGTATAACGGGCGGGTGTATAACGGGCGGGTGTATAACGGGCGGGGTGTATAACGGGCGGGGTGTATAACGGGCGGGGTGTATAACGGGGAGGTGTATAACGGGCGGGGTTTATAACGGGCGGGTGTATAACAGGCGGGTGTATAACGGGCGGGGTGTATAACGGGCGGGGTGTATAACGGGCGATGTGTATAACGGGGAGGTGTATAACGGGCGAGTGTATAACGGGCGGGGTGTATAACGGGTGGGGTGTATAACGGGCGGGGTGTATAACGGGCGGGTGTATAACAGGCGGGTGTATAACGGGCGGGTGTATAACGGGCGGGGTGTATAATGATCGGGTGTATAACGTGCGGGGTGTATAACGGGCGGGTGTATAACGGGCAGGTGTATAATGAGTGGGTGTATAACGGGTGGTGTGTATAACGGGCGGGTGTATAACGGGCGGGGTTTATAACGGGCGGGGTGTATAACGGGCGGGTGTATAACGGGCGGGTGTATAACGGGCGGGGTTTATAACGGGCGGGTGTATAACGGGCGGGTGTATAACGGGCGGGGTTTATAACGGGCGGGGTGTATAACGGGCGGGTGTATAATGGGCGGGTGTATAACGGGTGGTGTGTATAACGGGCGGGTGTATAACGGGCGGGGTGTATAACGGGCGGGTGTATAACGGGCGAGTGTATAATGGGCGGGTGTATAACGGGCGGGGTTTATAACGGGCGGGGTGTATAACGGGCGGGTGTATAATGGGCGGGTGTATAACGGGCGGGGTGTATAACGGGCGGGTGTATAACGGGCGGGGTGTATAACGGGCGGGTGTATAACGGGCGGGGTGTATAACGGGCGGGGTGTATAACGGGCGAGGTGTATAACGGGCGGGTTGTATAACGGGCGAGTGTATAATGGGCGGGGTGTATAACGGGGCGGGGTTTATAACGGGCGGGGTGTATAACGGGCGGGTGTATAATGGCGGGGTGTATAACGGGCGGGGTGTATAACGGGCGGGTGTATAACGGGCGGGGTGTATAACGGGCGGGTGTATAACGGGCGGGGTGTATAACGGGCGGGGTGTATAACGGGCGAGTGTATAACGGGCGGGGTGTATAACGGGCGGGTGTATAACGGGCGAGGTGTATAACGGGCGGGGTGTATAACGGGCGGGCGTATAACGGTCGAGTGTATAATGGGCGGGGTGTATAATGGGTGGGGTTTATAACGGGCGGGTGTATAACGGGCGGGGTGTATAACAGGCGGGGTTTATAACGGGCGGGTGTATAACGGGCGGGGTGTATAACAGGCGGGGTTTATAACAGGCGATGTGTATAACGGGCGGGGTGTATAACGGGCGGGTGTATAACGAGCGGGGTGTATAACGGGCGGGTGTATAACGTGCGGGGTGTATAACGGGCGGTGTATAACGGGCGGGGTGTATAACGGGTCGGGTGTATAACGGGTGGGGTGTATAACGGGCGGGTGTATATCGGGCGGGGTGTATAACGGGCGGGTGTATAACGGGAGGGTGTATAACAGGCGGGTGTATAACGGGCGGGGTGTATAACGGGTGGGTGTGTAACGGGCGGGGTGTATAACGGGCGGGTGTATAACGGGCGGGTGTATAACGGGCGGGTGTATATCGGGCGGGATGTATAACGGGCGGGTGTATAACGGGCGGGTGTATAACGGGCGGGGTGTATAACGGGCGGGGTGTATAACGGGCGGGGTGTATAACGGGTCGGGTGTATAACGGGAGGGGTGTATAACGGGCGGGGTGTATAACGGGCGGGTGTATAACGGGCGGGTGTATAACGGGCGGGTGTATAACGGGTCGGGTGTATAACGGGTCGGGTGTATAACGGGTCGGGTGTATAACGGGCGGGTGTATAACGGGCGGGTGTATAACGGGCGGGTGTATAACGGGTCGGGTGTATAATGGGCGGGGTGTATAATGGGCGGGTGTATAACGGGCGGGTGTATAACGGGCGAGGTGTATAACGGGCAGGTGTATAACGGGCGGGTGTATAACGGGCGGGGTGTATAACGGGAGGGTGTATAACGGGCGGGTGTATAACCGGCGTGGTGTATAACGGGTGGGTTTTATAACGGGCGGGGTGTATGACTGGAGGGTTTATAACGGACCGGGTGTATAACGGGTGGGGTGCATAACGGACCGGGTGTATAACGGGTGGGGTGCATAATGGACCAGGTGTATAACGGGCGGGGTGTATAATGGGCAGGGTGTATAATGGGTGGGGTGTGTAACGGGCGGGTGTATAATGGACCGGGTGTATAACGGGCGGGGTGTATAATGGGCGGGGTGTATAATGGGCGGGGTGTATAACGGGCGGGGTGTATAATGGGCGGGGTGTATAACGGGCGGGGTGTATAATGAGCGGGTGTATAACGGGCGGGGTGTATAACGGACCGGGGGTATAACGGGCGGGTGTATAAAGGGCGGAGTGTATAACGGGCAGGGTGTATAACGTGCTGTTGTATAACGGGCGGGTGTATAACAGGTGGGGTGTATAACGGGCGGTGTATAACGGGCGTGGTGTATAACGGGCGGGTGTATAACGGGCGGGTGTATAACGGGCGGTTGTATAATGAGCGGGTGTATAACTGACGGGTGTATAACGGGCGGGTGTATAACGGGCGGGGTGTATAACGGGCGGGTGTATAACGGGCGGGGTGTATAACGGGCGGGGTGTATAACGGGCGGGTGTATAACGGGCGGGTGTATAACGGGCGGGGTGTATAACGGGTGGGTGTATAACTGGCGGGTGTATAACGGGCGGGGTGTATAATGGACGGGGTGTATAACGGGCGGGGTGTATAACGGGCGGGGTGTATAACGGGCGGGTGTATAATGGGCGGGTGTATAACTGGCGGGTGTATAACGGGCGGGGTGTATAATGGGCGGGGTGTATAACGGGCGGGTGTATAACGGGCGGGGTGTATAACGGGCGGGTGTATAACGGGCGGGGTGTATAACGGGCGGGGTGTATAACGGGCGGGTGTATAACGGGCGGGGTGTATAACGGGCGGGTGTATAACGGGCGGGGTGTATAATGAGCGGGTGTTTAACGGGCGTGGTGTATAATGAGCGGGTGTATAACGGGCGGGTGTATAACGGGCGGGGTTTATAATGTGCGGGGTGTATAACGGGCGGGTGTATAACGGGCGGGGTGTATAACAGGCGGGGTGTATAACGGGCGGGTGTATAACGGGCGGGTGTATAACGGGCGGGTGTATAATGAGCGGGTGTATAACGGGCAGGGTGCATAATGGGCGGGTGTATAACGGGCGGGGTGTGTAACGGGCGGGGTGTATAACAGGCGTGTGTATAACGGGCGGGTGTATAACGGGCGGGTGTATAATGAGCGGGTGTATAACGGGTGGGTGTATAACGGGTGGGGTTTATAATGGGTGGGGTGTATAACGGGCGGGTGTATAACTGGCGGGGTGTATAATGAGCGGGTGTTTAACGGGCGTGGTGTATAATGAGCGGGTGTATAACGGGCGGGGTGTATAATGATCGGGTGTATAATGAGTGGGTGTATAACGGGCGGGGTGTATAACGGGCAGTTGTATAACGGGCGGGTGTATAACGGGCAGGGTGTATAATCGGCGGGTGTATAACGGGCGGGTGCATAACAGGCGGGGTGTATAACGGGCGGGTGTATAACGGGCGGGTGTATAACGGGCGGGGTGTATAACGGGCAGGGTGTATAACGGGCGGGTGTATAACGGGCGGGGTGTATAACGGGCGGGTGTACAACGGGCAGGGTGTATAATGGGCGGGTGTATAACGGGCGGGTGTATAACGGGCGATGTGTATAACGGCCGGGTGTATAACGGGTGGGTGTATAACGGGCGGTTGTATAACGGGCGATGTGTATAACGGGCGGGGTGTATAATGGGCGAGTGTATAACGGGCGGGGTGTATAACGGGCGGGTGCATAACAGGCGGGGTGTCTAACGGGCGGGATGTATAATGGGCGAGTGTATAACAGGCGGGGTGTATAACGGGCGGGTGCATAACAGGCGGGGTGTCTAACGGCCGGGTGTATAACGGGCGAGTGTATAACGGGTGGTTGTATAACGGACGATGTGTATAACGGGCGGGGTGTATAATGGGCGAGTGTATAACGGGCAGGGTGTATAACGGGCGGGTGTATAACAGGCGGGGTGTATAACAGGCGGGGTGTATAACGGGCGGGTGACTAACGGGCGGGTGTATAACGGGCGGGATGTATAACAGGCGGGGTGTATAACGGGCGGGTGTCTAACGGGCGGGGTGTATAATGGGCGGGTGTATAACGGGCGGGTGTATAACAGGCGGGTGTATAACGGGCGGGGTGTATAATGGACGGGTGTATAACGGGCAGGGTGCATAATGGGCGGGTGTGTAATGGGCAGGGTGTATAACGGGCGGGTGCATAACAGGCGGGTGTGTAACGGGCGGGGTGTATAATGGGCGGGTGTGTAACGGGCGGGGTGTATAACGGGCGGGTGTATAACAGGCGGGGTGTATAACGGGCGGGTGTACAACGGGCAGGGTGTATAATGGACGGGTGTAAAGCAAACAGGGTGTATAACGGGCGGTTGTAACGGGCGGGGTGTATAACGGGCGGGTGCATAACGGGCGGTGTGTATAATGGGCGGGTGTATAATGGGCGGGTGTATAACGGGCGGTTGTATAACGGGCGATGTGTATAACGGGCGGTTGTATAACGGGCGATGTGTATAACGGCCGGGTGTATAACGGGCGGGTGTATAACAGGCGGGTGTATAACGGGCGGGGTGTATAACGGCCGGGTGTATAACGGGCGGGGTGTATAACGGGCGGGTGTATAACGGGCGATGTGTATAACGGGCGGGGTGTATAACGGGCGGGTGTATAACAGGCGGGATGTATAACGGGCGTGATGTATAACGGGCGGGTGCATAACGGGCGGGGTGTCTAACGGGCTGGGTGTATAACGGGCGGGTGTCTAACGGGCGGGTGTATAACAGGCGGGGTGTATAACGGGCGGGGTGTATAACGGGCTGGTGTATAACGGGCTGGTGTATAACGGGCGGGGTGTATTACGGGCTGGTGTATAACGGGCGGGTGTATAACGGGCGGGGTGTATAACGGGCGGGTGCATAACGGGCGGGGTGTCTAACGGGCGGGGTGTATAACGGGCGGGTGTATAACGGGCGGGTGTATAACGGGCGGGTGCATAACGGGCGGTGTGTATAATGGACGGGTGTATAACGGGCAGGGTGCATAACGGGCGGGTGTGTAATGGGCAGGGTGTATAACGGGCGGGTGTATAACGGGCGGGGTGTATAACGGGCGGGGTGTATAACGGGCGGGTGTATAACGGGCGGGTGTATAACGGGCGGGTGTATAACGGGCGGATGCATAACGGGCGGGTGTGTAACGGGCGGGGTGTATAACGGGCGGATGTGTAACGGGCAGGGTGTATAACGGGCGGGGTGTATAACGGGCGGATGTGTAACGGGCAGGGTGTATAACGGGCGGGTGTATAACGGGCGGGTGTATAACGGGCGGATGCATAACGGGCGGGTGTGTAACGGGCGGGGTGTATAACGGGCGGATGCATAACGGGCGGGTGTGTAACGGGCGGGGTGTATAACGGGCGGATGTGTAACGGGCAGGGTGTATAACGGGCGGGTGTATAACGGGCGGGTGTATAACAGGCGGGTGTGTAACAGGCTGGGTGTATAACGGGCGGGTGTGTAACTGGCGGTGTGTGTAATGGGCGGGTGTATAACGGGCGGGTGTATAACAGGCGTGTGTATAACGGGCGGGGTGTATAATGGGCGGGGTGTACAACGGGCGGGTGTGTAACGGGCGGGTGCGTAATGGGCGGGGTGCATAACGGGCGGGTGTGTAACGGGCGGGTGTGTAACGGGCGGGGTGCATAACGGGCGGGGTGTACAACAGGCGGGTGTGTAACGGGCGGGTGTGTAATGGGCGGGGTGCATAACGGGCGGGTGTATAACGGGCGGGTGTGTAACGGGCGGGGTGTGTAACGGGCGGGGTGTGTAACGGGCGGGGTGTGTAACGGGCGGTGTGTGTAACGGCGGTGTGTGTAACAGGCGGTTGTGTAACGGCGGGGTGTGTAACGGGCTGGTGTGTAATGGACGGGTGTGTGTAACGGCCAGGTGTGTAACAGGCGGTGTGTAACGGGCGGTGTGTGTAACGGGCAGGTGTGTCACGGCCAGGTGTGTAACTGGCGGTGTGTGTAACGGGCAGGTGTGTAATGGGCGGGTGTGTAACGGGCGGTTTGTGTAACGGGCGGGTGTGTAACGGGCGGGGTGTGTAACGGGCCGGGTGTGTAACGGGCGGGGTGTGTAACGGGCGGGGTGTGTAATGGGCGGGTGTGTAACGGGCAGGTGTGTAATGGGCGGGTGTGTAACGGGCGGTGTGTGTAACGGGCAGGTGTGTAACGGCCAGGTGTGTAACGGCCGGGTGTGTAACGGGCGGGGTGTGTAACGGGCGGTGTGTGTAATGGACGGGTGTGTGTAACGGCCAGGTGTGTAACAGGCGGTGTGTAACGGGCGGTGTGTGTAACGGGCAGGTGTGTCACGGCCAGGTGTGTAACTGGCGGTGTGTGTAACGGGCAGGTGTGTAATGGGCGGGTGTGTAACGGGCGGTTTGTGTAACGGGCGGGTGTGTAACGGGCGGGGTGTGTAACGGGCCGGGTGTGTAACGGGCGGGGTGTGTAACGGGCGGGGTGTGTAATGGGCGGGTGTGTAACGGGCAGGTGTGTAATGGGCGGGTGTGTAACGGGCGGTGTGTGTAACGGGCAGGTGTGTAACGGCCAGGTGTGTAACGGCCGGGTGTGTAACGGGCGGGGTGTGTAACGGGCGGTGTGTGTAACGGGCGGGTGTGTAACAGGCGGTGTGTGTAACGGGCAGGTGTGTAACGGCTGGGTGTGTAACGGCCAGGTGTGTAACGGGCGGTGTGTGTAACGGCCGGGTGTGTAACGGGCGGTGTGTGTAACGGGCGGGTGTGTAACGGGCGGTGTGTGTAACGGGCGGTGTGTGTAACGGGCAGGTGTGTAACGGGCGGGGTGTGTAACGGGCAGTGTGTGTAATGGCCAGGTGTGTAACGGCCAGGTGTGTAACGGGCGGGGTGTGTAACGGGCGGGGTGTGTAACGGGCGGTGTGTGTAACGGGCAGGTGTGTAACGGGCGGGGTGTGTAACGGCGGGGTGTGTAACGGGCGGTTGTGTAACGGGCGGGGGTGTAACGGGCGGGTGTGTAACGGGCGGGGTGTGTAACGGGCGGTATGTGTAACGGCCAGGTGAGTATAACAGGCAGGTGTGTAACGGGCGGGGTGTGTAACGGGCGGGTGTGTAACGGGCGGGGTGTGTAACGGGCGGGGTGTGTAACGTGCGGGTGTGTAACGTGCGGGTGTTTTACGTGCGGGGTGTGTAACGGGCGTGTGTTTGTAACTGGCGAGTGTGTAACGGGCTGGTGTGTAACGGGCGTGTGTCTAACGGGCGGGTGTGTGTAACTGGTGGGTTGGTAACGGTCTGGTGTGTAACGGGCTGGTGTGTAACAGGCATGTGTCTAACGGGCGGGTGTGTAACTGGCGGTGTGTGTAACGGTCGGTGTGTGTAACGGGCTGGTGTGTAACGGGCTGGTGTGTAACAGGCATGTGTCTAACGGGCGGGTGTGTAACTGGCGGTGTGTGTAACGGTCTGGTGTGTAACGGGCTGGTGTGTAACAGGCATGTGTCTAACGGGCGGGTGTGTAACTGGCGGTGTGTGTAACGGTCTGGTGTGTAACGGGCTGGTGTGTAACAGGCATGTGTCTAACGGGCGGGTGTGTAACTGGCGGTGTGTGTAACGGTCGGTGTGTGTAACGGGCGGTGTGTGTAACGGCCAGGTGTGTAACGGGCGGGATGTGTAATGGGCGGTGTGTGTAATGGCCAGGTGTGTAACGGGTGGTGTGTGTAACGGGCGGGTGTGTAACGGGCGGGGTGTGTAACTGGCGGGGTGTGTAACAGGCGGTGTGTGTAACGGGCGGGTGTGTAACTGGCGGGGTGTGTAACGGGCGGGGTGTGTAAGGGGCAGGTGTGTAACAGGCGGTGTGTGTAACGGGCGGTATGTGTAACGGCCAGGTGAGTATAACAGGCAGGTGTGTAACGGGCGGGGTGTGTAACGGGCGGTGTGTGTAACGGCCAGGTTTGTAACGGCCAGGTGTGTAACGGGCGGTGTGTGTAACGGGCGGGGTGTGTAATGGGCGGTGTGTGTAACGGGCAGGTGTGTAACGGGCGGGGTGTGTAACGGCGGGGTGTGTAACGGGCGGTTGTGTAACGGGCGGGTGTGTAACGGGCGGGGTGTGTAACGGGCGGGGTGTGTAACGTGCGGGTGTGTAACGTGCGGGTGTTTTACGTGCGGGGTGTGTAACGGGCGTGTGTTTGTAACTGGCGAGTGTGTAACGGGCTGGTGTGTAACGGGCGTGTGTCTAACGGGCGGGTGCGTGTAACTGGCGGGTGTGTAACGGTCTGGTGTGTAACGGGCTGGTGTGTAACAGGCATGTGTCTAACGGGCGGGATGTGTAATGGGCGGTGTGTGTAATGGCCAGGTGTGTAACGGGTGGTGTGTGTAACAGGCGGGGTGTGTAACTGGCGGGGTGTGTAACGGGCGGTGTGTGTAACGGGCGGGTGTGTAACAGGCGGTGTGTGTAACAGGCGGTATGTGTAACGGCCAGGTGAGTATAACAGGCAGGTGTGTAACGGGCGGGGTGTGTAACGGGCGGTGTGTGTAAAGGCCAGGTGTGTAACGGCCAGGTGTGTAACGGGCGGTGTGTGTAACGGGCGGGGTGTGTAACGGGCAGGTGTGTAACGGGCAGGTGTGTAACGGGCGGTGTGTGTAACGGGCGGTTGTGTAACGGGCGGGTGTGTAACGGGCGGGTGTGTAACGGGCGGGGTGTGTAACGGGCGGGGTGTATAACGGGCGGGGTGTGTAACGGGCGGGGTGTGTAACGGGCGGGTGTGTAACGGGCGGGTGTGTAACGGGCGGGGTGTGTAACGTGCGGGTGTGTAACGTGCGGGTGTTTTACGTGCGGGGTGTGTAACGGGCGTGTGTTTGTAACTGGCGAGTGTGTAACGGGCTGGTGTGTAACGGGCGTGTGTCTAACGGGCGGGTGTGTGTAACTGGCGGGTGTGTAACGGTCTGGTGTGTAACGGGCTGGTGTGTAACAGGCATGTGTCTAACGGGCGGGTGTGTAACTGGCGGTGTGTGTAACGGTCGGTGTGTGTAACGGGCGGTGTGTGTAACGGCCAGGTGTGTAACGGGCGGGATGTGTAATGGGCGGTGTGTGTAATGGCCAGGTGTGTAACGGGTGGTGTGTGTAACGGGCGGGTGTGTAACGGGCGGGGTGTGTAACTGGCGGGGTGTGTAACGGGCGGTGTGTGTAACGGGCGGGGTGTGTAAGGGGCAGGTGTGTAACAGGCGGTGTGTGTAACGGGCGGTATGTGTAACGGCCAGGTGAGTATAACAGGCAGGTGTGTGTAACAGGCGGGGTGTGTAACGGGCAGTGTGTGTAACGGGCACGTGTGTAACGGCCAGGTGTGTGACGGGTGGTGTGTGTAATGGGCAGGTGTGTAACGGGCGGGTTTGTAACGGGCGGGGTGTGTAACTGGCGGGGTGTGTAACGGGCGGTGTGTGTAACGGGCGGGTGTGTAACGGGCGGGTGTGTAACGGGTGGGGTGTGTAACGGGCAGGTGTGTAACGGGCGGCTGTGTAACGGGCGGGTGTCTAACGGGTGGGGTGTCTAACGGGCGGGTGTATAACGGGCGGGGTGTCTAACGGGCGGGGTGTCTAACGGGCGGGTGTGTAACGTGCGGAGTGTGTAACGGGCGGGTGCCTAACGGGCGGGTGTATAACGGGCGGGTGTATAACGGGCGGGTGTGTAACGGGTGGTGTGTGTAACGGGCAGGTGTGTAACGGGCGGCTGTGTAACGGGCGGGTGTCTAACGGGCGGGTGTCTAACGGGCGGGGTGTCTAACGGGCGGGTGTATAACGGGCGGGGTGTCTAACGGGCGGGTGTGTAACGTGCGGAGTGTGTAACGGGCGGGTGCCTAACGGGCGGGGTGTGTAACGGGCGGGGTGTCTAACGGGCGGGTGTATAACGCGCGGGTGTATAACGGGCGGGTGTATAACGGGCGGGGTGTCTAACGGGCTGTGTTTAGGCTCTGCCCTCGGCCCGCAGATGGTCACTTTTCATGTTACTGCCTCTTAACCTTTCCCCTCTTATAAGGCTTAGAATTACAGAGAATTACAGCACAGAAACAGGCCATTCGGCCCCACTGCTCCGTGCCGGTGTTTCTGCTCCACACGAGCCTCCTCCCACCCTCTTCCTCTCACTATCAACATCTCCTTCTATTCCTTTCACCCTCATGTGTTTATCCAGCTTCCCCTTAAATGTATCTATACTACTCGCCTCAACCACTCCCTGTGGTAGTGAGTTCCACATTCTCCCCACTCTCTGGGTAAAGAAGTTTCTCCTGAATTCCCTATCGGATTTATTAAATGGAATTCAATCCGGCAAAGTGTGAGGTAATGCATTTGGGGAGGTTTCACAAGGCAAGGGAATACACATTAAATGGTGGGATACTGAGAAATGTAGAGGAACAAAGGGACCTTGGAGCGCATGTCCACAGAAGGCAGCAGGCCAGGTAGATAAGGTGGTTAAGAAGGCATACGGAATGCTCGCCTTTATTAGCCGAGGCATAGAATATCAGAGCAGGGAGGTTATGCTTGAACTGTATAAAACACCAGTTAGGCCACAGCTAGAGTGCTGCGTGCAGTTCTGGTCACCACATGACAGGAAGGATGTGATTGCACTAGAGAGGGTACAGAGGAGATTTACGAGGATGTTGCCACGACTGGAGAATTTTAGCAAAGAGGAAAGATTGGATAGGCTGGGGTTGTATTTTTTGGAACAGAGGAGGGAGGCTAAGGGGAAATTTAATTGAGGTGTATAAAATTATGAGGGGCCTAGATAGAGTGGATAGGAAGGACCTATTTCCCTTAGCAGAGGGGTCAATAACCAGGGGGCACAGATTTAAAGTAATTGGTAGAAGGATTAGAGGGGAGTTGAAGAGAACTTTTTTCACCCAGAGGGTGGTGGGGGTCTGGAACTCACTGCCTGAAAGGGTGGTAGAGGCAGAAACCCTCATCACATTTAAAAAGTACTTGGATATGCACTTGAAGTGCCGTAACCTACAGGGCGATGGACCAAGAGCTGGACAGTGGGATTAGGCTGGAGAGCACTTTCTCAGCTGGCACAGACACGATGGGCCAAATGGCCTCCTTCTGTGCCATAAATTTCTATGATTCTATGATTAGTGACTATCTTATATTGATGGCCCCTAGTTCTGGTCTCCCCCACAAGTGGAAATATCCTCTCTACATCTACCCTATCAAACCCGTTTATAATTTTAAGGTCCTCTATCAGGTCACCTTTTGGTCTTCTCTTTTCTTGAGAAAAGAGCCCCAGCCTGTTCAGTCTTTCCTGATGGGTAGAACCTCTCAGTTCTGGTATCATCCTTGTAAATCCTTTTTGCACTTTCTCCAGTGCCTCTATATCCTTTTTATAATATGGAGACCAGAACTGTGCACAGTACTCCAAGTGTGGTCTAAACTGGGGCTCGATACAAGTTTAACATAACTTTGCTGCTTTTCAATTCTATCCCTCTAGAAATGAACCCCAGGGCTTGGTTTGCTTTTTCATGCTTTGTTTTTATTAATTGTTCATCTCACTTTACTTTTAACAGTTATTTTATACTTATGTTCTATAACTATACCTGTTCCCTGACCGTTTATGTTGCCCTTATTCCTTACCTTGGTCTGACCTTTACTCTCATCTCCTGTTTCTTTTATCTTCAGGCTACAGTTATTTGTAATAGATCCCTTGCCGCATTTACTAGTTTAAAGTCCTAGCCACAGCCCTATTTATCCTTTCCACTAAGACTTTGGTCCCATCCTGGTTTAGATGGAGCCTGTCCCAGTAATAGTGCCAGGAAATGGAACCCCTCCTTCCCACACTTGTCTTTCAGTCACGCATTCACCTCCCTGATCTGTCTATCCTTATATCAATTAGCACATGGCTCAGGTAGTAATCCTGAGATTATCACCCGTGAGATCCTATTTTTTAAATTTGGTTCCTAGCTTATGATACTCCCTTAGCAGGACCTCCTTCTTGTTCTTTCCTATGTCATTAGTCCCGACATGGACCACGACAATTGGTACATTGTACCATTTGGATAGGACCAATGTTTGCAGGACCTCCTTCTCTATCTTACCCTGCTGACTGACAGTCACACTCTCCCCTTCCTGCATCTGTGTTTTTCTATGAGATGTGACTGTACACTGGAGTAAACTACGCAGCAATTCCTCCCCCTCCTTTACGTGTCAGAGTGTCTCTAACCCACACTCCAGCTCAATGGCTTTGATCTGGAGTGTCTCGAGGCAGAGACATTTCCTACAGTTATGGTCATCCAGGACAGTCTCGCTGCCCACAAAGTCCCGTATTCTGCAGTCCCAACACACTGCCTATGCTGCCATTTCTAATCTTTATTTATTGATTCACTGTTCGCAGTAATTTATTTCTGGAACTAATAGAATCATTTGAGGTCTAGATTATAATTAGTCGATTGATTCAGTTGGATTACAAACTAATAAGTAGTTAATTACTTTGGTTATTTAGTTACTTATCTAATTACTTATTTAAAGTGGATAGATTTGTTTCTTTTTAAAATTAGAGTGTGGATAATAAATTAAAGATTTACTTCAGTTCCTCGGGCTTGGTGGCTCCTCCCTCTGCGCTGGCGATAATGTCACTTTTTCTAATTTTTCCCTCTGTTTCTTTTACTGCCGGGTCTCTTATTATGTTATTGCTGCCCTTGGATCTCGCGACCTTCTCTGCTCCTGGAGGCAAAGGTCATGGCTGAGGAACAAAATGAGTACATTGCACCTGTCTTCACTAAAGAAGAGGATGTTGTCAATGTCACAGTAGAGGAGGAGGCAGTAGCGATATTGGATAGGATAAAAATAGATAAAGAGCAGGTACTTAGAAAGGTTGGCAGCACTCAAAGTAGAAACGTCACCCTGTCTGGATGGGATGTACTGAGGGAAGTAAGGGTGGCGATAGCAGAAGCTCTGGCCACAATTTTTAAATCCTCCTTGGATATGGGGGTGGTGCCAGAGGATTGCAAATGTTAAACCCCTATTCAAAAAAGGGGAGAGGGATAAACCCGGCAATGACAGGCCAGTCAGCCTAACATCGGTGATGGGGAAATTTTAAGAGACTATGGCCTAGAAATTCACCTCGGGCGGTCGGGACAAACGGGTGGTACAGGATCGGCTGCCTGATATACATATCAGACGCTGTGTATCAGGCACTGTGTATCAGACGCTGTGTATCAGATGCTGTGTATCAGACGCTGTGTATCAGCCGCTGTGTACCAGATGCTGTGTATCAGGCGCGGCGTATCAGGCGCTGTGTATCAGGTGCTGTGTATCAGATGCTGTGTATCAGGCGCTGTGTATCAGATGCTGTGTATCAGATGCTGTGTATCAGACGTTGTGTATCAGGCGCTGTGTATCAGGCGCTGTGTATCAGGCGCTGTGTATCAGATGCTGTGTATCAGACGCTGTGTATCAGGTGCTGTGTATCAGATGCTGTGTATCAGACGCTGTGTATCAGGTGCTGTGTATCAGACGCTGTGTATCAGGTGCTGTGTATCAGACGATGTGTATCAGGCGCTGTGTATCAGGCGCTGTGTATCGGACGCTGTGTATCAGATGCTGTGTATCAGAGGCTGTGTATCAGATGCTGTGTATCAGACGCTGTGTATCAGACGCTATGCATCAGACGCTGTGTATCAGGCGCTGTGTATCAGATGCTGTGTATCAGACGCTGTGTATCAGGTGCTGTGTATCAGACGCTGTGTATCAGATGCTGTGTATCAGATGCTGTGTATCAGATGCTGTGTATCAGACGCTGTGTATCAGGCGCTGTGTATCAGGTGCTGTGTATCAGGCGCTGTGTATCAGATGCTGCGTATCAGGAGCTGTGTATCAGGTGCTGTGTATCAGGCACTGTGTATCAGGTGCTGCGTATCAGGCGCTGTGTATCAGGTGCTGCGTATCAGGCGCTGCGTATCAGGTGCTGTGTATCAGGAGCTGTGTATCAGGCGCTGTGTATCAGGTGCTGTGTATCAGGCGCTGTGTATCAGGTGCTGTGTATCAGACGCTGTGTATCAGGTGCTTTGTATCAGACGCTGTGTATCAGGCGCTGTGTATCAGGCACTGTGTATCAGACGCTGTGTATCAGGCGCTGCGTATCAGGTGCTGCGTATCAGACGCTGTGTATCAGGAGCTGTGTATCAGGTGCTGTGTATCAGGTGCTGTGTATCAGGCGCTGTGTATCAGATGCTGCGTATCAGGAGCTGTGTATCAGGTGCTGTGTATCAGGCACTGTGTATCAGGTGCTGTGTATCAGGCGCTGTGTATCAGATGCTGCGTATCAGGAGCTGTGTATCAGGTGCTGTGTATCAGGCATTGTGTATCAGGTGCTGCGTATCAGGCACTGTGTATCAGGTGCTGTGTATCAGGCGCTGTGTATCAGGCGCTGTGTATCAGACGCTGTGTATCAGACGCTGTGTATCAGGCGCTGTGTATCAGGCGCTGTGTATCAGACGGTGTGTATCAGGTGCTGTGTATCAGATGCTATGTATCAGGCACGGTGTATCAGGCACGGTGTATCAGACGCTGTGTATCAGACGCTGTGTATCAGATGCTGCGTATCAGGAGCTGTGTATCAGGTGCTGTGTATCAGGCGCGGCGTATCAGGTGCTGTGTATCAGGTGCTGTGTATCAGGCGCTGTGTATCAGGTGCTGTGTATCAGACGCTGTGTATCAGGCGCTGTGTATCAGGCACTGTGTATCAGGCGCTGTGTATCAGGTGCTGTGTATCAGGTGCTGTGTATCAGGTGCTGTGTATCAGGTGCTGTGTATCAGGCACGGTGTATCAGGCACGGTGTATCAGACGCTGTGTATCAGACGCTGTGTATCAGGCGCTGCGTATCAGACGCTGTGTATCAGACGCTGTGGATCAGGCGATGTGTATCAGGCGCTGTGTATCAGGTGCTGTGTATCAGACGCTGTGTATCAGATGCTGTGTATCAGGCGCTGTGTATCAGACGCTGTGTATAAGTCGATGTGTATCAGGTGCTGCGTATCAGGTGCTGTGTATCAGATGCTGTGTATCAGGCGCTTTGTATCAGGTGCTGTGTATCAGGCGCTGTGTATCAGGTGCTGTGTATCAGGTGCTATGTATCAGGTGCTGTGTATCAGGCGCTGTGTATCAGACGCTGTGTATCAGGCGTTGTGTATCAGGTGCTGTGTATCAGACGCTGTGTATCAGGCGCTGTGTGTCAGATGCTCTGTATCAGACGCTGTGTATCAGGCGCTGTGTATCAGGTGCTGTGTATCAGGCGCTGTTTATCAGGCGCTGTGTATCAGGGGCTGCGTATCAGGCGCTGTGCATCCGGCGCTGTGTATCAGGCACTGTGTATCAGGCGCTGTGTATCAGGTGCTGTGTATCAGACGCTGTGTATCAGGGGCTTTGTATCAGATGCTGTGTATCAGGTGCTGTGTATCAGGTGCTGTGTATCAGGCGCTGTGTATCAGGCGCTGTGTATCAGACGCTGTGTATCAGGCGCTGTGTATCAGGTGCTGTGTATAAGGCACTGTGTATCAGGCGCTGTGTATCAGGCACTGTGTATCAGGCGCTGTGTATCAGGTGCTGTGTATCAGACGCTGTGTATCAGGTGCTTTGTATCAGATGCTGTGTATCAGGCGCGGCGTATCAGGTGCTGTGTATCAGGTGCTGTGTATCAGGCGCTGTGTATCAGGCGCTGTGTATCAGATGCTGTGTATCAGGCGCTGTGTATCAGGCGCTGTGTATCAGGTGCTGTGTATCAGGTGCTGTGTATCAGGCGCTGTGTATCAGGCGCTGGGTATCAGGCGCTAGGTATCAGGCACTGTGTATCAGGCGCTGTGTATCAGACGCTGTGTATCAGTTGCTGTGTATCAGGCGCTGTGTATCAGACGCTGTGTATCAGGTGCTGTGTATCAGACGCTGTGTATCAGGCGCTCTGTATCAGATGCTGTGTATCAGATGCTGTGTATCAGGCGCTGTGTATCAGATGCTGTGTATCAGGCGCTGTGTATCAGACGCTGTGTATCAGAAGCTGTGTTTCAGCTGCTGTGTATCAGGTGCTGTGTGTCAGATGCTGTGTATCAGATGCTGTGTATCAGACGTTGTGTATCAGGCGCTGTGTATCAGGCGCTGTGTATCAGGCGCTGTGTATCAGATGCTGTGTATCAGACGCTGTGTATCAGGTGCTGTGTATCAGATGCTGTGTATCAGACGCTGTGTATCAGGTGCTGTGTATCAGACGCTGTGTATCAGGCGCTGTGTATCAGACGCTGTGTATCAGGCGCTGTGTATCAGGCGCTGTGTATCGGACGCTGTGTATCAGGTGCTGTGTATCAGGTGCTGTGTATCAGGCGCTGTGTATCAGGCGCTGGGTATCAGGCGCTAGGTATCAGGCACTGTGTATCAGGCGCTGTGTATCAGACGCTGTGTATCAGGTGCTGTGTATCAGGCGCTGTGTATCAGACGCTGTGTATCAGGTGCTGTGTATCAGACGCTGTGTATCAGGCGCTCTGTATCAGATGCTGTGTATCAGATGCTGTGTATCAGGCGCTGTGTATCAGATGCTGTGTATCAGGCGCTGTGTATCAGACGCTGTGTATCAGACGCTGTGTTTCAGCTGCTGTGTATCAGGTGCTGTGTGTCAGATGCTGTGTATCAGATGCTGTGTATCAGACGTTGTGTATCAGGCGCTGTGTATCAGGCGCTGTGTATCAGGCGCTGTGTATCAGATGCTGTGTATCAGACGCTGTGTATCAGGTGCTGTGTATCAGATGCTGTGTATCAGACGCTGTGTATCAGGTGCTGTGTATCAGACGCTGTGTATCAGGCGCTGTGTATCAGACGCTGTGTATCAGGCGCTGTGTATCAGGCGCTGTGTATCGGACGCTGTGTATCAGATGCTGTGTATCAGAGGCTGTGTATCAGATGCTGTGTATCAGATGCTGTGTATCAGACGCTATGCATCAGACGCTGTGTATCAGGCGCTGTGTATCAGATGCTGTGTATCAGACGCTGTGTATCAGGTGCTGTGTATCAGACGCTGTGTATCAGATGCTGTGTATCAGATGCTGTGTATCAGATGCTGTCTATCAGACGCTGTGTATCAGGCGCTGTGTATCAGGCGCTGTGTATCAGGTGCTGTGTATCAGGAGCTGTGTATCAGGTGCTGTGTATCAGGCGCTGTGTATCAGGCGCTGCGTATCAGACGCTGCGTATCAGACGCTGCGTATCAGGCGCTGCGTATCAGGCGCTGCGTATCAGTTGCTGCGTATCAGGTGCTGCGTATCAGGTGCTGTGTATCAGATGCTGTGTATCAGACGCTGTGTATCAGGTGCTGTGTATCAGACACTGTGTATCAGGCGCTGTGTATCAGACGCTGTGTATCAGGCGCTGTGTATCAGGCGCTGTGTATCGGACGCTGTGTATCAGATGCTGTGTATCAGAGGCTGTGTATCAGACGCTGTGTATCAGACGCTATGCATCAGACGCTGTGTATCAGGCGCTGTGTATCAGATGCTGTGTATCAGACGCTGTGTATCAGGTGCTGTGTATCAGACGCTGTGTATCAGACGCTGTGTATCAGATGCTGTGTATCAGGTGCTGTGTATCAGGTGCTGTGTATCAGGCGCTGTGTATCAGGAGCTGTGTATCAGGTGCTGTGTATCAGGCACTGTGTATCAGGTGCTGCGTATCAGGCGCTGTGTATCAGGTGCTGCGTATCAGGCGCTGCGTATCAGACGCTGCGTATCAGACGCTGCGTATCAGGCGCTGCGTATCAGGCGCTGCGTATCAGTTGCTGCGTATCAGGTGCTGCGTATCAGGTGCTGCGTATCAGGTGCTGTGTTTCAGACGCTGTGTATCAGACGCTGTGTATCAGGCGCTGTGTATCAGGTGCTGTGTATCAGGTGCTGTGTATCAGGCGCTGTGTATCAGACGCTGTGTATCAGGCGCTGTGTATCAGGTGCTGTGTATCAGACGCTGTGTATCAGGCGCTGTATATCAGATGCTGTGTATCTGACGCTGTGTACAAGGCGCTGTGTATCAAACGCTGTGTATCAGGTGCTGTGTATCAGGCGCTGTGTATCAGGTGCTGTGTATCAGATGCTGTGTATCAGGTGCTGTGTATCAGGCGCTGTGGAGCAGGTGCTGTGTATCAGGCGCTGTGGAGCAGGTGCTATGTATCAGGCGCTGTGTATCAGGTGCTGTGTATCAGACGCTGTGTATCAGGTGCTGTGTATCAGGTGCTGTGTATCAGGTGCTGTATATCACACGCTGTGTATCAGGCGCTGTGGATCAGGTGCTGTGTATCAGGTGCTGTGTATCAGATGCTGTGTATCAGGTGCTGTGTATGAGATGCTGTGTATCAGACGCTGTGTATCAGGTGCTTTGTATCAGATGCTGTGTATCAGACGCTGTGTATCAGATGCTGTGTATCAGGTGCTGTGTATCAGGCGCTGTGTATCATGCGCGGCGTATCAGGTGCTGTGTATCAGGTGCTGTGTATCAGGTGCTGTGTATCAGGTGCTGTGTATCAGGTGCTGTGTATCAGGCGCGGTGTATCAGGTGCTGTGTATCAGACGCTGTGTATCAGGCGCTGTGCATCTGGTGCTGCGTATGAGGCGCTGTGTATCAGACGCTGTGTATCAGGCGCTGTGTATCAGGCGCTGTGCATCAGACGCTGTGTATCAGACGCTGTGGATCAGGCGATGTGTATCAGATGCTGTGTATCAGGTGCTTTGTATCAGGTGCTGTGTATCAGGCGCTGTGTATCAGGTGCTGTGTATCAGGTGCTATGTATCAGGTGCTGTGTATCAGGCGCTGTGTATCAGACGCTGTGTATCAGGCGTTGTGTATCAGGTGCTGTGTATCAGACGCTGTGTATCAGGCGCTGTGTATCAGATGCTCTGTATCAGACGCTGTGTATCAGGCGCTGTGTATCAGGTGCTGTGTATCAGGCGCTGTTTATCAGGCGCTGTGTATCAGGGGCTGTGTATCAGGCGCTGTTCATCAGGCGCTGTGTATCAGGCACTGTGTATCAGGCGCTGTGTATCAGGTGCTGTGTATCAGATGCTGTGTATCAGGGGCTTTGTATCAGATGCTGTGTATCAGGCGCTGTGTATCAGGTGCTGTGTATCAGGCGCTGTGTATCAGGTGCTGTGTATCAGACGCTGTGTATCAGGCGCTGTGTATCAGGTGCTGTGTATCAGGCACTGTGTATCAGGCGCTGTGTATCAGGCGCTGTGTATCAGGCGCTGTGTATCAGGTGCTGTGTATCAGACGCTGTGTATCAGGTGCTTTGTATCAGATGCTGTGTATCAGGCGCGGCGTATCAGGTGCTGTGTATCAGGTGCTGTGTATCAGGCGCTGTGTATCAGGCGCTGTGTATCAGATGCTGTGTATCAGGCGCTGTGTATCAGGTGCTGTGTATCAGGTGCTGTGTATCAGGCGCTGTGTATCAGGCGCTGTGTATCAGACGCTGTGTATCAGGCGCTGTGTATCAGGCGCTGTGTATCAGACGCTGTGTATCAGGTGCTGTGTATCAGGCGCTGTGTATCAGACGCTGTGTATCAGGTGCTGTGTATCAGACGCTGTGTATCAGGCGCTCTGTATCAGACGCTGTGTATCAGACGCTGTGTATCAGGCGCTGTGTATCAGATGCTGTGTATCAGGTGCTGTGTATCAGACGCTGTGTATCAGACGCTGTGTATCAGACGCTGTGTTTCAGCTGCTGTGTATCAGGTGCTGTGTATCAGATGCTGTGTATCAGGCGCTGTGTATCAGATGCCGTGTATCAGATGCTGTGTATCAGACGTTGTGTATCAGGCGCTGTGTATCAGGCGCTGTGTATCAGGCGCTGTGTATCAGATGCTGTGTATCAGACGCTGTGTATCAGGTGCTGTGTATCAGATGCTGTGTATCAGACGCTGTGTATCAGGTGCTGTGTATCAGACGCTGTGTATCAGGCGCTGTGTATCAGACGCTGTGTATCAGGCGCTGTGTATCACGCGCTGTGTATCGGATGCTGTGTATCAGATGCTGTGTATCAGAGGCTGTGTATCAGACGCTGTGTATCAGACGCTGTGTATCAGACGCTATGCATCAGACGCTGTGTATCAGGCGCTGTGTATCAGATGCTGTGTATCAGACGCTGTGTATCAGGTGCTGTGTATCAGATGCTGTGTATCAGATGCTGTGTATCAGATGCTGTGTATCAGATGCTGTGTATCAGACGCTGTGTATCAGGCGCTGTGTATCAGGTGCTGTGTATCAGGCGCTGTGTATCAGATGCTGTGTATCAGGAGCTGTGTATCAGGTGCTGTGTATCAGGCGCTGTGTATCAGACGCTGTGTATCAGGTGCTGTGTATCAGACGCTGTGTATCAGATGCTGTGTATCAGATGCTGTGTATCAGATGCTGTGTATCAGATGCTGTGTATCAGACGCTGTGTATCAGATGCTGTGTATCAGATGCTGTGTATCAGACGCTGTGTATCAGGTGCTGTGTATCAGACGCTGTGTATCAGATGCTGTGTATCAGATGCTGTGTATCAGACGCTGTGTATCAGGTGCTGTGTATCAGGCGCTGTGTATCAGATGCTGTGTATCAGGAGCTGTGTATCAGGTGCTGTGTATCAGTTGCTGTGTATGAGGTGCTGTGTATCAGGTGCTGTGTATCAGGTGCTGTGTTTCAGACGCTGTGTATCAGACGCTGTGTATCAGGCGCTGTGCATCAGGCGCTGTGTATCAGGTGCTGTGTATCAGGTGCTGTGTATCAGGTGCTGTGTATCAGGCGCTGTGTATCAGACGCTGTGTATCAGGCGCTGTGTATCAGGTGCTGTGTATCAGACGCTGTGTATCAGGCGCTGTATATCAGATGCTGTGTATCTGACGCTGTGTATCAGGCGCTGTGTGTCAGGCGCTGTGTGTCAGGCGCTGTGGATCAGGTGCTGTGTATCAGGTGCTGTGTATCAGGTGCTGTGTATCAGATGCTGTTTATCAGATGCTGTGTATCAGGCGCAGTGTATCAGGTGCTGTGTATCAGACGCTGTGTATTAGGTGCTGTGTATCAGGCGCTGTGTATCAGGTGCTGTGTATCAGATGCTGTGTATCAGGTGCTGTGTATCACACGCTGTGTATCAGGCGCAGTGGATCAGGTGCTGTGTATCAGGCGCTGTGGAGCTGGTGGTATGTATCAGGCGCTGTGTATCAGGTGCTGTGTATCAGACGCTGTGTATCAGGTGCTGTGTATCAGGTGCTGTGTATCAGGTGCTGTATATCGCACGCTGTGTATCAGGCGCTGTGGATCAGGTGCTGTGTATCAGGTGCTGTGTATCAGGTGCTGTGTATCAGATGCTGTGTATCAGGTGCTGTGTATGAGATGCTGTGTATCAGACGCTGTGTATCAGGTGCTTTGTGTCAAATGCTGTGTATCAGGTGCTGTGTATCAGATGCTGTGTATCAGGTGCTGTGTATCAGGCGCTGTGTATCAGGCGCGGCGTATCAGGCGCTGTGTATCAGGCTCTGTGTATCAGGCGCTGTGTATCAGACGCTGTGTATCAGGCGCTGTGTATCAGGCGCTGTGTATCAGGTGCTGTGTATCAGGTGCTGTGTATCAGGTGCTGAGAATCAGGTGCTGTGTATCAGGCGCGGTGTATCAGGCGCTGTGTATCAGGCGCTGTGTATCAGGCGCTGTGTATCAGACGCTGTGTATCAGGCGCTGTGTATCAGGTGCTGCGTATGAGGCGCTGTGTATCAGACGCTGTGTATCAGGCACTGTGTATCAGGCGCTGTGTAACAGACGCTGTGTATCAGACGCTGTGGATCAGGCGATGTGTATCAGGCGATGTGTATCAGGCGCTGTGTATCAGGTGCTGTGTATCAGACGCTGTGTATCAGATGCTGTGTATCAGGCGCAGTGTATCAGACGCTGTGTATTAGTCGCTGTGTATCAGGTGCTGCGTATCAGGTGCTGTGTATCAGATGCTGTGTATCAGGTGCTTTGTATCAGGTGCTGTGTATCAGGCGCTGTGTATCAGGCGCTGTGTATCAGGTGCTGTGTATCAGGTGCTGTGTATCAGGCGCTGTGTATCAGACGCTGTGTATCAGGCGCTGTGTATCAGGTGCTGTGTATCAGACGCTGTGTATCAGGCGCTGTGTATCAGATGCTCTGTATCAGACGCTGTGTATCAGGCGCTGTGTATCAGGTGCTGTGTATCAGGCGCTGTTTATCAGGCGCTGTGTATCAGGCACTGTGTATCAGGCGCTGTGTATCAGGTGCTGTGTATCAGGGGCTTTGTATCAGGGGCTTTGTATCAGATGCTGTGTATCAGGCGCTGTGTATCAGGTGCTGTGTATCAGGCGCTGTGTATCAGGCGCTGTGTATCAGACGCTGTGTATCAGGCGCTGTGTATCAGGGGCTGTGTATCAGGCGCTGTGTATCAGACGGTGTGTATCAGGTGCTGTGTATCAGATGCTATGTATCAGGCACGGTGTATCAGGCACGGTGTATCAGACGCTGTGTATCAGACGCTGTGTATCAGATGCTGCGTATCAGGAGCTGTGTATCAGGTGCTGTGTATCAGGCGCGGCGTATCAGGTGCTGTGTATCAGGTGCTGTGTATCAGGCGCTGTGTATCAGGTGCTGTGTATCAGACGCTGTGTATCAGGCGCTGTGTATCAGGCACTGTGTATCAGGCGCTGTGTATCAGGTGCTGTGTATCAGGTGCTGTGTATCAGGTGCTGTGTATCAGGTGCTGTGTATCAGGCACGGTGTATCAGGCACGGTGTATCAGACGCTGTGTATCAGACGCTGTGTATCAGGCGCTGCGTATCAGACGCTGTGTATCAGACGCTGTGGATCAGGCGATGTGTATCAGGCGCTGTGTATCAGGTGCTGTGTATCAGACGCTGTGTATCAGATGCTGTGTATCAGGCGCTGTGTATCAGACGCTGTGTATAAGTCGATGTGTATCAGGTGCTGCGTATCAGGTGCTGTGTATCAGATGCTGTGTATCAGGCGCTTTGTATCAGGTGCTGTGTATCAGGCGCTGTGTATCAGGTGCTGTGTATCAGGTGCTATGTATCAGGTGCTGTGTATCAGGCGCTGTGTATCAGACGCTGTGTATCAGGCGTTGTGTATCAGGTGCTGTGTATCAGACGCTGTGTATCAGGCGCTGTGTGTCAGATGCTCTGTATCAGACGCTGTGTATCAGGCGCTGTGTATCAGGTGCTGTGTATCAGGCGCTGTTTATCAGGCGCTGTGTATCAGGGGCTGCGTATCAGGCGCTGTGCATCCGGCGCTGTGTATCAGGCACTGTGTATCAGGCGCTGTGTATCAGGTGCTGTGTATCAGACGCTGTGTATCAGGGGCTTTGTATCAGATGCTGTGTATCAGGTGCTGTGTATCAGGTGCTGTGTATCAGGCGCTGTGTATCAGGCGCTGTGTATCAGACGCTGTGTATCAGGCGCTGTGTATCAGGTGCTGTGTATAAGGCACTGTGTATCAGGCGCTGTGTATCAGGCACTGTGTATCAGGCGCTGTGTATCAGGTGCTGTGTATCAGACGCTGTGTATCAGGTGCTTTGTATCAGATGCTGTGTATCAGGCGCGGCGTATCAGGTGCTGTGTATCAGGTGCTGTGTATCAGGCGCTGTGTATCAGGCGCTGTGTATCAGATGCTGTGTATCAGGCGCTGTGTATCAGGCGCTGTGTATCAGGTGCTGTGTATCAGGTGCTGTGTATCAGGCGCTGTGTATCAGGCGCTGGGTATCAGGCGCTAGGTATCAGGCACTGTGTATCAGGCGCTGTGTATCAGACGCTGTGTATCAGGTGCTGTGTATCAGGCGCTGTGTATCAGACGCTGTGTATCAGGTGCTGTGTATCAGATGCTGTGTATCAGGCGCTCTGTATCAGATGCTGTGTCTCAGATGCTGTGTATCAGGCGCTGTGTATCAGATGCTGTGTATCAGGCGCTGTGTATCAGACGCTGTGTATCAGATGCTGTGTTTCAGCTGCTGTGTATCAGGTGCTGTGTGTCAGATGCTGTGTATCAGATGCTGTGTATCAGACGTTGTGTATCAGGCGCTGTGTATCAGGCGCTGTGTATCAGGCGCTGTGTATCAGATGCTGTGTATCAGACGCTGTGTATCAGGTGCTGTGTATCAGATGCTGTGTATCAGACGCTGTGTATCAGGTGCTGTGTATCAGACGCTGTGTATCAGGCGCTGTGTATCAGACGCTGTGTATCAGGCGCTGTGTATCAGGCGCTGTGTATCGGACGCTGTGTATCAGGTGCTGTGTATCAGGTGCTGTGTATCAGGCGCTGTGTATCAGGCGCTGGGTATCAGGCGCTAGGTATCAGGCACTGTGTATCAGGCGCTGTGTATCAGACGCTGTGTATCAGGTGCTGTGTATCAGGCGCTGTGTATCAGACGCTGTGTATCAGGTGCTGTGTATCAGACGCTGTGTATCAGGCGCTCTGTATCAGATGCTGTGTATCAGATGCTGTGTATCAGGCGCTGTGTATCAGATGCTGTGTATCAGGCGCTGTGTATCAGACGCTGTGTATCAGACGCTGTGTTTCAGCTGCTGTGTATCAGGTGCTGTGTGTCAGATGCTGTGTATCAGATGCTGTGTATCAGACGTTGTGTATCAGGCGCTGTCTATCAGGCGCTGTGTATCAGGCGCTGTGTATCAGATGCTGTGTATCAGACGCTGTGTATCAGGTGCTGTGTATCAGATGCTGTGTATCAGACGCTGTGTATCAGGTGCTGTGTATCAGACGCTGTGTATCAGGCGCTGTGTATCAGACGCTGTGTATCAGGCGCTGTGTGTCAGGCGCTGTGTATCGGACGCTGTGTATCAGATGCTGTGTATCAGAGGCTGTGTATCAGATGCTGTGTATCAGACGCTGTGTATCAGACGCTATGCATCAGACGCTGTGTATCAGGCGCTGTGTATCAGATGCTGTGTATCAGACGCTGTGTATCAGGTGCTGTGTATCAGACGCTGTGTATCAGATGCTGTGTATCAGATGCTGTGTATCAGATGCTGTCTATCAGACGCTGTGTATCAGGCGCTGTGTATCAGGCGCTGTGTATCAGGTGCTGTGTATCAGGAGCTGTGTATCAGGTGCTGTGTATCAGGCGCTGTGTATCAGGCGCTGCGTATCAGACGCTGCGTATCAGACGCTGCGTATCAGGCGCTGCGTATCAGGCGCTGCGTATCAGTTGCTGCGTATCAGGTGCTGCGTATCAGGTGCTGTGTATCAGATGCTGTGTATCAGACGCTGTGTATCAGGTGCTGTGTATCAGACGCTGTGTATCAGGCGCTGTGTATCAGACGCTGTGTATCAGGCGCTGTGTATCAGGCGCTGTGTATCGGACGCTGTGTATCAGATGCTGTGTATCAGAGGCTGTGTATCAGACGCTGTGTATCAGACGCTATGCATCAGACGCTGTGTATCAGGCGCTGTGTATCAGATGCTGTGTATCAGACGCTGTGTATCAGGTGCTGTGTATCAGACGCTGTGTATCAGACGCTGTGTATCAGATGCTGTGTATCAGGTGCTGTGTATCAGGTGCTGTGTATCAGGCGCTGTGTATCAGGAGCTGTGTATCAGGTGCTGTGTATCAGGCACTGTGTATCAGGTGCTGCGTATCAGGCGCTGTGTATCAGACGCTGCGTATCAGACGCTGCGTATCAGGCGCTGCGTATCAGGCGCTGCGTATCAGTTGCTGCGTATCAGGTGCTGCGTATCAGGTGCTGCGTATCAGGTGCTGTGTTTCAGACGCTGTGTATCAGACGCTGTGTATCAGGCGCTGTGTATCAGGTGCTGTGTATCAGGTGCTGTGTATCAGGCGCTGTGTATCAGACGCTGTGTATCAGGCGCTGTGTATCAGGTGCTGTGTATCAGACGCTGTGTATCAGGCGCTGTATATCAGATGCTGTGTATCTGACGCTGTGTACAAGGCGCTGTGTATCAAACGCTGTGTATCAGGTGCTGTGTATCAGGCGCTGTGTATCAGGTGCTGTGTATCAGATGCTGTGTATCAGGTGCTGTGTATCAGGCGCTGTGGAGCAGGTGCTGTGTATCAGGCGCTGTGGAGCAGGTGCTATGTATCAGGCGCTGTGTATCAGGTGCTGTGTATCAGACGCTGTGTATCAGGTGCTGTGTATCAGGTGCTGTGTATCAGGTGCTGAATATCACACGCTGTGTATCAGGCGCTGTGGATCAGGTGCTGTGTATCAGGTGCTGTGTATCAGATGCTGTGTATCAGGTGCTGTGTATGAGATGCTGTGTATCAGACGCTGTGTATCAGGTGCTTTGTATCAGATGCTGTGTATCAGACGCTGTGTATCAGATGCTGTGTATCAGGTGCTGTGTATCAGGCGCTGTGTATCATGCGCGGCGTATCAGGTGCTGTGTATCAGGTGCTGTGTATCAGGTGCTGTGTATCAGGTGCTGTGTATCAGGTGCTGTGTATCAGGCGCGGTGTATCAGGTGCTGTGTATCAGACGCTGTGTATCAGGCGCTGTGCATCTGGTGCTGCGTATGAGGCGCTGTGTATCAGACGCTGTGTATCAGGCGCTGTGTATCAGGCGCTGTGCATCAGACGCTGTGTATCAGACGCTGTGGATCAGGCGATGTGTATCAGATGCTGTGTATCAGGTGCTTAGTATCAGGTGCTGTGTATCAGGCGCTGTGTATCAGGTGCTGTGTATCAGGTGCTATGTATCAGGTGCTGTGTATCAGGCGCTGTGTATCAGACGCTGTGTATCAGGCGTTGTGTATCAGGTGCTGTGTATCAGACGCTGTGTATCAGGCGCTGTGTATCAGATGCTCTGTATCAGACGCTGTGTATCAGGCGCTGTGTATCAGGTGCTGTGTATCAGGCGCTGTTTATCAGGCGCTGTGTATCAGGGGCTGTGTATCAGGCGCTGTGTATCAGGCACTGTGTATCAGGCGCTGTGTATCAGGTGCTGTGTATCAGATGCTGTGTATCAGGGGCTTTGTATCAGATGCTGTGTATCAGGCGCTGTGTATCAGGTGCTGTGTATCAGGCGCTGTGTATCAGGTGCTGTGTATCAGACGCTGTGTATCAGGCGCTGTGTATCAGGTGCTGTGTATCAGGCACTGTGTATCAGGCGCTGTGTATCAGGCGCTGTGTATCAGGCGCTGTGTATCAGGTGCTGTGTATCAGACGCTGTGTATCAGGTGCTTTGTATCAGATGCTGTGTATCAGGCGCGGCGTATCAGGTGCTGTGTATCAGGTGCTGTGTATCAGGCGCTGTGTATCAGGCGCTGTGTATCAGATGCTGTGTATCAGGCGCTGTGTATCAGGTGCTGTGTATCAGGTGCTGTGTATCAGGCGCTGTGTATCAGGCGCTGTGTATCAGACGCTGTGTATCAGGCGCTGTGTATCAGGCGCTGTGTATCAGACGCTGTGTATCAGGTGCTGTGTATCAGGCGCTGTGTATCAGACGCTGTGTATCAGGTGCTGTGTATCAGACGCTGTGTATCAGGCGCTCTGTATCAGACGCTGTGTATCAGACGCTGTGTATCAGGCGCTGTGTATCAGATGCTGTGTATCAGGTGCTGTGTATCAGACGCTGTGTATCAGACGCTGTGTATCAGACGCTGTGTTTCAGCTGCTGTGTATCAGGTGCTGTGTATCAGATGCTGTGTATCAGGCGCTGTGTATCAGATGCCGTGTATCAGATGCTGTGTATCAGACGTTGTGTATCAGGCGCTGTGTATCAGGCGCTGTGTATCAGGCGCTGTGTATCAGATGCTGTGTATCAGACGCTGTGTATCAGCTGCTGTGTATCAGATGCTGTGTATCAGACGCTGTGTATCAGGTGCTGTGTATCAGACGCTGTGTATCAGGCGCTGTGTATCAGACGCTGTGTATCAGGCGCTGTGTATCACGCGCTGTGTATCGGACGCTGTGTATCAGATGCTGTGTATCAGAGGCTGTGTATCAGACGCTGTGTATCAGACGCTGTGTATCAGACGCTATGCATCAGACGCTGTGTATCAGGCGCTGTGTATCAGATGCTGTGTATCAGACGCTGTGTATCAGGTGCTGTGTATCAGATGCTGTGTATCAGATGCTGTGTATCAGATGCTGTGTATCAGATGCTGTGTATCAGACGCTGTGTATCAGGCGCTGTGTATCAGGTGCTGTGTATCAGGCGCTGTGTATCAGATGCTGTGTATCAGGAGCTGTGTATCAGGTGCTGTGTATCAGGCGCTGTGTATCAGACGCTGTGTATCAGGTGCTGTGTATCAGACGCTGTGTATCAGATGCTGTGTATCAGATGCTGTGTATCAGGTGCTGTGTATCAGATGCTGTGTATCAGATGCTGTGTATCAGACGCTGTGTATCAGATGCTGTGTATCAGATGCTGTGTATCAGACGCTGTGTATCAGGTGCTGTGTATCAGACGCTGTGTATCAGATGCTGTGTATCAGATGCTGTGTATCAGACGCTGTGTATCAGGTGCTGTGTATCAGGCGCTGTGTATCAGATGCTGTGTATCAGGAGCTGTGTATCAGGTGCTGTGTATCTGTTGCTGTGTATGAGGTGCTGTGTATCAGGTGCTGTGTATCAGGTGCTGTGTTTCAGACGCTGTGTATCAGACGCTGTGTATCAGGCGCTGTGTATCAGGCGCTGTGTATCAGGTGCTGTGTATCAGGTGCTGTGTATCAGGTGCTGTGTATCAGGCGCTGTGTATCAGACGCTGTGTATCAGGCGCTGTGTATCAGGTGCTGTGTATCAGACGCTGTGTATCAGGCGCTGTATATCAGATGCTGTGTATCTGACGCTGTGTATCAGGCGCTGTGTGTCAGGCGCTGTGTGTCAGGCGCTGTGGATCAGGTGCTGTGTATCAGGTGCTGTGTATCAGGTGCTGTGTATCAGATGCTGTTTATCAGATGCTGTGTATCAGGCGCAGTGTATCAGGTGCTGTGTATCAGACGCTGTGTATTAGGTGCTGTGTATCAGGCGCTGTGTATCAGGTGCTGTGTATCAGATGCTGTGTATCAGGTGCTGTGTATCACACGCTGTGTATCAGGCGCTGTGGATCAGGTGCTGTGTATCAGGCGCTGTGGAGCTGGTGGTATGTATCAGGCGCTGTGTATCAGGTGCTGTGTATCAGACGCTGTGTATCAGGTGCTGTGTATCAGGTGCTGTGTATCAGGTGCTGTATATCGCACGCTGTGTATCAGGCGCTGTGGATCAGGTGCTGTGTATCAGGTGCTGTGTATCAGGTGCTGTGTATCAGATGCTGTGTATCAGGTGCTGTGTATGATATGCTGTGTATCAGACGCTGTGTATCAGGTGCTTTGTGTCAAATGCTGTGTATCAGGTGCTGTGTATCAGATGCTGTGTATCAGGTGCTGTGTATCAGGCGCTGTGTATCAGGCGCGGCGTATCAGGCGCTGTGTATCAGGCTCTGTGTATCAGGCGCTGTGTATCAGACGCTGTGTATCAGGCGCTGTGTATCAGGCGCTGTGTATCAGGTGCTGTGTATCAGGTGCTGTGTATCAGGTGCTGAGAATCAGGTGCTGTGTATCAGGCACGGTGTATCAGGCGCTGTGTATCAGGCGCTGTGTATCAGGCGCTGTGTATCAGACGCTGTGTATCAGGCGCTGTGTATCAGGTGCTGCGTATGAGGCGCTGTGTATCAGACGCTGTGTATCAGGCACTGTGTATCAGGCGCTGTGTAACAGACGCTGTGTATCAGACGCTGTGGATCAGGCGATGTGTATCAGGCGATGTGTATCAGGCGCTGTGTATCAGGTGCTGTGTATCAGACGCTGTGTATCAGATGCTGTGTATCAGGCGCAGTGTATCAGACGCTGTGTATTAGTCGCTGTGTATCAGGTGCTGCGTATCAGGTGCTGTGTATCAGATGCTGTGTATCAGGTGCTTTGTATCAGGTGCTGTGTATCAGGCGCTGTGTATCAGGCGCTGTGTATCAGGTGCTGTGTATCAGGTGCTGTGTATCAGGCGCTGTGTATCAGACGCTGTGTATCAGGCGCTGTGTATCAGGTGCTGTGTATCAGACGCTGTGTATCAGGCGCTGTGTATCAGATGCTCTGTATCAGACGCTGTGTATCAGGCGCTGTGTATCAGGTGCTGTGTATCAGGCGCTGTTTATCAGGCGCTGTGTATCAGACACTGTGTATCAGGCGCTGTGTATCAGGTGCTGTGTATCAGGGGCTTTGTATCAGGGGCTTTGTATCAGATGCTGTGTATCAGGCGCTGTGTATCAGGTGCTGTGTATCAGGCGCTGTGTATCAGGCGCTGTGTATCAGACGCTGTGTATCAGGCGCTGTGTATCAGGGGCTGTGTATCAGGCACTGTGTATCAGGCGCTGTGTATTAGGCGCTGTGTATCAGGCGCTGTGTATCAGGTGCTGTGTATCAGACGCTGTGTATCAGGTGCTTTGTATCAGATGCTGTGTATCAGGCACGGCGTATCAGGTGCTCTGTATCAGGTGCTGTGTATCAGGCGCTGTGTATCAGGCGCTGTGTATCAGATGCTGTGTATCAGGCGCTGTGTATCAGGTGCTGTGTATCAGGTGCTCTGTGTCAGGTGCTGTGTATCAGGTGCTGTGTATCAGGCGCTGGGTATCAGGCGCTAGGTATCAGGCGCTGTGTATCAGGCGCTGTGTATCAGACGCTGTGTATCAGGAGCTGTGTATCAGGCGCTGTGTATCAGACGCTGTGTATCAGGTGCTGTGTATCAGACGCTGTGTATCAGGCGCTCTGTATCAGACGCTGTGTATCAGATGCTGCGTATCAGGCGCTGTGTATCAGATGCTGTGTATCAGGCGCTGTGTATGAGACGCTGTGTATCAGACGCTGTGTTTCAGCTGCTGTGTATCAGGTGCTGTGTATCAGATGCTGTGTATCAGGCGCTGTGTATCAGATGCTGTGTATCAGATGCTGTGTATCAGACATTGTGTATCAGGCGCTGTGTATCAGGCACTGTGTATCAGGCGCTGTGTATCAGATGCTGTGTATCAGACGCTGTGTATCAGGTGCTGTGTATCAGATGCTGTGTATCAGACGCTGTGTATCAGGTGCTGTGTATCGGACGCTGTGTATCAGGCGCTGTGTATCAGACGCTGTGTATCAGGCGCTGTGTATCAGGCGCTGTGTATCGGACGCTGTGTATCAGATGCTGTGTATCAGAGGCTGTGTATCAGATGCTGTGTATCAGACGCTGTGTATCAGACGCTATGCATCAGACGCTGTGTATCAGGCGCTGTGTATCAGATGCTGTGTATCAGACGCTGTGTATCAGGTGCTGTGTATCAGACGCTGTGTATCAGATGCTGTGTATCAGATGCTGTGTATCAGATGCTGTGTATCAGACGCTGTGTATCAGGCGCTGTGTATCAGGTGCTGTGTATCAGGCGCTGTGTATCAGATGCTGTGTATCAGGAGCTGTGTATCAGGTGCTGTGTATCAGGCACTGTGTATCAGGTGCTGCGTATCAGGCGCTGTGTATCAGGCGCTGCTTATCAGGTGCTGCGTATCAGTTGTTGTGTATCAGGTGCTGTGTATCAGGTGCTGTGTATCAGGTGCTGTGTTTCAGACTCTGTGTATCAGACGCTGTGTATCAGGCGCTGTGTTTCAGGTGCTGTGTATCAGGTGCTGTGTATCAGGCGCTGTGTATCAGGCGCTGTGTATCAGACGCTGTGTATCAGGCGCTGTGTATCAGGCGCTGTGTATCAGACGCTGTGTATCAGGCGCTGTATATCAGATGCTGTGTATCAGGCGCTGTGTATCAGGCGCTGTGGATCAGGTGCTGTTTATCAGGCGCTGTGTATCAGGTGCTGTGTATCAGATGCTGTGTATCAGACGCTGTGTATCAGGTGCTGTGTATCAGGTGCTGTGTATCAGGTGCTGTCTATCAGATGCTGTGTATCAGATGCTGTGTATCAGGCGCAGTGTATCAGGCGCTGTGTATCAGGTGCTGCGTATCAGGCACTGTGTATCAGGCGCTGTGTATCAGGTGCTGCGTATCAGGTGCTGTGTACCAGATGCTGTGTATCAGGCGCTGTGTATCAAGTGCTGCATATCAGGCGCTGTGTGTCAGATGCTGTGTATCAGGCGCTGTGTATCAGGTGCTGTGTACCAGGCGCTGTGTATCAGTTGCTGTGTACCAGGTGCTATGTATCAGGTGCTGTGTATCAGGCGCTGTGTATCAGGTGCTGTGTATCAGATGCTGTGTATCAGGTGCTGTGTATCACACGCTGTGTATCAGGCGCTGTGGATCAGGTGCTGTGTATTAGGCGCTGTGGATCAGGCGCTGTATATCAGGAGCTGTGCATCAGGTGCTGTGTCTCAGGCGCTGTGTATCAGGTGCTGTGTATCAGGTGCTGTGTATCAGATGCTGTGTATCAGGCGCTGTATATCAGACGCTGTGTATCAGACGCTGTGTATCAGGTGCTGTGTATCAGATGCTGTGTATCAGGTGCTGTGTATCAGGTGCTGTGTATCAGGTGCTGTGTATCAGATGCTGTGTATCAGGTGCGGTGTATCAGGCGCTGTGTATCAGGCGCTGTGTATCAGATGCTGTGTATCAGGTGCTGTGTATCAGGCGCTGTGTATCAGGCGCGGCGTATCAGGCGCTGTGTATCAGGCGCTGTGTATCAGGCACTGTGTATCAGACGCTGTGTATCAGGCGCTGTGGATCAGGTGCTGTTTATCAGGCGCTGTGTATCAGATGCTGTGTATCAGACGCTGTGTATCAGGTGCTGTGTATCAGGTGCTGTGTATCAGGTGCTGTGTTTCAGATGCTGTGTATCAGACGCTGTGTATCAGGCGCAGTGTATCAGGCGCTGTGTATCAGGTGCTGCGTATCAGGCACTGTGTATCAGGCGCTGTGTATCAGGTGCTGCGTATCAGGCGCTGTGTACCAGATGCTGTGTATCAGGCGCTGTGTATCAAGTGCTGCATATCAGGCGCTGTGTATCAGATGCTGTGTATCAGGCACTGTGTATCAGGTGCTGTGTACCAGGCGCTGTGTATCAGTTGCTGTGTACCAGGTGCTATGTATCAGGTGCTGTGTATCAGGCGCTGTGTATCAGGTGCTGTGTATCAGATGCTGTGTATCAGGTGCTGTGGATCACACGCTGTGTATCAGGCGCTGCGGATCAGGTGCTGTGTATTAGGCGCTGTGGATCAGGCGCTGTGTATCAGGTGCTGTGTATCAGGTGCTGTGTATCAGATGCTGTGTATCAGGCGCTGTATATCAGACGCTGTGTATCAGACGCTGTGTATCAGGTGCTGTGTATCAGATGCTGTGTATCAGGTGCTGTGTATCAGGTGGTGTGTATCAGGCGCTGTGTATCAGGTGCTGTGTATCAGATGCTGTGTATCAGGTGCTGTGGATCACACGCTGTGTATCAGGCGCTGCGGATCAGGTGCTGTGTATCAGGTGCTGTGTCTCAGGCGCTGTGTATCAGGTGCTGTGTATCAGGTGCTGTGTATCAGATGCTGTGTATCAGGCGCTGTATATCAGACGCTGTGTATCAGACGCTGTGTATCAGGTGCTGTGTATCAGATGCTGTGTATCAGGTGCTGTGTATCAGGTGGTGTGTATCAGATGCTGTGTATCAGGTGCTGTGTATCAGGCGCTGTGTATCAGGCGCTGTGTATCAGATGCTGTGTATCAGGTGCTGTGTATCTGACGCTGTGTATCAGGCGCGGCGTATCAGGCGCTGTGTATCAGATGCTGTGTATCAGGTGCTGTGTATCAGGTGCTGTGTATCAGGCGCTGTGTATCAGGTGCTGTGTATCAGATGCTGTGTATCAGGTGCTGTGGATCACACGCTGTGTATCAGGCGCTGCGGATCAGGTGCTGTGTATCAGGTGCTGTGTCTCAGGCGCTGTGTATCAGGTGCTGTGTATCAGGTGCTGTGTATCAGATGCTGTGTATCAGGCGCTGTATATCAGACGCTGTGTATCAGACGCTGTGTATCAGGTGCTGTGTATCAGATGCTGTGTATCAGGTGCTGTGTATCAGGTGGTGTGTATCAGATGCTGTGTATCAGGTGCTGTGTATCAGGCGCTGTGTATCAGGCGCTGTGTATCAGATGCTGTGTATCAGGTGCTGTGTATCTGACGCTGTGTATCAGGCGCGGCGTATCAGGCGCTGTGTATCAGGCGCAGTGTATCAGGTGCTGTGTATCAGACGCTGTGTATCAGGTGCTGTGTATCAGGCGCTGTGTATCAGGTGCTGTGTATCAGATGCTGTGTATCAGGTGCTGTGTATCACACGCTGTGTATCAGGCGCTGTGGATCAGGTGCTGTGTATCAGGCGCTGCGGAGCAGGTGCTATGTATCATGCGCTGTGTATCAGGTGCTGTGTATCAGACGCTGTGTATCAGGTGCTGTGTATCAGGTGCTGTGTATCAGGTGCTGTGTATCAGGCGCTGTGGATCAGGCACTGTGTATCAGGTGCTGTGTATCAGATGCTGTGTATCAGGTGCTGTGTATGAGATGCTGTGTATCAGAAGCTGTGTATCAGGTGCTTTGTATCAGATGCTGCGTATCAGGCGCTGTGTATCAGATGCTGTGTATCAGGTGCTGTGTATCAGGCGCTGTGTATCAGGCGAGGCATATCAGGTGCTGTGTATCAGGCTCTGTGTATCAGGCGCTGTGTATCAGACGCTGTGTATCAGGCGCTGTGTATCAGGCGCTGTGTATCAAGTGCTGTGTATCAGGTGCTGTGTATCAGGTGCTGTGTATCAGGTGCTGTGTATCAGGTGCTGTGTATCAGGCACGGCGTAGCAGGCGCTGTGTATCAGACGCTGTGTATCAGGCGCTGTGTATCAGGTGCTGCGTATGAGGCGCTGTGTATCAGATGCTGTGTATCAGGCGCTGTGTATCAGACGCTGTGTATCAGACGCTGTGGATCAGGCGATGTGTATCACGCACTGTGTATCAGGTGCTGTGTATCAGACGCTGTGTATCAGACGTTGTGTATCAGGCGCTGTGTATCAGACGCTGTGTATTAGTCGCTGTGTATCAGGTGCTGCGTATCAGGTGCTGTGTATCAGGTGCTGTGTATCAGGCGCTGTGTATCAGGTGCTGTGTATCAGGTGCTATGTATCAGGTGCTGTGTATCAGGCGCTGTGTATCAGACGCTGTGTATTAGTCGCTGTGGATCAGGTGCTGCGTATCAGGTGCTGTGTATCAGGTGCTGTGTATCAGGCGCTGTGTATCAGGTGCTGTGTATCAGGTGCTATGTATCAGGTGCTGTGTATCAGGCGCTGTGTATCAGACGCTGTGTATCAGGCGTTGTGTATCAGGTGCTGTGTATCAGACGCTGTGTATCAGGCGCTGTGTATCAGATGCTCTGTATCAGACGCTGTGTATCAGGCGCTGTGTATCAGGTGCTGTGTATCAGGCGCTGTGTATCAGGCGCTGTGTATCAGGCGCTGTGTATCAGGCGCTGTGTATCAGACGCTGTGTATCAGGGGCTTTGTATCAGATGCTGTGTATCAGGGGCTTTGTATCAGATGCTGTGTATCAGACGCTGTGTATCAGGAGCTTTGTATCAGATGCTGTGTATCAGGCACTGTGTATCAGGTGCTGTGTATCAGGCGCTGTGTATCAGGCGCTGTGTATCAGACGCTGTGTATCAGGCGCTGTGTATCAGGTGCTGTGTATCAGGCGCTGTGTATCAGGCGCAGTGTATTAGGCGCTGTGTATCAGGCGCTGTGTATCAGGTGCTGTGTATCAGACGCTGTGTATCAGGCGCTGTGTATCAGATGCTGTGTATCAGGCGCTGTGTATCAGGTGCTGTGTATCAGGTGCTGTGTATCAGGTGCTGTGTATCAGGCGCTGGGTATCAGGCGCTAGGTATCAGGCGCTGTGTATCAGGCGCTGTGAATCAGACGCTGTGTATCAGGAGCTGTGTATCAGGCGCTGTGTATCAGACGCTGTGTATCAGGTGCTGTGTATCAGACGCTGTGTATCAGGCGCTCTGTATCAGACGCTGTGTATCAGATGCTGTGTATCAGGCGCTGTGTATCAGACGCTGTGTATCAGACGCTGTGTTTCAGCTGCTGTGTATCAGGTGCTGTGTATCAGATGCTGTGTATCAGGCGCTGTGTATCTAATGCTGTGTATCAGATGCTGTGTATCAGACGTTGTGTATCAGGCGCTGTGTATCAGGCACTGTGTATCAGGCGCTGTGTATCAGATGCTGTGTATCAGACGCTGTGTATCAGGTGCTGTGTATCAGGCGCTGTGTATCAGATGCTGTGTATCAGACTCTGTGTATCAGGTGCTGTGTATCAGACGCTGTGTATCAGGTGCTTTGTATCAGATGCTGTGTATCAGGCGCGGCGTATCAGGTGCTGTGTATCAGGTGCTGTGTATCAGGCGCTGTGTATCAGGCGCTGTGTATCAGATGCTGTGTGTCAGGCGCTGTGTATCAGGCGCTGTGTATCAGATGCTGTGTATCAGGTGCTGTGTATCAGGCGCTGTATATCAGGTGCTGTGTATCAGTTGCTGTGTATCAGGTGCTGTGTATCAGGTGCTGTGTATCAGGCGCTGTGTATTAGGTGCTGTGTATCAGGTGCTGTGTATCAGGTGCTGTGTATGAGATGCTGTGTATCAGACGCTGTGTATCAGGTGCTTTGTATCAGATGCTGCGTATCAGGCGCTGTGTATCAGATGCTGTGTATCAGGTGCTGTGTATCAGGCGCTGTGTATCAGGCGCGGCGTATCAGGTGCTGTGTATCAGGCTCTGTGTATCAGGTGCTGTGTATCAGACGCTGTGTATCAGGCGCTGTGTATCAGGCGCTGTGTATCAAGTGCTGTGTATCAGGTGCTGTGTATCAGGTGCTGTGTATCAGATGCTGTGTATCAGGTGCTGTGTATGAGATGCTGTGTATCAGACGCTGTGTATCAGGTGCTTTGTATCAGATGCTGCGTATCAGGCGCTGTGTATCAGATGCTGTGTATCAGGTGCTGTGTATCAGGCGCTGTGTATCAGGCGTGGCGTATCAGGTGCTGTGTATCAGGCTCTGTGTATCAGGCGCTGTGTATCAGACGCTGTGTATCAGGCGCTGTGTATCAGGCGCTGTGTATCAAGTGCTGTGTATCAGGTGCTGTGTATCAGGTACTGTGTATCAGGTGCTGTGTATCAGGTGCTGTGTATCAGGCACGGCGTATCAGGCGCTGTGTATCAGACGCTGTGTATCAGGCGCTGTGTATCAGGTGCTGCGTATGAGGCGCTGTGTATCAGATGCTGTGTATCAGGCGCTGTGTATCAGACGCTGTGTATCAGACGCTGTGGATCAGGCGATGTGTATCACGCGCTGTGTATCAGGTGCTGTGTATCAGACGCTGTGTATCAGACGTTGTGTATCAGGCGCTGTGTATCAGACGCTGTGTATTAGTCACTGTGTATCAGGTGCTGCGTATCAGGTGCTGTGTATCAGGTGCTGTGTATCAGGCGCTGTGTATCAGGTGCTGTGTATCAGGTGCTATGTATCAGGTGCTGTGTATCAGGCGCTGTGTATCAGACGCTGTGTATTAGTCGCTGTGTATCAGGTGCTGCGTATCAGGTGCTGTGTATCAGGTGCTGTGTATCAGGCGCTGTGTATCAGGAGCTGTGTATCAGGTGCTATGTATCAGGTGCTGTGTATCAGGCGCTGTGTATCAGACGCTGTGTATCAGGCGTTGTGTATCAGGTGCTGTGTATCAGACGCTGTGTATCAGGCGCTGTGTATCAGATGCTCTGTATCAGACGCTGTGTATCAGGCGCTGTGTATCAGGCGCTGTGTATCAGACGCTGTGTATTAGTCGCTGTGTATCAGGTGCTGCGTATCAGGTGCTGTGTATCAGGTGCTGTGTATCAGGCGCTGTGTATCAGGTGCTGTGTATCAGGTGCTATGTATCAGGTGCTGTGTATCAGGCGCTGTGTATCAGACGCTGTGTATCAGGCGTTGTGTATCAGGTGCTGTGTATCAGACGCTGTGTATCAGGCGCTGTGTATCAGATGCTCTGTATCAGACGCTGTGTATCAGGCGTTGTGTATCAGGTGCTGTGTATCAGACGCTGTGTATCAGGCGCTGTGTATCAGATGCTCTGTATCAGAAGCTGTGTATCAGGCGCTGTGTATCAGGTGCTGTGTATCAGGCGCTGTGTATCAGGCGCTGTGTATCAGGCACTGTGTATCAGGCGCTGTGTATCAGACGCTGTGTATCAGGGGCTTTGTATCAGATGCTGTGTATCAGGGGCTTTGTATCAGATGCTGTGTATCAGACGCTGTGTATCAGGAGCTTTGTATCAGATGCTGTGTATCAGGCACTGTGTATCAGGTGCTGTGTATCAGGCGCTGTGTATCAGGCGCTGTGTATCAGACGCTGTGTATCAGGTGCTGTGTATCAGGTGCTGTGTATCAGGCGCTGTGTATCAGGCGATGTGTATCAGGCGCTGTGTATCAGGCGCTGTGTATCAGGTGCTGTGTATCAGACGCTGTGTATCTGGTGCTTTGTATCAGATGCTGTGTATCAGGCGCGGCGTATCAGGTGCTGTGTATCAGGTGTTGTGTATCAAGCGCTGTGTATCAGGCGCTGTGTATCAGATGCTGTGTATCAGGCGCTGTGTATCAGGTGCTGTGTATCAGGTGCTGTGTATCAGGTGCTGTGTATCAGGCGCTGGGTATCAGGCGCTAGGTATCAGGCGCTGTGTATCAGGCGCTGTGAATCAGACGCTGTGTATCAGGAGCTGTGTATCAGGCGCTGTGTATCAGACGCTGTGTATCAGGTGCTGTGTATCAGACGCTGTGTATCAGGCGCTCTGTATCAGACGCTGTGTATCAGATGCTGTGTATCAGGCGCTGTGTATCAGACGCTGTGTATCAGACGCTGTGTTTCAGCTGCTGTGTATCAGGTGCTGTGTATCAGATGCTGTGTATCAGGCGCTGTGTATCTGATGCTGTGTATCAGATGCTGTGTATCAGACGTTGTGTATCAGGCGCTGTGTATCAGGCACTGTGTATCAGGCGCTGTGTATCAGATGCTGTGTATCAGACGCTGTGTATCAGGTGCTGTGTATCAGGCGCTGTGTATCAGATGCTGTGTATCAGACGCTGTGTATCAGGTGCTGTGTATCAGACGCTGTGTATCAGAAGCTGTGTATCAGATGCTGTGTATCAGACGCGGCGTATCAGGTGCTGTGTATCAGGTGCTGTGTATCAGGCGCTGTGTATCAGGCGCTGTGTATCAGATGCTGTGTGTCAGGCGCTGTGTATCAGGCGCTGTGTATCAGATGCTGTGTATCAGGTGCTGTGTATCAGGCGCTGTATATCAGGTGCTGTGTATCAGTTGCTGTGTATCAGGTGCTGTGTATCAGGTGCTGTGTAACAGGCGCTGTGTATTAGGTGCTGTGTATCAGGTGCTGTGTATCAGGTGCTGTGTATGAGATGCTGTGTATCAGACGCTGTGTATCAGGTGCTTTGTATCAGATGCTGCGTATCAGGCGCTGTGTATCAGATGCTGTGTATCAGGTGCTGTGTATCAGGCGCTGTGTATCAGGCGCGGCGTATCAGGTGCTGTGTATCAGGCTCTGTGTATCAGGCGCTGTGTATCAGACGCTGTGTATCAGGCGCTGTGTATCAGGCGCTGTGTATCAAGTGCTGTGTATCAGGTGCTGTGTATCAGGTGCTGTGTATCAGATGCTGTGTATCAGGTGCTGTGTATGAGATGCTGTGTATCAGACGCTGTCTATCAGGTGCTTTGTATCAGATGCTGCGTATCAGGCGCTGTGTATCAGATGCTGTGTATCAGGTGCTGTGTATCAGGCGCTGTGTATCAGGCGCGGCGTATCAGGTGCTGTGTATCAGGCTCTGTGTATCAGGCGCTGTGTATCAGATGCTGTGTATCAGGCGCTGTGTATCAGGCGCTGTGTATCAAGTGCTGTGTATCAGGTGCTGTGTATCAGGTGCTGTGTATCAGGTGCTGTGAATCAGGTGCTGTGTATCAGGCACGGCGTATCAGGCGCTGTGTATCAGACGCTGTGTATCAGGCGCTGTGTATCAGGTGCTGCGTATGAGGCGCTGTGTATCAGATGCTGTGTATCAGGCGCTGTGTATCAGACGCTGTGTATCAGACGCTGTGGATCAGGCGATGTGTATCACGCGCTGTGTATCAGGTGCTGTGTATCAGACGCTGTGTATCAGACGTTGTGTATCAGGTGCTGTGTATCAGACGCTGTGTATTAGTCGCTGTGTATCAGGTGCTGCGTATCAGGTGCTGTGTATCAGGTGCTGTGTATCAGGCGCTGTGTATCAGGTGCTGTGTATCAGGTGCTATGTATCAGGTGCTGTGTATCAGGCGCTGTGTATCAGACGCTGTGTATTAGTCGCTGTGTATCAGGTGCTGCGTATCAGGTGCTGTGTATCAGGTGCTGTGTATCAGGCGCTGTGTATCAGGTGCTGTGTATCAGGTGCTATGTATCAGGTGCTGTGTATCAGGCGCTGTGTATCAGACGCTGTGTATCAGGCGTTGTGTATCAGGTGCTGTGTATCAGACGCTGTGTATCAGGCGCTGTGTATCAGATGCTCTGTATCAGACGCTGTGTATCAGGCGCTGTGTATCAGGTGCTGTGTATCAGGCGCTGTTTATCAGGCGCTGTGTATCAGGCGCTGTGTATCAGGCGCTGTGTATCAGGCGCTGTGTATCAGACGCTGTGTATCAGGGGCTTTGTATCAGATGCTGTGTATCAGGGGCTTTGTATCAGATGCTGTGTATCAGACGCTGTGTATCAGGAGCTTTGTATCAGATGCTGTGTATCAGGCACTGTGTATCAGGTGCTGTGTATCAGGCGCTGTGTATCAGGCGCTGTGTATCAGACGCTGTGTATCAGGCGCTGTGTATCAGGTGCTGTGTATCAGGCGCTGTGTATCAGGCGCTGTGTATTAGGCGCTGTGTATCAGGCGCTGTGTATCAGGTGCTGTGTATCAGACGCTGTGTATCAGGTGCTTTGTATCAGATGCTGTGTATCAGGCGCGGCGTATCAGGTGCTGTGTATCAGGTGTTGTGTATCAAGCGCTGTGTATCAGGCGCTGTGTATCAGATGCTGTGTATCAGGCGCTGTGTATCAGGTGCTGTGTATCAGGTGCTGTGTATCAGGTGCTGTGTATCAGGCGCTGGGTATCAGGCGCTATGTATCAGGCGCTGTGTATCAGGCGCTGTGAATCAGACGCTGTGTATCAGGAGCTGTGTATCAGGCGCTGTGTATCAGACGCTGTGTATCAGGTGCTGTGTATCAGACGCTGTGTATCAGGCACTCTGTATCAGACGCTGTGTATCAGATGCTGTGTATCAGGAGCTGTGTATCAGATGCTGTGTATCAGGCGCTGTGTATCAGACGCTGTGTATCAGACGCTGTGTTTCAGCTGCTGTGTATCAGGTGCTGTGTATCAGATGCTGTGTATCAGGCGCTGTGTATCTGATGCTGTGTATCAGATGCTGTGTATCAGACGTTGTGTATCAGGCGCTGTGTATCAGGCACTGTGTATCAGGCGCTGTGTATCAGATGCTGTGTATCAGACGCTGTGTATCAGGTGCTGTGTATCAGGCGCTGTGTATCAGATGCTGTGTATCAGACGCTGTGTATCAGGTGCTGTGTATCAGACGCTGTGTATCAGGTGCTTTGTATCAGATGCTGTGTATCAGGCGCGGCGTATCAGGTGCTGTGTATCAGGTGCTGTGTATCAGGCGCTGTGTATCAGGCGCTGTGTATCAGATGCTGTGTGTCAGGCGCTGTGTATCAGGCGCTGTGTATCAGATGCTGTGTATGAGGTGCTGTGTATCAGGCGCTGTATATCAGGTGCTGTGTATCAGTTGCTGTGTATCAGGTGCTGTGTATCAGGTGCTGTGTATCAGGCGCTGTGTATTAGGTGCTGTGTATCAGGTGCTGTGTATCAGGCGCTGTATATCAGGTGCTGTGTATCAGTTGCTGTGTATCAGGTGCTGTGTATCAGGTGCTGTGTATCAGGTGCTGTGTTTCAGACGCTGTGTATCAGACGCTGTGTATCAGGCGCTGTGTATCAGACGCTGTGTATCAGGTGCTGTGTATCAGGCGCTGTGTATCAGGCGCTGTGTATCAGGCGCTGTGTATCAGGCGCTGTGTATCAGGCGCTGTGTATCAGGTGCTGTGTATCAGGTGCTGTGTATCAGGCGCGGTGTATCAGGCGCTGTGTATCAGACGCTGTGTATCAGGCGCTGTGTATCAGGTGCTGCGTATGAGGCGCTGTGTATCAGACGCTGTGTATCAGGTGCCGTGTATCAGACGCTGTGTATCAGACGCTGTGGATCAGGCGATGTGTATCAGGCGCTGTGTATCAGGTGCTGTGTATCAGACGCTGTGTATCAGATGCTGTGTATCAGGCGCTGTGTATCAGACACTGTGTATAAGTCGATGTGTATCAGGTGCTGCGTATCAGGTGCTGTGTATCAGATGCTGTGTATCAGGCGCTTTGTATCAGGTGCTGTGTATCAGGCGCTGTGTATCAGGTGCTGTGTTTCAGGTGCTATGTATCAGGTGCTGTGTATCAGGCGCTGTGTATCAGGCGTTGTGTATCAGTTGCTGTGTATCAGACGCTGTGTATCAGGCGCTGTGTATCAGATGCTCTGTCTCAGACGCTGTGTATCAGGCGCTGTGTATCAGGTGCTGTGTATTAGGCGCTGTTTATCAGGCACTGTGTATCAGGGGCTGTGTATCAGGTGCTGTGCATCAGGCGCTGTGTATCAGGCACTGTGTATCAGGCGCTGTGTATCAGGTGCTGTGTATCAGACGCTGTGTATCAGGGGCTTTGTATCAGATGCTGTGTATCAGGCGCTGTGTATCAGGTGCTGTGTATCAGGCGCTGTGTATCAGGCGCTGTGTATCAGACGCTGTGTATCAGGCGCTGTGTATCAGGTGCTGTGTATCAGGCACTGTGTATCAGGCGCTGTGTATCAGGCGCTGTGTATCAGGCGCTGTGTATCAGGTGCTGTGTATCAGATGCTGTGTATCAGATGCTGTGTATCAGGCGCGGCGTATCAGGTGCTGCGTATCAGGTGCTGTGTATCAGGCGCTGTGTATCAGGCGCTGTGTATCAGGCGCTGTGTATCAGGTGCTGTGTATCAGGTGCTGTGGATCAGGTGCTGTGTATTAGGCGCTGTGGATCAGGTGCTGTGTATCAGGTGCTGTGTATCAGATGCTGTGTATCAGGTGCTGTATATGAGATGCTGTGTATCAGACGCTCTGTATCAGGTGCTTTGTATCAGATGCTGTGTATCAGGCGCTGTGTATCAGATGCTGTGTATCAGGTGCTGTGTATCAGGCGCTGTGTATCAGGCGCGGCATATCAGGCGCTGTGTATCAGGCTCTGTGTATCAGGCGCTGTGTATCAGACGCTGTGTATCAGGCGCTGTGTATCAGGCGCTGTGTATCAGGTGCTGTGTATCAGGCGTTGTGTATCAGGTGCTTTGTATCAGATGCTGTGTATCAGGCGCTGTGTATCAGATGCTGTGTATCAGGTGCTGTGTATCAGGCGCTGTGTATCAGGTGCGGCATATCAGGCGCTGTGTATCAGGCTCTGTGTATCAGGCGCTGTGTGTCAGACGCTGTGTATCAGGCGCTGTGTATCAGGCGCTGTGTATCAGACGCTGTGTATCAGACGCTGTGTATCAGGCGTTGTGTATCAGGTGCTGTGTATCAGACGCTGTGTATCAGGCGCTGTGTATCAGATGCTGTGTATCAGACGCTGTGTATCAGGCGCTGTGTATCAGGTGCTGTGTATCAGGCGCTGTTTAACAGACGCTGTGTATCAGGGGCTGTGTATCAGGCGCTGTGCATCAGGCGCTGTGTATCAGGCACTGTGTATGAGGCGCTGTGTATCAGGCGCTGTGTATCAGACGCTGTGTATCAGGGGCTTTGTATCAGATGCTGTGTATCAGGCGCTGTGTATCAGGTGCTGTGTATCAGGCGCTGTGTATCAGGCGCTGTGTATCAGACGCTGTGTATCAGGCGCTGTGTATCAGGTGCTGTGTATCAGGCACTGTGTATCAGGCGCTGTGTATCAGGCGCTGTATATCAGGCGCTGTGTATCAGGTGCTGTGTATCAGACGCTGTGTATCAGGTGCTTTGTATCAGATGCTGTGTATCAGGCGCGGCGTATCAGGTGCTGTGTATCAGGTGCTGTGTATCAGGCGCTGTGTATCAGGTGCTGTGTAACAGGCGCTGTGTATCAGGCGCTGTGTATCAGATGCTGTGTATCAGGCGCTGTGTATCAGGCGCTGTGTATCAGGTGCTGTGTATCAGGTGCTGTGTATCAGGCGCTGTGTATCAGGCGCTGGGTATCAGGCGCTAGGTATCAGGCGCTGTGTATCAGGCGCTGTGTATCAGACGCTGTGTATCAGGTGCTGTGTATCAGGCACTGTGTATCAGACGCTGTGTATCAGGTGCTGTGTATCAGACGCTGTGTATCAGGCGCTCTGTATCAGACGCTGTGTATCAGATGCTGTGTATCAGGCGCTGTGTATCAGATGCTGTGTATCAGGCGCTGTGTATCAGATGCTGTGTATCAGACGCTGTGTTTCAGCTGCTGTGTATCAGGTGCTGTGTATCAGATGCGGTGTATCTGGCGCTGTGTATCAGATGCTGTGTATCAGATGCTGTGTATCAGGCGCTGTGTATCAGGCGCTGTGTATCAGGCGCTGTGTATCAGATGCTGTGTATCAGGCGCTGTGTATCAGGTGCTGCATATCAGGCGCTATGTATCAGATGCTGTGTATCAGGCGCTGTGTATCAGGTGCTGTGTACCAGGTGCTATGTATCAGGTGCGGTGTATCAGGCGCTGTGTATCAGGTGCTGTGTATCAGATGCTGTGTATCAGGTGCTGTGTATCACACGCTGTGTATCAGGCGCTGTGGATCAGGTGCTGTGTATTAGGCGCTGTGGATCAGGCGCTGTGTATCAGGAGCTGTGTATCAGGTGCTGTGTCTCAGGCGCTGTGTATCAGGTGCTGTGTATCAGGTGCTGTGTATCAGGTGCTGTGTATCAGGTGCTGCGTATCAGGCGCTGTGTATCAGATGCTGTGTATCAGACGATGTGTATCAGGTGCTTTGTATCAGATGGTGTCTATCAGGTGCTGTGTATCAGATGCTGTGTATCAGGTGCTGTGTATCAGGCGCTGTGTATCTGGCGCGGCGTATCAGACGCTGTGTATCAGGTGCTGTGTATCAGGTGCTGTGTATCAGGTGCTGTGTATCAGATGCTGTGCATCAGACGCTGTGTATCAGGCGCAGTGTATCAGGTGCTGTGTATCAGACGCTGTGTATCAGGTGCTGTGTATCAGGTGCTGTGTATCAGGTGCTGTGTATCAGATGCTGTGTATCAGGTGCTGTGTATCACACGCTGTGTATCAGGCGCTGTGGATCAGGTGCTGTGTATCACACGCTGTGTATCAGGTGCTGTGTATCAGGCGCTGTGCATCAGGAGCTGTGTATCAGATGCTGTGTATCAGGTGCTGTGTATCACACGCTGTGTATCAGGCGCTGTGGAGCAGGTGCTGTGTATCACACACTGTGTATCAGGCGCTGTGTATCAGGTGCTGTGTATCAGACGCTGTGTATCAGCTGCTGTGTATCAGGTGCTGTGTATCAGGTGCTGTATATCACACGCTGTGTATCAGGCGCTGTGGATCAGGTGCTGTGTATCAGGCGCTGTGGAGCAGGTGCTGTGTATCAGGCGCTGTGTATCAGGTGCTGTGTATCAGACGCTGTGTAACAGGTGCTGTGTATCAGTTGCTGTGTATCAGATGCTGTGTATCAGGCGCTGCGTATCAGGTGCTGTGTATCAGATGCTGTGTATCAGACGCTGTGTTTCAGGCACTGTGTATCAGGCGCTGTGTATCAGGTGCTGTGTATCAGACGCTGTGTATCAGATGCTGTGTATCAGGTGCTGTGTATCAGGCGCTGTGTATCAGGCGCTGTGTATCAGGCGCTGTGTATCAGGTGCTGCATATGAGGCGTTGTGTATCAGACACTGTGTATCAGGCGCTGTGTATCAGACGCTGTGTATCAGACGCTGTGGATCAGGCGCTGTGTATCAGGTGCTGCGTATCAGGCACTGTGTATCGGGCGCTGTGTATCAGGTGCTGCGTATCAGGCGCTGTGTATCAGATGCTGTGTATCAGGCGCTGTGTATCAGGTGCTGCATATCAGGCGCTGTGTATCAGATGCTGTGTATCAGGCGCTGTGTATCAGGTGCTGTGTATCAGGCGCTGTGTATCAGGTGCTGTGTATCAGGTGCTGTGTATCAGATGCTGTGTATCAGGTGCTGTGTATCAGGTGCTGTGTATCAGTCGCTGTGTATCAGGTGCTGTGTATCAGATGCTGTGTATCAGGTGCTGTGTATCACACGCTGTGTATCAGGCGCTGTGGATCAGGTGCTGTGTATTAGGCGCTGTGGATCAGGCGCTGTGTATCAGGAGCTGTGTATCAGGTGCTGTGTCTCAGGCGCTGTGTATCAGGTGCTGTGTATCAGGTGCTGTGTATCAGATGCTGTGTATCAGGTGCTGTGTATCAGATGCTGTGTATCAGGTGCTGTGTATCACACGCTGTGTATCAGGCGCTGTGGATCAGGTGCTGTGTATTAGGCGCTGTGGATCAGGCGCTGTGTATCAGGAGCTGTGTATCAAGTGCTGTGTCTCAGGCACTGTGTATCAGACGCTGTGTATCAGGTGCTGTGTATCAGGCGCTGTGTATCAGACGCTGTGTATCAGGTGCTGTGTGTCAGACGCTGTGTATCAGGCGCTCTGTATCAGACGCTGTGTATCAGATGCTGTGTATCAGGCGCTGTGTATCAGACGCTGTGTATCAGGCGCTGTGTATCAGATGCTGTGTATCAGACGTTGTGTATCAGGCGCTGTGTATCAGGCGCTGTGTATCAGGCGCTGTGTATCAGATGCTGTGTATCAGACGCTGTGTATCAGGTGCTGTGTATCAGACGCTGTGTATCAGACGCTGTGTATCAGGCGCTGTGTATCAGACGCTGTGTAGCAGGCGCTGTGTATCAGGTGCTGTGTATCGGACGCTGTGTATCAGGTGCTGTGTATCAGACGCTGTGTATCAGACGCTGTGTATCAGGCGCTGTGTATCAGACGCTGGGTAGCAGGCGCTGTGTATCAGGTGCTGTGTATCACACGCTGTGTATCAGGCGCTGTGGATCAGGTGCTGTGTATCACACGCTGCGAATCAGACGCTGTGTATCAGATGCTGTGTATCAGGCGCTGTGTATCAGATGCTGTGTATCAGGCGCTGTGTATCAGACGCTGTGTATCAGACGCTGTGTTTCAGCTGCTGTGTATCAGGTGCTGTGTATCAGATGCTGTGTATCAGGCGCTGTGTATCAGATGCTGTGTATCAGATGCTGTGTATCAGGCGCTGTGTATCAGGCGCTGTGTATCAGGCGCTGTGTATCAGATGCTGTGTATCAGGCGCTGTGTATCAGGTGCTGCATATCAGGCGCTGTGTATCAGATGCTGTGTATCAGGCGCTGTGTATCAGGTGCTGTGTACCAGGTGCTATGTATCAGGTGCGGTGTATCAGGCGCTATGTATCAGGTGCTGTGTATCAGATGCTGTGTATCAGGTGCTGTGTATCACACGCTGTGTATCAGGCGCTGTGGATCAGGTGCTGTGTATTAGGCGCTGTGGATCAGGCGCTGTGTATCAGGAGCTGTGTATCAGGTGCTGTGTCTCAGGCGCTGTGTATCAGATGCTGTGTATCAGACGCTATGCATCAGACGCTGTGTATCAGGCGCTGTGTATCAGATGCTGTGTATCAGATGCTGTGTATCAGATGCTGTGTATCAGATGCTGTGTATCAGGCGCTGTGTATCAGGTGCTGTGTATCAGACGCTGTGTATCAGGCGCTGTGTATCAGGCGCTGTGTATCAGGCGCTGTGTATCGGACGCTGTGTATCAGATGCTGTTTATCAGAGGCTGTGTATCAGATGCTGTGTATCAGATGCTGTGTATCAGACGCTATGCATCAGACGCTGTGTATCAGGCGCTGTGTATCAGGCGCTGAGTATCAGATGCTGTGTATCAGATGCTGTGTATCAGGTGCTGTGTATCAGATGCTGTGTATCAGGTGCTGTGTATCAGGCGCTGTGGAGCAGGTGCTGTGTATCAGGCGCTGTGGAGCAGGTGCTATGTATCAGGCGCTGTGTATCAGGCGCTGTGTATCAGGTGCTGTGTATCAGGTGCTGTATATCACACGCTGTGTATCAGGTGCTGTGGATCAGGTGCTGTGTATCAGGTGCTGTGTATCAGATGCTGTGTATCAGGTGCTGTGTATCAGGCGCTGTGTATCAGACGCTGTGTATCAGGTGCTGTGTATCAGACGCTGTGTATCAGGTGCTCTGTATCAGATGCTGTGTATCAGATGCTGTGTATCAGGCGCTGTGTATCAGATGCTGTGTATCAGGCGCTGTGTATCAGACGCTGTGTATCAGACGCTGTGTTTCAGCTGCTGTGTATCAGGTGCTGTGTATCAGATGCTGTGTATCAGGCGCTTTGTATCAGATGCTGTGTATCAGATGCTGTGTATCAGACGTTGTGTATCAGGCGCTGTGTATCAGGCGCTGTGTATCAGGCGCTGTGTATCAGGCGCTGTGTATCAGATGCTCTGTATCAGACGCTGTGTATCAGGTGCTGTGTATCAGATGCTGTGTATCAGACGCTGTGTATCAGGTGCTGTGTATCAGACGCTGTGTATCAGGCGCTGTGTATCAGACGCTGTGTATCAGATGCTGTGTATCAGACGCTGTGTATCAGGTGCTGTGTATCAGAGGCTGTGTATCAGATGCTGTGTATCAGATGCTGTGTATCAGGCGCTGTGTATCAGATGCTGTGTATCAGCAGCTGTGTATCAGGTGCTGTGTATCAGGCACTGTGTAGCAGGTGCTGCGTATCAGACGCTGTGTATCAGGTGCTGTGTATCAGGTGCTGTGTATCAGTAGCTGTGTATCAGGTGCTGTGTATCAGGCGCTGTGTATCAGGCGCTGTGTATCAGGCGCTGTGTATCAGGTGCTGTGTATCAGGCGCTGTGTATCAGACGCTGTGTATCAGGCGCTGTGTATCAGGCGCTGTGTATCAGGTGCTGTGTATCAGACGCTGTGTATCAGGCGCTGTATATCAGATGCTGTGTATCTGACGCTGTGTATCAGGCGCTGTGTTTCAGGCGCTGTGTGTCAGGCGCTGTGGATCAGGTGCTGTGTATCAGGTGCTGTGTATCAGGTGCTGTGTATCAGATGCTGTGTATCAGACGCTGTGTATCAGGCGCAGTGTATCAGGTGCTGTGTATCAGACGCTGTGTATCAGGCGCTGTGTATCAGGCGCTGTGTATCAGGTGCTGTGTATCAGATGCTGTGTATCAGGTGCTGTGTATCAGGCGCTGTGGAGCAGGTGCTGTGTATCAGGCGCTGTGGAGCAGGTGCTATGTATCAGGCGCTGTGTATCAGGCGCTGTGTATCAGGTGCTGTGTATCAGGTGCTGTATATCACACGCTGTGTATCAGGCGCTGTGGATCAGGTGCTGTGTATCAGGTGCTGTGTATCAGATGCTGTGTATCAGGTGCTGTGCATGAGATGCTGTGTATCAGACGCTGTGTATCAGGTGCTTTGTATCAGATGCTGTGTATCAGGCGCTGTGTATCAGATGCTGTGTATCAGGCGCTGTGTATCAGGCGCTGTGTATCAGGCGCTGTGTATCAGATGCTGTGTATCAGGTGCTGTGTATCAGATGCTGTGTATCAGGTGCGGCGTATCAGGCGCTGTGTATCAGGCTCTGTGTATCAGGCGCTGTGTATCAGACGCTGTGTATCAGGCGCTGTGTATCAGGCGCTGTGTATCAGGTTCTGTGTATCAGGTGCTGTGTATCAGGCGCGGTGTATCAGGCGCTGTGTATCAGACGCTGTGTATCAGGCGCTGTGTATCAGGTGCTGCGTATGAGGCGCTGTGTATCAGACGCTGTGTATCAGGCGCTGTGTATCAGACGCTGTGGATCAGACGCTGTGGATCAGGCGATGTGTATCAGGCGCTGTGTATCAGGCGCTGTGTATCAGACGCTGTGTATTAGTCGCTGTGTATCAGGTGCTGTGTATCAGGTGCTGTGTATCAGATGCTGTGTATCAGGTGCTTTGTATCAGGTGCTGTGTATCAGGCGCTGTGTATCAGGTGCTGTGTATCAGGTGCTATGTATCAGGTGCTGTGTATCAGGCGCTGTGTATCAGACGCTGTGTATCAGGCGTTGTGTATCAGGTGCTGTGTATCAGACGCTGTGTATCAGGCGCTGTGTATCAGATGCTCTGTATCAGATGCTGTGTATCAGGCGCTGTGTATCAGGTGCTGTGTATCAGGCGCTGTGCATCAGATGCTGTGTATCAGGTGCTGTGTATCAGGCGCTGTGCATCAGGCGCTGTGCATCAGGCGCTGTGTATCAGGCACTGTGTATCAGGCGCTGTGTATCAGGTGCTGTGTATCAGACGCTGTGTATCAGGGGCTTTGTATCAGATGCTGTGTATCAGGCGCTGTGTATCAGGTGCTGTGTATCAGGCGCTGTGTATCAGGCGCTGTGTATCAGACGCTGTGTATCAGGCGCTGTGTATCAGGCACTGTGTATCAGGCGCTGTGTATCAGGCGCTGTGTATCAGGCGCTGTGTATCAGACGCTGTTTATCAGGTGCTTTGTATCAGATGCGGCATATCAGGTGCTGTGTATCAGGTGCTGTGTATCAGGTGCTGTGTATCAGGCGCTGTGTATCAGGCGCTGTGTATCAGATGCTGTGTATCAGGCGCTGTGTATCAGGCGCTGTGCATCAGGTGCTGTGTATCAGGTGCTGTGTATCAGAGGCTGTGTATCAGATGCTGTGTATCAGACGCTGTGTATCAGACGCTATGCATCAGACGCTGTGTATCAGGCGCTGTGTATCAGAAGCTGTGTATCAGACGCTGTGTATCAGGTGCTGTGTATCAGACGCTGTGTATCAGATGCTGTGTATCAGGCGCTGTGTATCAGGCACTGTGTATCAGGCACTGTGTATCAGACGCTGTGTATCAGGCGCTGTGTATCAGGTGCTGTGTATCAGGCGCTGTGTTTCACACGCTGTGTATCAGGCGCTGTGTATCAGATGGTGTGTATCAGACGCTGTGTATCAGGCGCTGCGTATCAGACACTGCGTATCAGGCGCTGCGTATCAGGCGCTGCGTATCAGGTGCTGTGTATCAGATGCTGTGTATCAGGTGCTGTGTATGAGATGCTGTGTAACAGACGCTGTGTATCAGGTGCTTTGTATCAGATGCTGTGTATCAGGCGCTGTGTATCAGACGCTGTGTATCAGACGCTGTGTTTCAGCTGCTGTGTATCAGGTGCTGTGTATCAGATGCTGTGTATCAGGCGCTTTGTATCAGATGCTGTGTATCAGATGCTGTGTATCAGACGTTGTGTATCAGGCGCTGTGTATCAGGCGCTGTGTATCAGGCGCTGTGTATCAAGCGCTGTGTATCAGATGCTCTGTATCAGACGCTGTGTATCAGGTGCTGTGTATCAGATGCTGTGTATCAGACGCTGTGTATCAGGTGCTGTGTATCAGACGCTGTGTATCAGGCGCTGTGTATCAGACGCTGTGTATCAGATGCTGTGTATCAGACGCTGTGTATCAGGTGCTGTTTATCAGAGGCTGTGTATCAGATGCTGTGTATCAGATGCTGTGTATCAGGCGCTGTGTATCAGATGCTGTGTATCAGCAGCTGTGTATCAGGTGCTGTGTATCAGGCACTGTGTAGCAGGTGCTGCGTATCAGACGCTGTGTATCAGGTGCTGTGTATCAGGTGCTGTGTATCAGTAGCTGTGTATCAGGTGCTGTGTATCAGGCGCTGTGTATCAGGCGCTGTGTATCAGGCGCTGTGTATCAGGTGCTGTGTATCAGGCGCTGTGTATCAGACGCTGTGTATCAGGCGCTGTGTATCAGGCGCTGTGTATCAGGTGCTGTGTATCAGACGCTGTGTATCAGCGCTGTATATCAGATGCTGTGTATCTGACGCTGTGTATCAGGCGCTGTGTTTCAGGCGCTGTGTGTCAGGCGCTGTGGATCAGGTGCTGTGTATCAGGTGCTGTGTATCAGGTGCTGTGTATCAGATGCTGTGTATCAGACGCTGTGTATCAGGCGCAGTGTATCAGGTGCTGTGTATCAGACGCTGTGTATCAGGCGCTGTGTATCAGGCGCTGTGTATCAGGTGCTGTGTATCAGATGCTGTGTATCAGGTGCTGTGTATCAGGCGCTGTGGAGCAGGTGCTGTGTATCAGGCGCTGTGGAGCAGGTGCTATGTATCAGGCGCTGTGTATCAGGCGCTGTGTATCAGGTGCTGTGTATCAGGTGCTGTATATCACACGCTGTGTATCAGGCGCTGTGGATCAGGTGCTGTGTATCAGGTGCTGTGTATCAGATGCTGTGTATCAGGTGCTGTGCATGAGATGCTGTGTATCAGACGCTGTGTATCAGGTGCTTTGTATCAGATGCTGTGTATCAGGCACTGTGTATCAGATGCTGTGTATCAGGTGCTGTGTATCAGGCGCTGTGTATCAGGCGCGGCATATCAGGCGCTGTGTATCAGGCTCTGTGTATCAGGCGCTGTGTATCAGACGCTGTGTATCAGGCGCTGTGTATCAGGCGCTGTGTATCAGGTTCTGTGTATCAGGTGCTGTGTATCAGGCGCGGTGTATCAGGCGCTGTGTATCAGACGCTGTGTATCAGGCGCTGTGTATCAGGTGCTGCGTATGAGGCGCTGTGTATCAGACGCTGTGTATCAGGCGCTGTGTATCAGACGCTGTGGATCAGACGCTGTGGATCAGGCGATGTGTATCAGGCGCTGTGTATCAGGCGCTGTGTATCAGACGCTGTGCATTAGTCGCTGTGTATCAGGTGCTGTGTATCAGGTGCTGTGTATCAGATGCTGTGTATCAGGTGCTTTGTATCAGGTGCTGTGTATCAGGCGCTGTGTATCAGGTGCTGTGTATCAGGTGCTATGTATCAGGTGCTGTGTATCAGGCGCTGTGTATCAGACGCTGTGTATCAGGTGTTGTGTATCAGGTGCTGTGTATCAGACGCTGTGTATCAGGCGCTGTGTATCAGATGCTCTGTATCAGATGCTGTGTATCAGGCGCTGTGTATCAGGTGCTGTGTATCAGGCGCTGTGCATCAGATGCTGTGTATCAGGTGCTGTGTATCAGGCGCTGTGCATCAGGCGCTGTGCATCAGGCGCTGTGTATCAGGCACTGTGTATCAGGCGCTGTGTATCAGGTGCTGTGTATCAGACGCTGTGTATCAGGGGCTTTGTATCAGATGCTGTGTATCAGGCGCTGTGTATCAGGTGCTGTGTATCAGGCGCTGTGTATCAGGCGCTGTGTATCAGACGCTGTGTATCAGGCGCTGTGTATCAGGCACTGTGTATCAGGCGCTGTGTATCAGGCGCTGTGTATCAGGCGCTGTGTATCAGACGCTGTTTATCAGGTGCTTTGTATCAGATGCGGCATATCAGGTGCTGTGTATCAGGTGCTGTGTATCAGGTGCTGTGTATCAGGCGCTGTGTATCAGGCGCTGTGTATCAGATGCTGTGTATCAGGCGCTGTGTATCAGGCGCTGTGCATCAGGTGCTGTGTATCAGGTGCTGTGTATCAGAGGCTGTGTATCAGATGCTGTGTATCAGACGCTGTGTATCAGACGCTATGCATCAGACGCTGTGTATCAGGCGCTGTGTATCAGAAGCTGTGTATCAGACGCTGTGTATCAGGTGCTGTGTATCAGACGCTGTGTATCAGATGCTGTGTATCAGGCGCTGTGTATCAGGCACTGTGTATCAGGCACTGTGTATCAGACGCTGTGTATCAGGCGCTGTGTATCAGGTGCTGTGTATCAGGCGCTGTGTTTCACACGCTGTGTATCAGGCGCTGTGTATCAGACGGTGTGTATCAGACGCTGTGTATCAGGCGCTGCGTATCAGACGCTGCGTATCAGGCGCTGCGTATCAGGCGCTGCGTATCAGGTGCTGTGTATCAGATGCTGTGTATCAGGTGCTGTGTATGAGATGCTGTGTAACAGACGCTGTGTATCAGGCGCTTTGTATCAGATGCTGTGTATCAGGTGCTGTGTATCAGGTGCTGTGTTTCAGGTGCTGTGTATCAGGTGCTGTGTATCAGGTGCTGTGTATCAGGTGCAGTGTATCAGGTGCAGTGTATCAGGTGCTGTGTATCAGGCGCGGTGTATCAGGCGCTGTGTATCAGACGCTGTGTATCAGGCGCTGCGTATGAGGCGCTTTGTATCAGGTGCTGTGTATCAGACGCTGTGTATCAGATGCTGTGTATCAGATGCTGTGTATCAGACGCTATGCATCAGACGCTGTGTATCAGGCGCTGTGTATCTGATGCTGTGTATCAGATGCTGTGTATCAGACGCTGTGTATCAGGCGCTGTGTATCAGGCGCTGTGTATCAGGCGCTGTGTATCAGGCGCTGTGTATCAGGTGCTGTGTATCAGACGCTGTGTATCAGGGGCTTTGTATCAGATGCTGTGTATCAGGTGCTGTGTATCAGGCGCTGTGTATCAGGCGCTGTGTATCAGACGCTGTGTATCAGGTGCTGTGTATCAGGTGCTGTGTATCAGGCACTGTGTATCAGGCGCTGTGTATCAGGCGCTGTGTATCAGGCGCTGTGTATCAGGTGCTGTGTATCAGGCGCTGTGTATCAGGCGCTGTGTATCAGGCGCTGTGTATCAGATGCTGTGTATCAGGTGCTGTGTATCAGGCGCTGTGTATCAGGCGCTGTGTATCTGGTGCTGTGTATCAGGCGCTGTGTATCAGGCGCTGGGTATCAGGCGCTAGGTATCAGGCGCTGTGTATCAGGCGCTGTGTATCAGACGCTGTGTATCAGGTGCTGTGTATCAGATGCTGTGTATCAGACGTTGTGTATCAGGCGCTGTCTATCAGGCGCTGTGTATCAGATGCTGTGTATCAGATGCTGTGTATCAGACGCTATGCATCAGACGCTGTGTATCAGGCGCTGTGTATCTGATGCTGTGTATCAGATGCTGTGTATCAGATGCTGTGTATCAGGCGCTGTGTATCAGGCGCTGTGTATCAGGCGCTGTGTATCAGGCGCTGTGTATCAGGTGCTGTGTATCAGACGCTGTGTATCAGGGGCTTTGTATCAGATGCTGTGTATCAGGTGCTGTGTATCAGGCGCTGTGTATCAGGCGCTGTGTATCAGACGCTGTGTATCAGGTGCTGTGTATCAGGTGCTGTGTATCAGGCACTGTGTATCAGGCGCTGTGTATCAGGCGCTGTGTATCAGGCGCTGTGTATCAGGTGCTGTGTATCAGACGCTGTGTTTCAGGTGCTTTGTATCAGATGCTGTGTATCAGGCGCGGCGTATCAGGTGCTGTGTATCAGGCGCTGTGTATCAGGCGCTGTGTATCAGGCGCTGTGTATCAGATGCTGTGTATCAGGCGCTGTGTATCAGGCGCCGTGTATCAGGCGCTGTGTATCTGGTGCTGTGTATCAGGCGCTGTGTATCAGGCGCTGGGTATCAGGCGCTAGGTATCAGGCGCTGTGTATCAGGCGCTGTGTATCAGACGCTGTGTATCAGGTGCTGTGTATCAGATGCTGTGTATCAGACGTTGTGTATCAGGCGCTGTCTATCAGGCGCTGTGTATCAGATGCTGTGTATCAGGTGCTGTGTATCAGACGCTGTGTATCAGACGCTGTGTTTCAGCTGCTGTGTATCAGGTGCTGTGTATCAGATGCTGTGTATCAGGCGCTGTGTATCAGATGCTGTGTATCAGATGCTGTGTATCAGGCGCTGTGTATCAGATGCTGTGTATCAGGAGCTGTGTATCAGGTGCTGTGTATCAGGCACTGTGTATCAGGTGCTGCGTATCAGGCGCTGTGTATCAGACGCTGTGTATCAGGTGCTGTGTATCAGGTGCTGTGTATCAGGTGCTGTGTATCAGGTGCTGTGTATCAGGTGCTGTGTATCAGGTGCTGTGTTTCAGAAGCTGTGTAACAGACACTGTGTATCAGGCGCTGTGTATCAGGTGCTGTGTATCAGGTTCTGTGTATCAGGCGCTGTGTATCAGACGCTGTGTATCAGGCGCTGTGTATCAGGTGCTGTGTATCAGACGCTGTGTATCAGGCAATGTATATCAGATGCTGTGTATCTGACGCTGTGTATCAGGCGCTGTGTATCAGGCGCTGTGTGTCAGGCGCTGTGGATCAGGTGCTGTGTATCAGGTGCTGTGTATCAGATGCTGTGTATCAGGAGCTGTGTATCAGGTGCTGTGTATCAGGCACTGTGTAGCAGGTGCTGCGTATCAGACGCTGTGTATCAGGTGCTGTGTATCAGGTGCTGTGTATCAGTAGCTGTGTATCAGGTGCTGTGTATCAGGCGCTGTGTATCAGGCGCTGTGTATCAGGCGCTGTGTATCAGGTGCTGTGTATCAGGCGCTGTGTATCAGACGCTGTGTATCAGGTGCTGTGTATCAGGCGCTGTGTATCAGGCGCTGTGTATCAGACGCTGTGTATCAGGTGCTGTGTATCAGGTGCTGTGTATCAGGCACTGTGTATCAGGCGCTGTGTATCAGGCGCTGTGTATCAGGCGCTGTGTATCAGGTGCTGTGTATCAGACGCTGTGTTTCAGGTGCTTTGTATCAGATGCTGTGTATCAGGCGCGGCGTATCAGGTGCTGTGTATCAGGCGCTGTGTATCAGGCGCTGTGTATCAGGCGCTGTGTATCAGATGCTGTGTATCAGGCGCTGTGTATCAGGCGCTGTGTATCAGGCGCTGTGTATCTGGTGCTGTGTATCAGGCGCTGTGTATCAGGCGCTGGGTATCAGGCGCTAGGTATCAGGCGCTGTGTATCAGGCGCTGTGTATCAGACGCTGTGTATCAGGTGCTGTGTATCAGGTGCTGTGTATCAGACGTTGTGTATCAGGCGCTGTGTATCAGGTGCTGTGTATCAGACGCTGTGTATCAGGCAATGTATATCAGATGCTGTGTATCTGACGCTGTGTATCAGGCGCTGTGTATCAGGCGCTGTGTGTCAGGCGCTGTGGATCAGGTGCTGTGTATCAGGTGCTGTGTATCAGATGCTGTGTATCAGGAGCTGTGTATCAGGTGCTGTGTATCAGGCACTGTGTAGCAGGTGCTGCGTATCAGACGCTGTGTATCAGGTGCTGTGTATCAGGTGCTGTGTATCAGTAGCTGTGTATCAGGTGCTGTGTATCAGGCGCTGTGTATCAGGCGCTGTGTATCAGGCGCTGTGTATCAGGTGCTGTGTATCAGGCGCTGTGTATCAGACGCTGTGTATCAGGCGCTGTGTATCAGGCGCTGTGTATCAGGTGCTGTGTATCAGACGCTGTGTATCAGGCGCTGTATATCAGATGCTGTGTATCTGACGCTGTGTATCAGGCGCTGTGTTTCAGGCGCTGTGTGTCAGGCGCTGTGGATCAGGTGCTGTGTATCAGGTGCTGTGTATCAGGTGCTGTGTATCAGATGCTGTGTATCAGATGCTGTGTATCAGGCGCAGTGTATCAGGTGCTGTGTATCAGACGCTGTGTATCAGGCGCTGTGTATCAGGCGCTGTGTATCAGGTGCTGTGTATCAGATGCTGTGTATCAGGTGCTGTGTATCAGGCGCTGTGGAGCAGGTGCTGTGTATCAGGCGCTGTGGAGCAGGTGCTATGTATCAGGCGCTGTGTATCAGGCGCTGTGTATCAGGTGCTGTGTATCAGGTGCTGTATATCACACGCTGTGTATCAGGCGCTGTGGATCAGGTGCTGTGTATCAGGTGCTGTGTATCAGATGCTGTGTATCAGGTGCTGTGCATGAGATGCTGTGTATCAGACGCTGTGTATCAGGTGCTTTGTATCAGATGCTGTGTATCAGGCGCTGTGTATCAGATGCTGTGTATCAGGTGCTGTGTATCAGGCGCTGTGTATCAGGCGCGGCGTATCAGGCGCTGTGTATCAGGCTCTGTGTATCAGGCGCTGTGTATCAGACGCTGTGTATCAGGCGCTGTGTATCAGGCGCTGTGTATCAGGTTCTGTGTATCAGGTGCTGTGTATCAGGCGCGGTGTATCAGGCGCTGTGTATCAGACGCTGTGTATCAGGCGCTGTGTATCAGGTGCTGCGTATGAGGCGCTGTGTATCAGACGCTGTGTATCAGGCGCTGTGTATCAGACGCTGTGGATCAGACGCTGTGGATCAGGCGATGTGTATCAGGCGCTGTGTATCAGGCGCTGTGTATCAGACGCTGTGTATTAGTCGCTGTGTATCAGGTGCTGTGTATCAGGTGCTGTGTATCAGATGCTGTGTATCAGGTGCTTTGTATCAGGTGCTGTGTATCAGGCGCTGTGTATCAGGTGCTGTGTATCAGGTGCTATGTATCAGGTGCTGTGTATCAGGTGCTGTGTATCAGACGCTGTGTATCAGGCGTTGTGTATCAGGTGCTGTGTATCAGACGCTGTGTATCAGGCGCTGTGTATCAGATGCTCTGTATCAGATGCTGTGTATCAGGCGCTGTGTATCAGGTGCTGTGTATCAGGCGCTGTGCATCAGATGCTGTGTATCAGGTGCTGTGTATCAGGCGCTGTGCATCAGGCGCTGTGCATCAGGCGCTGTGTATCAGGCACTGTGTATCAGGCGCTGTGTATCAGGTGCTGTGTATCAGACGCTGTGTATCAGGGGCTTTGTATCAGATGCTGTGTATCAGGCGCTGTGTATCAGGTGCTGTGTATCAGGCGCTGTGTATCAGGCGCTGTGTATCAGACGCTGTGTATCAGGCGCTGTGTATCAGGCACTGTGTATCAGGCGCTGTGTATCAGGCGCTGTGTATCAGGCGCTGTGTATCAGACGCTGTTTATCAGGTGCTTTGTATCAGATGCGGCATATCAGGTGCTGTGTATCAGGTGCTGTGTATCAGGTGCTGTGTATCAGGCGCTGTGTATCAGGCGCTGTGTATCAGATGCTGTGTATCAGGCGCTGTGTATCAGGCGCTGTGCATCAGGTGCTGTGTATCAGGTGCTGTGTATCAGAGGCTGTGTATCAGATGCTGTGTATCAGACGCTGTGAATCAGACGCTATGCATCAGACGCTGTGTATCAGGCGCTGTGTATCAGAAGCTGTGTATCAGACGCTGTGTATCAGGTGCTGTGTATCAGACGCTGTGTATCAGATGCTGTGTATCAGGCGCTGTGTATCAGGCACTGTGTATCAGGCACTGTGTATCAGACGCTGTGTATCAGGCGCTGTGTATCAGGTGCTGTGTATCAGGCGCTGTGTTTCACACGCTGTGTATCAGGCGCTGTGTATCAGACGGTGTGTATCAGACGCTGTGTATCAGGCGCTGCGTATCAGACGCTGCGTATCAGGCGCTGCGTATCAGGCGCTGCGTATCAGGTGCTGTGTATCAGATGCTGTGTATCAGGTGCTGTGTATGAGATGCTGTGTAACAGACGCTGTGTATCAGGCGCTTTGTATCAGATGCTGTGTATCAGGCGCTGTGTATCAGGTGCTGTGTTTCAGGTGCTGTGTATCAGGTGCTGTGTATCAGGTGCTGTGTATCAGGTGCAGTGTATCAGGTGCAGTGTATCAGGTGCTGTGTATCAGGCGCGGTGTATCAGGCGCTGTGTATCAGACGCTGTGTATCAGGCGCTGCGTATGAGGTGCTTTGTATCAGGTGCTGTGTATCAGACGCTGTGTATCAGATGCTGTGTATCAGATGCTGTGTATCAGACGCTATGCATCAGACGCTGTGTATCAGGCGCTGTGTATCTGATGCTGTGTATCAGATGCTGTGTATCAGACGCTGTGTATCAGGCGCTGTGTATCAGGCGCTGTGTATCAGGCGCTGTGTATCAGGCGCTGTGTATCAGGTGCTGTGTATCAGACGCTGTGTATCAGGGGCTTTGTATCAGATGCTGTGTATCAGGTGCTGTGTATCAGGCGCTGTGTATCAGGCGCTGTGTATCAGACGCTGTGTATCAGGTGCTGTGTATCAGGTGCTGTGTATCAGGCACTGTGTATCAGGCGCTGTGTATCAGGCGCTGTGTATCAGGCGCTGTGTATCAGGTGCTGTGTATCAGGCGCTGTGTATCAGGCGCTGTGTATCAGGCGCTGTGTATCAGATGCTGTGTATCAGGCGCTGTGTATCAGGCGCTGTGTATCAGGCGCTGTGTATCTGGTGCTGTGTATCAGGCGCTGTGTATCAGGCGCTGGGTATCAGGCGCTAGGTATCAGGCGCTGTGTATCAGGCGCTGTGTATCAGACGCTGTGTATCAGGTGCTGTGTATCAGATGCTGTGTATCAGACGTTGTGTATCAGGCGCTGTCTATCAGGCGCTGTGTATCAGATGCTGTGTATCAGATGCTGTGTATCAGACGCTATGCATCAGACGCTGTGTATCAGGCGCTGTGTATCTGATGCTGTGTATCAGATGCTGTGTATCAGACGCTGTGTATCAGGCGCTGTGTATCAGGCGCTGTGTATCAGGCGCTGTGTATCAGGCGCTGTGTATCAGGTGCTGTGTATCAGACGCTGTGTATCAGGGGCTTTGTATCAGATGCTGTGTATCAGGTGCTGTGTATCAGGCGCTGTGTATCAGGCGCTGTGTATCAGACGCTGTGTATCAGGTGCTGTGTATCAGGTGCTGTGTATCAGGCACTGTGTATCAGGCGCTGTGTATCAGGCGCTGTGTATCAGGCGCTGTGTATCAGGTGCTGTGTATCAGACGCTGTGTTTCAGGTGCTTTGTATCAGATGCTGTGTATCAGGCGCGGCGTATCAGGTGCTGTGTATCAGGCGCTGTGTATCAGGCGCTGTGTATCAGGCGCTGTGTATCAGATGCTGTGTATCAGGCGCTGTGTATCAGGCGCTGTGTATCAGGCGCTGTGTATCTGGTGCTGTGTATCAGGCGCTGTGTATCAGGCGCTGGGTATCAGGCGCTAGGTATCAGGCGCTGTGTATCAGGCGCTGTGTATCAGACGCTGTGTATCAGGTGCTGTGTATCAGATGCTGTGTATCAGACGTTGTGTATCAGGCGCTGTCTATCAGGCGCTGTGTATCAGATGCTGTGTATCAGGCGCTGTGTATCAGACGCTGTGTATCAGACGCTGTGTTTCAGCTGCTGTGTATCAGGTGCTGTGTATCAGATGCTGTGTATCAGGCGCTGTGTATCAGATGCTGTGTATCAGATGCTGTGTATCAGGCGCTGTGTATCAGATGCTGTGTATCAGGAGCTGTGTATCAGGTGCTGTGTATCAGGCACTGTGTATCAGGTGCTGCGTATCAGGCGCTGTGTATCAGACGCTGTGTATCAGGTGCTGTGTATCAGGTGCTGTGTATCAGGTGCTGTGTTTCAGGTGCTGTGTATCAGGTGCTGTGTATCAGGTGCTGTGTATCAGGTGCTGTGTTTCAGACGCTGTGTAACAGACGCTGTGTATCAGGCGCTGTGTATCAGGTGCTGTGTATCAGGTTCTGTGTATCAGGCGCTGTGTATCAGACGCTGTGTATCAGGCGCTGTGTATCAGGTGCTGTGTTTCAGACGCTGTGTATCAGGCGCTGTGTATCAGGCGCTGTGTGTCAGGCGCTGTGGATCAGGTGCTGTGTATCAGGTGCTGTGTATCAGGTGCTGTGTATCAGGTGCTGTGTATCAGATGCTGTGTATCAGACGCTGTGTATCAGGCGCAGTGTATCAGGTGCTGTGTATCAGACGCTGTGTATCAGGTGCTGTGTATCAGGCGCTGTGTATCAGGTGCTGTGTATCAGATGCTGTGTATCAGGTGCTGTGTATCACACGTGTGTATCAGGCGCTGTGGATCAGGTGCTGTGTATCAGGCGCTGTGGAGCAGGTGCTATGTATCAGGCGCTGTGTATCAGGTGCTGTGTATCAGACGCTGTGTATCAGGTGCTGTGTATCAGGTGCTCTGTATCAGGTGCTGTATATCACACGCTGTGTATCAGGCGCTGTGGATCAGGTGCTGTGTATCAGGTGCTGTGTATCAGGTGCTGTGTATCAGGTGCTGTGTATGAGATGCTGTGTATCAGACGCTGTGTATCAGGTGCTTTGTATCAGATGCTGTGTATCAGGCGCTGTGTCTCAGATGCTGTGAATCAGGTGCTGTGTATCAGACGCTGTGTATTAAGCGCTGTGTATCAGGTGCTGTGTATCAGGCGCTGTGTATCAGATGCTGTGTATCAGGCGCTGTGTATCAGGTGCTGTGTATCAGGTGCTGTGTATCAGGTGCTGTGTATCAGGCGCTGGGTATCAGGCGCTAGGTATCAGGCGCTGTGTATCAGGCGCTGTGTATCAGACGCTGTGTATCTGGAGCTGTGTAGCAGGCGCTGTGTATCAGACGCTGTGTATCAGGTGCTGTGTATCAGACGCTCTGTATCAGGCGCTCTGTATCAGACGCTGTGTATCAGATGCTGTGTACCAGGCGCTGTGTATCAGACGCTGTGTATCAGACGCTGTGTTTCAGCTGCTGTGTATCAGGTGCTGTGTATCAGATGCTGTGTATCAGGCGCTGTGTACCAGATGCTGTGTATCAGATGCTGTGTATCAGACGTTGTGTATCAGGTGCTATGTATCAGGCGCTGTGTATCAGGTGCTGTGTATCAGACGCTGTGTATCAGGTGCTGTGTATCAGGAGCTGTGTATCAGGTGCTGTATATCACACGCTGTGTATCAGGCGCTGTGGATCAGGTGCTGTGTATCAGGTGCTGTGTATCAGGTGCTGTGTATGAGATGCTGTGTATCAGACGCTGTGTATCAGGTGCTTTGTATCAGATGCTGTGTATCAGGCGCTGTGTATCAGATGCTGTGTATCAGGTGCTGTGTATCAGACGCTGTGTATTAAGCGCTGTGTATCAGGCGCTGTGTATCAGAAGCTGTGTAGCAGGTGCTGTGTATCAGATGCTGTGTATCAGACGCTGTGTATCAGGTGCTGTGTATCAGACGCTGTGTATCAGGCGCTGTGTATCAGACGCTGTGTATCAGGCGCTGTGTATCAGGCGCTGTGTATCGGACGCTGTGTATCAGATGCTGTTTATCAGAGGCTGTGTATCAGATGCTGTGTATCAGATGCTGTGTATCAGACGCTATGCATCAGACGCTGTGTATCAGGCGCTGTGTATCAGGCGCTGAGTATCAGATGCTGTGTATCAGATGCTGTGTATCAGGTGCTGTGTATCAGACGCTGTGTATCAGATGCTGTGTATCAGATGCTGTGTATCAGACGCTATGCATCAGACGCTGTGTATCAGGCGCTGTGTATCAGGAGCTGTGTATCAGGTGCTGTGTATCAGGCACTGTGTATCAGGCGCTGCGTATCAGGCGCTGCGTATCAGTTGCTGTGTATCAGGTGCTGTGTATCAGGTGCTGTGTATCAGGTGCTGTGTTTCAGACGCTGTGTATCAGACGCTGTGTATCAGGCGCTGTGTATCAGTTGCTGTGTATCAGGTGCTGTGTATCAGGTGCTGTGTATCAGGTGCTGTGTTTCAGACGCTGTGTATCAGACGCTGTGTATCAGGTGCTGTGTATCAGGTGCTGTGTATCAGGCGCTGTGTATCAGGTGCTGTGTATCAGACGCTGTGTATCAGGCGCTGTATATCAGATGCTGTGTATCTGACGCTGTGTATCAGGCGCTGTGTATCAGGCGCTGTGTATCAGGCGCTGTGGATCAGGTGCTGTGTATCAGGCGCTGTGTATCAGATGCTGTGTATCAGACGCTGTGTATCAGGTGCTGTGTATCAGGTGCTGTGTATCAGGTGCTGTGTATCAGATGCTGTGTATCAGGCGCGGCGTATCAGGTGCTGTGTATCAGGTGCTGTGTATCAGGCGCTGTGTATCAGGCGCTGTGTATCAGATGCTGTGTATCAGGCGCTGTGTATCAGGTGCTGTGTATCAGGTGCTGTGTATCAGGTGCTGTGTCTCAGGTGCTGTGTCTCAGGCGCTGTGTATCAGACGCTGTGTATCAGGCGCTGTGTATCAGGTGCTGTGTATCAGACGCTGTGTATCAGGCAATGTATATCAGATGCTGTGTATCTGACGCTGTGTATCAGGTGCTGTGTATCAGGTGCTGTGTATCAGATGCTGTGTATCTGACGCTGTGTATCAGGCGCAGTGTATCAGGTGCTGTGTATCAGACGCTGTGTATCAGGTGCTGTGTATCAGGCGCTGTGTATCAGGTGCTGTGTATCAGATGCTGTGTATCAGGTGCTGTGTATCACACGTGTGTATCAGGCGCTGTGGATCAGGTGCTGTGTATCAGGCGCTGTGGAGCAGGTGCTATGTATCAGGCGCTGTGTATCAGGCGCTGTGTATCAGACGCTGTGTATCAGGTGCTGTGTATCAGGTGCTGTGTATCAGGTGCTGTATATCACACGCTGTGTATCAGGCGCTGTGGATCAGGTGCTGTGTATCAGGTGCTGTGTATCAGGTGCTGTGTATGAGATGCTGTGTATCAGACGCTGTGTATCAGGTGCTTTGTATCAGATGCTGTGTATCAGGCGCTGTGTATCAGATGCTGTGTATCAGGTGCTGTGTATCAGACGCTGTGTATTAAGCGCTGTGTATCAGGCGCTGTGTATCAGGTGCTGTGTATCAGACGCTGTGTATCAGGTGCTTTGTATCTGATGCTGTGTATCAGGCGCGGCGTATCAGGTGCTGTGTATCAGGTGCTGTGTATCAGGTGCTGTGTATCAGGCGCTGTGAATCAGGCGCTGTGTATCAGGTGCTGTGTATCAGGTGCTGTGTATCAGGTGCTGTGTATCAGGCGCTGGGTATCAGGCGCTAGGTATCAGGCGCTGTGTATCAGGCGCTGTGTATCAGACGCTGTGTATCTGGAGCTGTGTAGCAGGCGCTGTGTATCAGACGCTGTGTATCAGGTGCTGTGTATCAGACGCTGTGTATCAGGCGCTCTGTATCAGACGCTGTGTATCAGATGCTGTGTACCAGGTGCTGTGTATCAGATGCTGTGTATCAGACGCTGTGTATCAGACGCTGTGTATCAGGCGCTGTGTATCAGGTGCTGTGTATCAGGCGCTGTGTATCAGGTGCTGTGTATCAGGTGCTGTGTATCAGGTGCTGTGTCTCAGGTGCTGTGTCTCAGGCGCTGTGTATCAGACGCTGTGTATCAGGCGCTGTGTATCAGGTGCTGTGTATCAGACGCTGTGTATCAGGCAATGTATATCAGATGCTGTGTATCTGACGCTGTGTATCAGGTGCTGTGTATCTGACGCTGTGTATCAGGTGCTGTGTATCAGGTGCTGTGTATCAGACGCTGTGTATCAGGCAATGTATATCAGATGCTGTGTATCTGACGCTGTGTATCAGGTGCTGTGTATCAGGTGCTGTGTATCAGATGCTGTGTATCAGACGCTGTGTATCAGGCGCAGTGTATCAGGTGCTGTGTATCAGACGCTGTGTATCAGGTGCTGTGTATCAGGCGCTGTGTATCAGGTGCTGTGTATGAGATGCTGTGTATCAGGTGCTGTGTATCACACGTGTGTATCAGGCGCTGTGGATCAGGTGCTGTGTATCAGGCGCTGTGGAGCAGGTGCTATGTATCAGGCGCTGTGTATCAGGCGCTGTGTATCAGACGCTGTGTATCAGGTGCTGTGTATCAGGTGCTGTGTATCAGATGCTGTATATCACACGCTGTGTATCAGGCGCTGTGGATCAGGTGCTGTGTATCAGGTGCTGTGTATCAGGTGCTGTGTATGAGATGCTGTGTATCAGACGCTGTGTATCAGGTGCTTTGTATCAGATGCTGTGTATCAGGCGCTGTGTATCAGATGCTGTGTATCAGGTGCTGTGTATCAGACGCTGTGTATTAAGCGCTGTGTATCAGGCGCTGTGTATCAGGTGCTGTGTATCAGACGCTGTGTATCAGGTGCTTTGTATCAGATGCTGTGTATCAGGCGCGGCGTATCAGGTGCTGTGTATCAGGTGCTGTGTATCAGGTGCTGTGTATCAGGCGCTGTGAATCAGGCGCTGTGTATCAGGTGCTGTGTATCAGGTGCTGTGTATCAGGTGCTGTGTATCAGGCGCTGGGTATCAGGCGCTAGGTATCAGGCGCTGTGTATCAGGCGCTGTGTATCAGACGCTGTGTATCTGGAGCTGTGTAGCAGGCGCTGTGTATCAGACGCTGTGTATCAGGTGCTGTGTATCAGACGCTGTGTATCAGGCGCTCTGTATTAGACGCTGTGTATCAGATGCTGTGTACCAGGTGCTGTGTATCAGATGCTGTGTATCAGACGCTGTGTATCAGACGCTGTGTATCAGGCGCTGTGTATCAGGTGCTGTGTATCAGATGCTGTGTATCAGGCGCTGTGTATCAGATGCTGTGTATCAGATGCTGTGTATCAGACGTTGTGTATCAGGCGCTGTGTATCAGGCACTGTGTATCAGGCGCTGTGTATCAGATGCTGTGTAGCAGGTGCTGTGTATCAGATGCTGTGTATCAGACGCTGTGTATCAGGTGCTGTGTATCAGATGCTGTGTATCAGGCGCTGTGTATCAGACGCTGTGTATCAGGCGCTGTGTATCAGGCGCTGTGTATCAGACGCTGTGTATCAGATGCTGTTTATCAGAGGCTGTGTATCAGATGCTGTGTATCAGATGCTGTGTATCAGACGCTATGCATCAGACGCTGTGTATCAGGCGCTGTGTATCAGGCGCTGTGTATCAGGCGCTGTGTATCAGGCGCTGTGTATCAGACGCTGTGTATCAGGTGCTGTGTATCAGACGCTGTGTATCAGATGCTGTGTATCAGATGCTGTGTATCAGACGCTATGCATCAGACGATGTGTATCAGGCGCTGTGTATCAGATGCTGTGTATCAGATGCTGTGTATCAGATGCTGTGTATCAGATGCTGTGTATCAGGCGCTGTGTATCAGGTGCTGTGTATCAGACGCTGTGTATCAGGCGCTGTGTATCAGGCGCTGTGTATCAGGCGCTGTGTATCGGACGCTGTGTATCAGATGCTGTTTATCAGAGGCTGTGTATCAGATGCTGTGTATCAGATGCTGTGTATCAGACGCTATGCATCAGACGCTGTGTATCAGGCGCTGTGTATCAGGCGCTGAGTATCAGATGCTGTGTATCAGATGCTGTGTATCAGGTGCTGTGTATCAGACGCTGTGTATCAGATGCTGTGTATCAGATGCTGTGTATCAGACGCTATGCATCAGACGCTGTGTATCAGGCGCTGTGTATCAGGAGCTGTGTATCAGGTGCTGTGTATCAGGCACTGTGTATCAGGCGCTGCGTATCAGGCGCTGCGTATCAGTTGCTGTGTATCAGGTGCTGTGTATCAGGTGCTGTGTATCAGGTGCTGTGTTTCAGACGCTGTGTATCAGACGCTGTGTATCAGGCGCTGTGTATCAGTTGCTGTGTATCAGGTGCTGTGTATCAGATGCTGTGTATCAGGTGCTGTGTATCAGGCGCTGTGGAGCAGGTGCTGTGTATTAGGCGCTGTGGAGCAGGTGCTATGTATCAGGCGCTGTGTATCAGGCGCTGTGTATCAGGTGCTGTGTATCAGGTGCTGTATATCACACGCTGTGTATCAGGCGCTGTGGATCAGGTGCTGTGTATCAGGTGCTGTGTATCAGATGCTGTGTATCAGGTGCTGTGCATGAGATGCTGTGTATCAGACGCTGTGTATCAGGTGCTTTGTATCAGATGCTGTGTATCAGGCGCTGTGTATCAGATGCTGTGTATCAGGTGCTGTGTATCAGACGCTGTGTATCAGGCGCGGCGTATCAGGCGCTGTGTATCAGGCTCTGTGTATCAGGCGCTGTGTATCAGACGCTGTGTATCAGGCGCTGTGTATCAGGCGCTGTGTATCAGGTTCTGTGTATCAGGTGCTGTGTATCAGGCGCGGTGTATCAGGCGCTGTGTATCAGACGCTGTGTATCAGGCGCTGTGTATCAGGTGCTGCGTATGAGGCGCTGTGTATCAGACGCTGTGTATCAGGCGCTGTGTATCAGACGCTGTGGATCAGACGCTGTGGATCAGGCGATGTGTATCAGGCGCTGTGTATCAGGCGCTGTGTATCAGACGCTGTGTATTAGTCGCTGTGTATCAGGTGCTGTGTATCAGGTGCTGTGTATCAGATGCTGTGTATCAGGTGCTTTGTATCAGGTGCTGTGTATCAGGCGCTGTGTATCAGGTGCTGTGTATCAGGTGCTATGTATCAGGTGCTGTGTATCAGGCGCTGTGTATCAGACGCTGTGTATCAGGCGTTGTGTATCAGGTGCTGTGTATCAGACGCTGTGTATCAGGCGCTGTGTATCAGATGCTCTGTATCAGATGCTGTGTATCAGGCGCTGTGTATCAGGTGCTGTGTATCAGGCGCTGTGCATCAGATGCTGTGTATCAGGTGCTGTGTATCAGGCGCTGTGCATCAGGCGCTGTGCATCAGGCGCTGTGTATCAGGCACTGTGTATCAGGCGCTGTGTATCAGGTGCTGTGTATCAGACGCTGTGTATCAGGGGCTTTGTATCAGATGCTGTGTATCAGGCGCTGTGTATCAGGTGCTGTGTATCAGGCGCTGTGTATCAGGTGCTGTGTATCAGGCGCTGTGCATCAGATGCTGTGTATCAGGTGCTGTGTATCAGGCGCTGTGCATCAGGCGCTGTGCATCAGGCGCTGTGTATCAGGCGCTGAGTATCAGATGCTGTGTATCAGATGCTGTGTATCAGGTGCTGTGTATCAGACGCTGTGTATCAGATGCTGTGTATCAGATGCTGTGTATCAGACGCTATGCATCAGACGCTGTGTATCAGGCGCTGTGTATCAGGAGCTGTGTATCAGGTGCTGTGTATCAGGCACTGTGTATCAGGCGCTGCGTATCAGGCGCTGCGTATCAGTTGCTGTGTATCAGGTGCTGTGTATCAGGTGCTGTGTATCAGGTGCTGTGTTTCAGACGCTGTGTATCAGACGCTGTGTATCAGGCGCTGTGTATCAGTTGCTGTGTATCAGGTGCTGTGTATCAGATGCTGTGTATCAGGTGCTGTGTATCAGGCGCTGTGGAGCAGGTGCTGTGTATTAGGCGCTGTGGAGCAGGTGCTATGTATCAGGCGCTGTGTATCAGGCGCTGTGTATCAGGTGCTGTGTATCAGGTGCTGTATATCACACGCTGTGTATCAGGCGCTGTGGATCAGGTGCTGTGTATCAGGTGCTGTGTATCAGATGCTGTGTATCAGGTGCTGTGCATGAGATGCTGTGTATCAGACGCTGTGTATCAGGTGCTTTGTATCAGATGCTGTGTATCAGGCGCTGTGTATCAGATGCTGTGTATCAGGTGCTGTGTATCAGACGCTGTGTATCAGGCGCGGCGTATCAGGCGCTGTGTATCAGGCTCTGTGTATCAGGCGCTGTGTATCAGACGCTGTGTATCAGGCGCTGTGTATCAGGCGCTGTGTATCAGGTTCTGTGTATCAGGTGCTGTGTATCAGGCGCGGTGTATCAGGCGCTGTGTATCAGACGCTGTGTATCAGGCGCTGTGTATCAGGTGCTGCGTATGAGGCGCTGTGTATCAGACGCTGTGTATCAGGCGCTGTGTATCAGACGCTGTGGATCAGACGCTGTGGATCAGGCGATGTGTATCAGGCGCTGTGTATCAGGCGCTGTGTATCAGACGCTGTGTATTAGTCGCTGTGTATCAGGTGCTGTGTATCAGGTGCTGTGTATCAGATGCTGTGTATCAGGTGCTTTGTATCAGGTGCTGTGTATCAGGCGCTGTGTATCAGGTGCTGTGTATCAGGTGCTATGTATCAGGTGCTGTGTATCAGGCGCTGTGTATCAGACGCTGTGTATCAGGCGTTGTGTATCAGGTGCTGTGTATCAGACGCTGTGTATCAGGCGCTGTGTATCAGATGCTCTGTATCAGATGCTGTGTATCAGGCGCTGTGTATCAGGTGCTGTGTATCAGGCGCTGTGCATCAGATGCTGTGTATCAGGTGCTGTGTATCAGGCGCTGTGCATCAGGCGCTGTGCATCAGGCGCTGTGTATCAGGCACTGTGTATCAGGCGCTGTGTATCAGGTGCTGTGTATCAGACGCTGTGTATCAGGGGCTTTGTATCAGATGCTGTGTATCAGGCGCTGTGTATCAGGTGCTGTGTATCAGGCGCTGTGTATCAGGCGCTGTGTATCAGACGCTGTGTATCAGGCGCTGTGTATCAGGCACTGTGTATCAGGCGCTGTGTATCAGGCGCTGTGTATCAGGCGCTGTGTATCAGACGCTGTTTATCAGGTGCTTTGTATCAGATGCGGCATATCAGGTGCTGTGTATCAGGTGCTGTGTATCAGGTGCTGTGTATCAGGCGCTGTGTATCAGGCGCTGTGTATCAGATGCTGTGTATCAGGCGCTGTGTATCAGGCGCTGTGCATCAGGTGCTGTGTATCAGGTGCTGTGTATCAGAGGCTGTGTATCAGATGCTGTGTATCAGACGCTGTGTATCAGACGCTATGCATCAGACGCTGTGTATCAGGCGCTGTGTATCAGAAGCTGTGTATCAGACGCTGTGTATCAGGTGCTGTGTATCAGACGCTGTGTATCAGATGCTGTGTATCAGGCGCTGTGTATCAGGCACTGTGTATCAGGCACTGTGTATCAGACGCTGTGTATCAGGCGCTGTGTATCAGGTGCTGTGTATCAGGCGCTGTGTTTCACACGCTGTGTATCAGGCGCTGTGTATCAGACGGTGTGTATCAGACGCTGTGTATCAGGCGCTGCGTATCAGACGCTGCGTATCAGGCGCTGCGTATCAGGCGCTGCGTATCAGGTGCTGTGTATCAGATGCTGTGTATCAGGTGCTGTGTATGAGATGCTGTGTAACAGACGCTGTGTATCAGGCGCTTTGTATCAGATGCTGTGTACAGGCGCTGTGTATCAGGTGCTGTGTTTCAGGTGCTGTGTATCAGGTGCTGTGTATCAGGTGCTGTGTATCAGGTGCAGTGTATCAGGTGCAGTGTATCAGGTGCTGTGTATCAGGCGCGGTGTATCAGGCGCTGTGTATCAGACGCTGTGTATCAGGTGCTGCGTATGAGGCGCTTTGTATCAGGTGCTGTGTATCAGACGCTGTGTATCAGATGCTGTGTATCAGATGCTGTGTATCAGACGCTATGCATCAGACGCTGTGTATCAGGCGCTGTGTATCTGATGCTGTGTATCAGATGCTGTGTATCAGACGCTGTGTATCAGGCGCTGTGTATCAGGCGCTGTGTATCAGGCGCTGTGTATCAGGCGCTGTGTATCAGGTGCTGTGTATCAGACGCTGTGTATCAGGGGCTTTGTATCAGATGCTGTGTATCAGGTGCTGTGTATCAGGCGCTGTGTATCAGGCGCTGTGTATCAGACGCTGTGTATCAGGTGCTGTGTATCAGGTGCTGTGTATCAGGCACTGTGTATCAGGCGCTGTGTATCAGGCGCTGTGTATCAGGCGCTGTGTATCAGGTGCTGTGTATCAGACGCTGTGTTTCAGGTGCTTTGTATCAGATGCTGTGTATCAGGCGCGGCGTATCAGGTGCTGTGTATCAGGCGCTGTGTATCAGGCGCTGTGTATCAGGCGCTGTGTATCAGATGCTGTGTATCAGGCGCTGTGTATCAGGCGCTGTGTATCAGGCGCTGTGTATCTGGTGCTGTGTATCAGGCGCTAGGTATCAGGCGCTGTGTATCAGGTGCTGTGTATCAGATGCTGTGTATCAGACGTTGTGTATCAGGCGCTGTCTATCAGGCGCTGTGTATCAGATGCTGTGTATCAGATGCTGTGTATCAGACGCTATGCATCAGACGCTGTGTATCAGGCGCTGTGTATCTGATGCTGTGTATCAGATGCTGTGTATCAGACGCTGTGTATCAGGCGCTGTGTATCAGGCGCTGTGTATCAGGCGCTGTGTATCAGGCGCTGTGTATCAGGTGCTGTGTATCAGACGCTGTGTATCAGGGGCTTTGTATCAGATGCTGCGTATCAGGTGCTGTGTATCAGGTGCTGTGTATCAGGCGCTGTGTATCAGACGCTGTGTATCAGGTGCTGTGTATCAGGTGCTGTGTATCAGGCACTGTGTATCAGGCGCTGTGTATCAGGCGCTGTGTATCAGGCGCTGTGTATCAGGTGCTGTGTATCAGATGCTGTGTTTCAGGTGCTTTGTATCAGATGCTGTGTATCAGGCGCGGCGTATCAGGTGCTGTGTATCAGGCGCTGTGTATCAGGCGCTGTGTATCAGGCGCTGTGTATCAGATGCTGTGTATCAGGCGCTGTGTATCAGGCGCTGTGTATCAGGCGCTGTGTATCTGGTGCTGTGTATCAGGCGCTGTGTATCAGGCGCTGGGTATCAGGCGCTAGGTATCAGGCGCTGTGTATCAGGCGCTGTGTATCAGACGCTGTGTATCAGGTGCTGTGTATCAGATGCTGTGTATCAGACGTTGTGTATCAGGCGCTGTCTATCAGGCGCTGTGTATCAGATGCTGTGTATCAGGCGCTGTGTATCAGACGCTGTGTATCAGACGCTGTGTTTCAGCTGCTGTGTATCAGGTGCTGTGTATCAGATGCTGTGTATCAGGCGCTGTGTATCAGATGCTGTGTATCAGATGCTGTGTATCAGGCGCTGTGTATCAGATGCTGTGTATCAGGAGCTGTGTATCAGGTGCTGTGTATCAGGCACTGTGTATCAGGTGCTGCGTATCAGGCGCTGTGTATCAGACGCTGTGTATCAGGTGCTGTGTATCAGGTGCTGTGTATCAGGTGCTGTGTATCAGGTGCTGTGTATCAGGTGCTGTGTATCAGGTGCTGTGTTTCAGACGCTGTGTAACAGACGCTGTGTATCAGGCGCTGTGTATCAGGTGCTGTGTATCAGGTTCTGTGTATCAGGCGCTGTGTATCAGACGCTGTGTATCAGGCGCTGTGTATCAGGTGCTGTGTATCAGATGCTGTGTATCAGGCAATGTATATCAGATGCTGTGTATCTGACGCTGTGTATCAGGCGCTGTGTATCAGGCGCTGTGTGTCAGGCGCTGTGGATCAGGTGCTGTGTATCAGGTGCTGTGTATCAGGTGCTGTGTATCAGGTGCTGTGTATCAGATGCTGTGTATCAGACGCTGTGTATCAGGCGCAGTGTATCAGGTGCTGTGTATCAGACGCTGTGTATCAGGTGCTGTGTATCAGGCGCTGTGTATCAGGTGCTGTGTATCAGATGCTGTGTATCAGGTGCTGTGTATCACACGTGTGTATCAGGTGCTGTGGATCAGGTGCTGTGTATCAGGCGCTGTGGAGCAGGTGCTATGTATCAGGCGCTGTGTATCAGGTGCTGTGTATCAGACGCTGTGTATCAGGTGCTGTGTATCAGGTGCTGTGTATCAGGTGCTGTATATCACACGCTGTGTATCAGGCGCTGTGGATCAGGTGCTGTGTATCAGGAGCTGTGTATCAGGTGCTGTGTATCAGGTGCTGTGTATGAGATGCTGTGTATCAGACGCTGTGTATCAGGTGCTTTGTATCAGATGCTGTGTATCAGGCGCTGTGTATCAGATGCTGTGAATCAGGTGCTGTGTATCAGACGCTGTGTATTAAGCGCTGTGTATCAGGCGCTGGGTATCAGGCGCTAGGTATCAGGCGCTGTGTATCAGGCGCTGTGTATCAGACGCTGTGTATCTGGAGCTGTGTAGCAGGCGCTGTGTATCAGACGCTGTGTATCAGGTGCTGTGTATCAGACGCTCTGTATCAGGCGCTCTGTATCAGACGCTGTGTATCAGATGCTGTGTACCAGGCGCTGTGTATCAGACGCTGTGTATCAGACGCTGTGTTTCAGCTGCTGTGTATCAGGTGCTGTGTATCAGATGCTGTGTATCAGGCGCTGTGTACCAGATGCTGTGTATCAGATGCTGTGTATCAGACGTTGTGTATCAGGTGCTATGTATCAGGCGCTGTGTATCAGGTGCTGTGTATCAGACGCTGTGTATCAGGTGCTGTGTATCAGGAGCTGTGTATCAGGTGCTGTATATCACACGCTGTGTATCAGGCGCTGTGGATCAGGTGCTGTGTATCAGGTGCTGTGTATCAGGTGCTGTGTATGAGATGCTGTGTATCAGACGCTGTGTATCAGGTGCTTTGTATCAGATGCTGTGTATCAGGCGCTGTGTATCAGATGCTGTGTATCAGGTGCTGTGTATCAGACGCTGTGTATTAAGCGCTGTGTATCAGGCGCTGTGTATCAGAAGCTGTGTAGCAGGTGCTGTGTATCAGATGCTGTGTATCAGACGCTGTGTATCAGGTGCTGTGTATCAGACGCTGTGTATCAGGCGCTGTGTATCAGACGCTGTGTATCAGGCGCTGTGTATCAGGCGCTGTGTATCGGACGCTGTGTATCAGATGCTGTTTATCAGAGGCTGTGTATCAGATGCTGTGTATCAGATGCTGTGTATCAGACGCTATGCATCAGACGCTGTGTATCAGGCGCTGTGTATCAGGCGCTGAGTATCAGATGCTGTGTATCAGATGCTGTGTATCAGGTGCTGTGTATCAGACGCTGTGTATCAGATGCTGTGTATCAGATGCTGTGTATCAGACGCTATGCATCAGACGCTGTGTATCAGGCGCTGTGTATCAGGAGCTGTGTATCAGGTGCTGTGTATCAGGCACTGTGTATCAGGCGCTGCGTATCAGGCGCTGCGTATCAGTTGCTGTGTATCAGGTGCTGTGTATCAGGTGCTGTGTATCAGGTGCTGTGTTTCAGACGCTGTGTATCAGACGCTGTGTATCAGGCGCTGTGTATCAGTTGCTGTGTATCAGGTGCTGTGTATCAGGTGCTGTGTATCAGGTGCTGTGTTTCAGACGCTGTGTATCAGACGCTGTGTATCAGGTGCTGTGTATCAGGTGCTGTGTATCAGGCGCTGTGTATCAGGTGCTGTGTATCAGACGCTGTGTATCAGGCGCTGTATATCAGATGCTGTGTATCTGACGCTGTGTATCAGGCGCTGTGTATCAGGCGCTGTGTATCAGGCGCTGTGGATCAGGTGCTGTGTATCAGGCGCTGTGTATCAGATGCTGTGTATCAGACGCTGTGTATCAGGTGCTGTGTATCAGGTGCTGTGTATCAGGTGCTGTGTATCAGATGCTGTGTATCAGGCGCGGCGTATCAGGTGCTGTGTATCAGGTGCTGTGTATCAGGCGCTGTGTATCAGGCGCTGTGTATCAGATGCTGTGTATCAGGCGCTGTGTATCAGGTGCTGTGTATCAGGTGCTGTGTATCAGGTGCTGTGTCTCAGGTGCTGTGTCTCAGGCGCTGTGTATCAGACGCTGTGTATCAGGCGCTGTGTATCAGGTGCTGTGTATCAGACGCTGTGTATCAGGCAATGTATATCAGATGCTGTGTATCTGACGCTGTGTATCAGGTGCTGTGTATCAGGTGCTGTGTATCAGATGCTGTGTATCTGACGCTGTGTATCAGGCGCAGTGTATCAGGTGCTGTGTATCAGACGCTGTGTATCAGGTGCTGTGTATCAGGCGCTGTGTATCAGGTGCTGTGTATCAGATGCTGTGTATCAGGTGCTGTGTATCACACGTGTGTATCAGGCGCTGTGGATCAGGTGCTGTGTATCAGGCGCTGTGGAGCAGGTGCTATGTATCAGGCGCTGTGTATCAGGCGCTGTGTATCAGACGCTGTGTATCAGGTGCTGTGTATCAGGTGCTGTGTATCAGGTGCTGTATATCACACGCTGTGTATCAGGCGCTGTGGATCAGGTGCTGTGTATCAGGTGCTGTGTATCAGGTGCTGTGTATGAGATGCTGTGTATCAGACGCTGTGTATCAGGTGCTTTGTATCAGATGCTGTGTATCAGGCGCTGTGTATCAGATGCTGTGTATCAGGTGCTGTGTATCAGACGCTGTGTATTAAGCGCTGTGTATCAGGCGCTGTGTATCAGGTGCTGTGTATCAGACGCTGTGTATCAGGTGCTTTGTATCTGATGCTGTGTATCAGGCGCGGCGTATCAGGTGCTGTGTATCAGGTGCTGTGTATCAGGTGCTGTGTATCAGGCGCTGTGAATCAGGCGCTGTGTATCAGGTGCTGTGTATCAGGTGCTGTGTATCAGGTGCTGTGTATCAGGCGCTGGGTATCAGGCGCTAGGTATCAGGCGCTGTGTATCAGGCGCTGTGTATCAGACGCTGTGTATCTGGAGCTGTGTAGCAGGCGCTGTGTATCAGACGCTGTGTATCAGGTGCTGTGTATCAGACGCTGTGTATCAGGCGCTCTGTATCAGACGCTGTGTATCAGATGCTGTGTACCAGGTGCTGTGTATCAGATGCTGTGTATCAGACGCTGTGTATCAGACGCTGTGTATCAGGCGCTGTGTATCAGGTGCTGTGTATCAGGCGCTGTGTATCAGGTGCTGTGTATCAGGTGCTGTGTATCAGGTGCTGTGTCTCAGGTGCTGTGTCTCAGGCGCTGTGTATCAGACGCTGTGTATCAGGCGCTGTGTATCAGGTGCTGTGTATCAGACGCTGTGTATCAGGCAATGTATATCAGATGCTGTGTATCTGACGCTGTGTATCAGGTGCTGTGTATCTGACGCTGTGTATCAGGTGCTGTGTATCAGGTGCTGTGTATCAGACGCTGTGTATCAGGCAATGTATATCAGATGCTGTGTATCTGACGCTGTGTATCAGGTGCTGTGTATCAGGTGCTGTGTATCAGATGCTGTGTATCAGACGCTGTGTATCAGGTGCAGTGTATCAGGTGCTGTGTATCAGACGCTGTGTATCAGGTGCTGTGTATCAGGCGCTGTGTATCAGGTGCTGTGTATGAGATGCTGTGTATCAGGTGCTGTGTATCACACGTGTGTATCAGGCGCTGTGGATCAGGTGCTGTGTATCAGGCGCTGTGGAGCAGGTGCTATGTATCAGGCGCTGTGTATCAGGCGCTGTGTATCAGACGCTGTGTATCAGGTGCTGTGTATCAGGTGCTGTGTATCAGATGCTGTATATCACACGCTGTGTATCAGGCGCTGTGGATCAGGTGCTGTGTATCAGGTGCTGTGTATCAGGTGCTGTGTATGAGATGCTGTGTATCAGACGCTGTGTATCAGGTGCTTTGTATCAGATGCTGTGTATCAGGCGCTGTGTATCAGATGCTGTGTATCAGGTGCTGTGTATCAGACGCTGTGTATTAAGCGCTGTGTATCAGGCGCTGTGTATCAGGTGCTGTGTATCAGACGCTGTGTATCAGGTGCTTTGTATCAGATGCTGTGTATCAGGCGCGGCGTATCAGGTGCTGTGTATCAGGTGCTGTGTATCAGGTGCTGTGTATCAGGCGCTGTGAATCAGGCGCTGTGTATCAGGTGCTGTGTATCAGGTGCTGTGTATCAGGTGCTGTGTATCAGGCGCTGGGTATCAGGCGCTAGGTATCAGGCGCTGTGTATCAGGCGCTGTGTATCAGACGCTGTGTATCTGGAGCTGTGTAGCAGGCGCTGTGTATCAGACGCTGTGTATCAGGTGCTGTGTATCAGACGCTGTGTATCAGGCGCTCTGTATCAGACGCTGTGTATCAGATGCTGTGTACCAGGTGCTGTGTATCAGATGCTGTGTATCAGACGCTGTGTATCAGACGCTGTGTATCAGGCGCTGTGTATCAGGTGCTGTGTATCAGAGCGCTGTGTATCAGATGCTGTGTATCAGATGCTGTGTATCAGACGTTGTGTATCAGGCGCTGTGTATCAGGCACTGTGTATCAGGCGCTGTGTATCAGATGCTGTGTAGCAGGTGCTGTGTATCAGATGCTGTGTATCAGACGCTGTGTATCAGGTGCTGTGTATCAGATGCTGTGTATCAGGCGCTGTGTATCAGACGCTGTGTATCAGGCGCTGTGTATCAGGCGCTGTGTATCAGACGCTGTGTATCAGATGCTGTTTATCAGAGGCTGTGTATCAGATGCTGTGTATCAGATGCTGTGTATCAGACGCTATGCATCAGACGCTGTGTATCAGGCGCTGTGTATCAGGCGCTGTGTATCAGGCGCTGTGTATCAGGCGCTGTGTATCAGACGCTGTGTATCAGGTGCTGTGTATCAGACGCTGTGTATCAGATGCTGTGTATCAGATGCTGTGTATCAGACGCTATGCATCAGACGATGTGTATCAGGCGCTGTGTATCAGATGCTGTGTATCAGATGCTGTGTATCAGATGCTGTGTATCAGATGCTGTGTATCAGGCGCTGTGTATCAGGTGCTGTGTATCAGACGCTGTGTATCAGGCGCTGTGTATCAGGCGCTGTGTATCAGGCGCTGTGTATCGGACGCTGTGTATCAGATGCTGTTTATCAGAGGCTGTGTATCAGATGCTGTGTATCAGATGCTGTGTATCAGACGCTATGCATCAGACGCTGTGTATCAGGTGCTGTGTATCAGGCGCTGAGTATCAGATGCTGTGTATCAGATGCTGTGTATCAGGTGCTGTGTATCAGACGCTGTGTATCAGATGCTGTGTATCAGATGCTGTGTATCAGACGCTATGCATCAGACGCTGTGTATCAGGCGCTGTGTATCAGGAGCTGTGTATCAGGTGCTGTGTATCAGGCACTGTGTATCAGGCGCTGCGTATCAGGCGCTGCGTATCAGTTGCTGTGTATCAGGTGCTGTGTATCAGGTGCTGTGTATCAGGTGCTGTGTTTCAGACGCTGTGTATCAGACGCTGTGTATCAGGCGCTGTGTATCAGTTGCTGTGTATCAGGTGCTGTGTATCAGATGCTGTGTATCAGGTGCTGTGTATCAGGCGCTGTGGAGCAGGTGCTGTGTATTAGGCGCTGTGGAGCAGGTGCTATGTATCAGGCGCTGTGTATCAGGCGCTGTGTATCAGGTGCTGTGTATCAGGTGCTGTATATCACACGCTGTGTATCAGGCGCTGTGGATCAGGTGCTGTGTATCAGGTGCTGTGTATCAGATGCTGTGTATCAGGTGCTGTGCATGAGATGCTGTGTATCAGACGCTGTGTATCAGGTGCTTTGTATCAGATGCTGTGTATCAGGCGCTGTGTATCAGATGCTGTGTATCAGGTGCTGTGTATCAGACGCTGTGTATCAGGCGCGGCGTATCAGGCGCTGTGTATCAGGCTCTGTGTATCAGGCGCTGTGTATCAGACACTGTGTATCAGGCGCTGTGTATCAGGCGCTGTGTATCAGGTTCTGTGTATCAGGTGCTGTGTATCAGGCGCGGTGTATCAGGCGCTGTGTATCAGACGCTGTGTATCAGGCGCTGTGTATCAGGTGCTGCGTATGAGGCGCTGTGTATCAGACGCTGTGTATCAGGCGCTGTGTATCAGACGCTGTGGATCAGACGCTGTGGATCAGGCGATGTGTATCAGGCGCTGTGTATCAGGCGCTGTGTATCAGACGCTGTGTATTAGTCGCTGTGTATCAGGTGCTGTGTATCAGGTGCTGTGTATCAGATGCTGTGTATCAGGTGCTTTGTATCAGGTGCTGTGTATCAGGCGCTGTGTATCAGGTGCTGTGTATCAGGTGCTATGTATCAGGTGCTGTGTATCAGGCGCTGTGTATCAGACGCTGTGTATCAGGCGTTGTGTATCAGGTGCTGTGTATCAGACGCTGTGTATCAGGCGCTGTGTATCAGATGCTCTGTATCAGATGCTGTGTATCAGGCGCTGTGTATCAGGTGCTGTGTATCAGGCGCTGTGCATCAGATGCTGTGTATCAGGTGCTGTGTATCAGGCGCTGTGCATCAGGCGCTGTGCATCAGGCGCTGTGTATCAGGCACTGTGTATCAGGCGCTGTGTATCAGGTGCTGTGTATCAGACGCTGTGTATCAGGGGGCTTTGTATCAGATGCTGTGTATCAGGCGCTGTGTATCAGGTGCTGTGTATCAGGCGCTGTGTATCAGGCGCTGTGTATCAGACGCTGTGTATCAGGCGCTGTGTATCAGGCACTGTGTATCAGGCGCTGTGTATTCAGGCGCTGTGTATCAGGCGCTGTGTATCAGGTGCTTGTATCAGATGCTGCTGTATCAGGCTGCTGTGTATCAGTGCTGTGTATCAGATGCTGTGTAATCAGGCGCTGTGTATCAGGCGCTGTGTATCAGGAGCGTGTATCAGGCGCTGTGTATCAGTCGCTGTGTATCAGGTGCTGATGTATCAGTGCTGTGTATCAGAGGCTGCTGTATCAGATGCTGTGTATCAGGTCGCTGTGTATCAGACGCTGTGCTATCAGGACGCTGTGTATCAGGTGCTGTGTATCAGGAGCTGTGTATCAGACGCTGTGTATCAGGCGCTGTGTATCAGACGCTGTGTATCAGATGCTGGTATCAGAGCTGTGTATCAGGTGCCTGTGTATCAGGCCACTGTGTATCAGGCGCTGTGTATCAGGCGCTGTGTATCAGGTGCTGTGTATCAGCGCATGTGTATCACGATGCTGTGTATCAGACGCTGTGTATCAGACGTGTGTATCAGCACGCTGTGTATCAGGCGCTGTGTATCAGGTGCTGTGTATCAGGACGCTGTGTATCAGGTGCTGTGTATCAGACGCTGTGTATCAGGGTGCCTGTGTATCAGGTGCTGTGTATCAGGCGCTGTGTATCAGGCGCTGTGTATCAGGCAGCTGTGTATCAGGCGCTGTGTATCAGGCGCTGTGTATCAGATGCTGTGTATCAGGCGCTGTGTATCAGCGCTGTGTATCAGAGCTGTGTATCAGGCGCTGTGTATCAGGCTGCTGTGTATCAGCGCTGTGTATCAGACGCTGTGTATCAGACGCTGTGTATCAGGCGCTGTGTATCAGACGCTGTGTATCAGGCGCTGTGTATCAGGCGCTGTGTATCAGCGCTGTGTATCAGATGCTGTGTATCAGGCGCTGTGTATCAGGTGCTGTGTATCAGCGCTGTGTATCAGGTGCTGTGTATCAGGTGCTGTGTATCAGACGCTGTGTATCAGACGCTGTGTATCAGGCGCTGTGTATCAGGCGCTGTGTATCAGGCGCTGTGTATCAGACGCTGTGTATCAGGCGCTGTGTATCAGGTGCTGTGTATCAGGTGCTGTGTATCAGATGCTGTGTATCAGGTGCTGTGTATCAGGTGCTGTGTATCAGGCGCTGTGTATCAGGTGCTGTGTATCAGGTGCTGTGTATCAGGTGCTGTGTATCAGGCGCTGTGTATCAGACGCTGTGTATCAGGCGTTGTGTATCAGGTGCTGTGTATCAGGACGCTGTGTATCAGGCGCTGTGTATCAGATGCTGGTATCAGATGCTGTGTATCAGGCGCTGTGTATCAGGTGCTGTGTATCAGGCGCTGTGTATCAGATGCTGTGTATCAGGTGCTGTGTATCAGGCGCTGTGTATCAGGCGCTGTGCATCAGGCGCTGTGTATCAGGCACTGTGTATCAGGCGCTGTGTATCAGGTGCTGTGTATCAGACGCTGTGTATCAGGGCTTTGTATCAGATGCTGTGTATCAGGCGCTGTGTATCAGGATGCTGTGTATCAGATGCTGTGTATCAGGCGCTGTGTATCAGGCGCTGTGTATCAGGCGCTGTGTATCAGGGCTGTGTATCAGGCGCTGTGTATCAGCGCTGTGTATCAGGCGCTTTGTATCAGCGCTGTGTATCAGGTGCTGTGTATCAGGTGCTGTGTATCAGGCGCTGTGTATCAGACGCTGTGTATCAGGTGCTGTGTATCAGGTGCTGTGTATCAGGCGCTGTGTATCAGATGCTGTGTATCAGCTGCTGTGTATCAGGCGCTGTGTATCAGACGCTGTGTATCAGCTGCTGTGTATCAGGTGCTGTGTATCAGACGCTGTGTATCAGGCGCTGTGTATCAGATGCTGTGTATCAGACGCTGTGTATCAGGCGCTGTGTATCAGATGCTGTGTATCAGAGCTGTGTATCAGGTGCTGTGTATCAGGGCTGTGTATCAGGGCTGCGTATCAGGCGCTGTGTATCAGGTCGCTGTGTATCAGGTGCTGTGTATCAGACGCTGTGTGTATCAGGCGCTGTGTATCAGGTGCTGTGTATCAGGCGCTGTGTTCACACGCTGTGTATCAGGCGCTGTGAATCAGACGCTGTGTATCAGACGCTGTGTATCAGACGCTGTGGATCAGGCGCTGTGTGTCAGGCGCTGTGGATCAGGCGCTGTGTATCAGGTGCTGTGTATCAGATGCTGTGTATCAGGTGCTGTGTATCAGTGCTGTGTATCAGACGCTGTGTATCAGGCGCTGTGTATCAGATGCTGTGTATCAGGTGCTGTGTATCAGGTGCTGTGTATCAGGTGCTGTGTATCAGGTGCTGTGTATCAGGTGCTGTGTATCAGGTGCTGTGTATCAGGTGCTGTGTATCAGGTGCTGTGTATCAGGCGCTGTGTATCAGGCGCTGTGTATCAGACGCTGTGTATCAGGTGCTGTGTATCAGGCGCTGTGTATCAGGTGCTGTGTATCAGACGCTGTGTATCAGATGCTGTGTATCAGATGCTGTGTATCAGGCGCTGTGTATCAGATGCTGTGTATCAGGAGCTGTGTATCAGGTGCTGTGTATCAGGCCTGTGTATCAGTGCTGTGTATCAGGCCGCTGTGTATCAGGTCGCTGTGTATCAGGCGCTGTGTATCAGGTGCTGTGTATCAGGTGCTGTGTATCAGACGCTGTGTATCAGGTGCTGTGTATCAGACGCTGTGTATCAGTTGCTGTGTATCAGTCGCTGTGTATCAGACGCTGTGTATCAGGCGCTGTGTATCAGGCGCTGTGTATCAGATCTGTATCAGCGCTGTGTATCAGATGCTGTGTATCAGGGTGCTGTGTATCAGACGCTGTGTATCAGGCGCTGTGTATCAGTGCTGTGTATCAGGCGCTGTGTATCTGAGCGCTGTGTATCAGGCGCTGTGTATCAGCTGCTGTGTATCAGATGCTGTGTATCAGGTGCTGTGTATCAGGCGCTGTGTATCAGGTGCTGTGTATCAGGTGCTGTGTATCAGGCGCTGTGTATCAGATGCTGTGTATCAGGCGCTGTGTATCAGATGCTGTGTATCAGACGCTGTGTATCAGGTGCTGTGTATCAGAGCTGTGTATCAGGCGCTGTGTATAGACGCTGTGTATCAGGTGCTGTGTACAGGTGCTGTGTATCAGATGCTGTGTATCAGATGCTGTGTATCAGACGCTGTGTATCAGGAGCTGTGTATCAGAGCTGTGTATCAGATCGCTGTGTATCAGCGCTGTGTATCAGATGCTGTGTATCAGGTGCTGTGTATCAGATGCTGTGTATCAGGCGCTGTGTATCAGGCGCTGTGTATCAGTGCTGTGTATCAGATGCTGTGTATCAGATGCTGTGTATCAGATGCTGTGTATCAGACGCTGTGTATCAGGTCGCTGTGTATCAGATGCTGTGTATCAGAGCTGTGTATCAGAGCTGTGTATCAGATGCTGTGTATCAGACGCTGTGTATCAGGCGCTGTGTATCAGGTGCTGTGTATCAGG
>JASTWF010000153.1:0-125860 GCA_030390025.1 Squalus acanthias | reverse complement strand
GCTGTGTAATCAGGATGCTGTGTAATGCAGCTGTGTATACAGGCGCTGTGTAATCAGGTCGCTGTGTATCAGGCACTGTATGTATCAGGTACGACTGTGTATCAGTGCGGCTGTATCAGGTGCGCTGTGTATCAGACGCTGTGTATTCAGGAGCTGTGTATCAGAACTGGTGTATCAGTGCTGTGTATCCGACGCTGTAGTATCAGAAGTTAGTGTATCAGACTGCTGTGTATCAGGATGCTGTGTAGCAGACTGCTGTGTATCAGGAGCTGTGTATCAGGGACCTAGTGTGTCAGGTGCTGGTGTTTCAGGCGCTGTGTATCAGGACCTGTGTATCAGGATGCTGCTGTATCACGTGCTGCTATCCAGTCGCTGTGTATCAGGCTGCTGTGTATCAGGGCGCTGGTGTATCAGTGCAGCTGTGTATCACGGCGCTGTGTATCAGGCACTGTGTATCAGGACCGCTGTGTATCAGGCGCAGTGCTATCAGGACGCTGTGTATCGAGGTGCTGTGTATCAGGCGCTGTGTATCAGGTGCTGTGTATCAGGCGCTGTGTATCAGGCGCTGCGTATCAGACGCTGTGTATCAGACGCTGTGTATCAGATGCTGTGTAACAGACGCTGTGTATCAGGAGCTGCGTATCAGGCGCTGTGTATCAGATGCTGTGTATTAGACGCTGTGTATCAGATGCTGTGTAGCATACGCTGTGTATCAGGTGCTGTGTATCAGGCGCTGTGTATCAGACGCTGTGTATCAGACGCTGTGTATCAGACGCTGTGTAGCAGACGCTGAGTATCAGGTGCTGCATATCAGGTGCTGCGTATCAGGCGCTGTGTATCAGACGCTGTGTATCAGGTGCTGTGTATCAGGCGCTGTGTATCAGGTGCTGTGTATCAGGCGCTGTGTATCAGGTGCTGTGTATCAGATGCTGTGTATCAGATGCTGTGTATCAGGTGCTGCGTATCAGGCGCTGTGTATCAGATGCTGTGTATCAGATGCTGTGTATCAGATGCTGTGTATCAGGTGCTGTGTATCAGGTGCTGTGTATCAGAGGCTGTGTATCAGATGCTGTGTATCAGACGCTGTGTATCAGAGGCTGTGTATCAGGTGCTGTGTATCAGGCGCTGTGTATCAGGTGCTGTGTATCAGGTGCTGTGTATCAGGCATTGTGTATCAGGTGCTGTGTATCAGACGCTGTGTATCAGATGCTGCGTATCAGGTGCTGCGTATCAGGCGCTGTGTATCAGGCGCTGTGTATCAGGCGCTGTGTATCAGGTGCTGTGTATCACGCGCTGTGTATCAGGCGCTGTGTATCAGACGCTGTGTATCAGGCGCAGTGTATCAGACGCTGTGTATCAGGTGCTGTGTATCAGACGCTCTGTATCAGACTTGTGTATCAGACGCTGTGTATCAGGCGCTGTGTATCAGGTGCTGTGTATCAGGCGCTGTGTATCAGGTGCTGTGTATCAGGTGCTGTGTATCAGACGCTGTGTATCAGACGCTGTGTATCAGGCGCTGTGTATCAGGCGCTGTGTATCAGGCGCTGTGTATCAGACGCTGTGTATCAGGCGCTGTGTATCAGGCGCTGTGTATCAGGCGCTGTGTATCAGGTGCTCTGTATCAGGTGCTGTGTATCAGGCGCTGTGTATCAGACGCTGTGTATCAGGCGCTGTGTATCACACGCTGTGTATCAGGCGCTGTGTATCAGGCGCTGTGTATCAGGTGCTGTGTATCAGATACTGTGTATCAGATGCTGTGTATCAGGTGCTGTTTATCAGACGCTGTGTATCAGGTGCTGTGTATCAGGTGCTGTGTATCAGGTGCTGTGTATCAGATGCTGTGTATCAGATGCTGTGTATCAGGTGCTGTGTATCAGACGCTGTGTATCAGGCGCTGTGTATCAGACGCTGTGTATCAGGCGCTGTTTATCAGGCGCTGTGTATCAGATGCTGTGTATCAGATGCTGTGTATCAGACGCTGTGTATCAGATGCTGTGTATCCGACGCTGTATATCAGAAGATATGTATCAGACGCTGTGTATCAGATGCTGTGTATCAGACGCTGTGTATCAGATGCTGTGTATCAGATGCTGTGTGTCAGGTGCTGTGTGTCAGGTGCTGTGTATCAGGCGCTGTGTATCAGATGCTGTGTATCAGATGCTGTGTATCAGATGCTGTGTATCCGACGCTGTATATCAGAAGATATGTATCAGATGCTGTGTATCAGATGCTGTGTATCAGACGCTGTGTATCAGACGCTGTGTATCAGATGCTGTGTATCAGATGCTGTGTATCAGGTGCTGTGTATCAGGTGCTGTGTATCAGGCGCTGTGTATCAGATGCTGTGTATCAGATGCTGCATATCAGGTGCTGCGTATCAGGCGCTGTGTATCAGATGCTGTGTATCAGATGCTGTGTATCAGGCGCTGTGTATCAGGTGCTGTGTATCAGGTGCTGTGTATCAGACGCTGTGTATCAGATGCTGTGTATCAGACGCTGTGTATCAGAGGCTGTGTATCAGGTGCTGTGTATCAGGCGCTGTGTATCAGGTGCTGTGTATCAGGCATTGTGTATCAGGTGCTGTGTATCAGACGCTGTGTATCAGATGCTGCGTATCAGGTGCTGCGTATCAGGCGCTGTGTATCAGGCGCTGTGTATCAGGCGCTGTGTATCAGGCACTGTGTATCACGCGCTGTGTATCAGGCACTGTGTATCAGACGCTGTGTATCAGGCGCAGTGTATCAGACGCTGTGTATCAGGTGCTGTGTATCAGACGCTCTGTATCAGACTTGTGTATCAGACGCTGTGTATCAGGCGCTGTGTATCAGGTGCTGTGTATCAGGCGCTGTGTATCAGGTGCTGTGTATCAGGTGCTGTGTATCAGACGCTGTGTATCAGACGCTGTGTATCAGGCGCTGTGTATCAGGCGCTGTGTATCAGGCGCTGTGTATCAGGCGCTGTGTATCAGACGCTGTGTATCAGGCGCTGTGTATCAGGCGCTGTGTATCAGGCGCTGTGTATCAGGCGCTCTGTATCAGGTGCTGTGTATCAGGCGCTGTGTATCAGACGTTGTGTATCAGGCGCTGTGTATCACACGCTGTGTATCAGGCGTTGTGTATCAGGCGCTGTGTATCAGGCGCTGTGTATCAGGTGCTGTGTATCAGATGCTGTGTATCAGATGCTGTGTATCAGGCGCTGTGTATCAGATGCTGTGTATCAGGTGCTGTGTATCAGGTGCTGTGTATCAGGTGCTGTGTATCAGGCGCTTTGTATCAGATGCTGTGTATCAGGCGCTGTGTATCACTCGCTGTGTATCAGACGCTGTGTATCAGATGCTGTGTATCAGGTGCTGTGTATCAGACGCTGTGTATCAGGTGGTGTGTATCAGGTGCTGTGTATCAGGCGCTGTGTATCAGACGCTGTGTATCAGACGCTGTGTATCAGGCGCTGTGTATCACACGCTGTGTATCAGAAGCTGTGTATCAGGTGCTGTGTATCAGGCACTGTGTATCAGGCGCTGTGTATCAGGCGCTGTGTATCAGGTGCTGTGTATCACACACTGTGTATCAGATGCTGTGTATCAGACGCTGTGTATCATGCGCTGTGTATCAGACGCTGTGTATCAGGCGCTGTGTATCAGGTGCTGTGTGTCACACGCTGTGTATCAGGCGCTGTGTATCAGGCGCTGTGTATCAGGCGCTGTGTATCAGGCACTGTGTATCAGGCGCTGTGTATCAGGCACTGTGTATCAGACGCTGTGTATCAGATGCTGTGTGTCACACGCTGTGTATCAGGCGCTGTGTATCAGGCGCTGTGTATCAGTCGCTGTGTATCAGGCGCTGGGTATCATGTGTTATGTATCAGGCGCTGTGTATGAGGCGCGGCGTATCAGATGCTGTGTATCAGATGCTGTGTATCAGGTGCTATGTATCAGGTGCTGTGTATCAGACGCTGTGTATCAGATGCTGTGTATCAGGTGCTGTGTATCAGGCATTGTGTATCAGGTGCCGTGTATCAGACGCTGTGTATCAGATGCTGTGTATCAGGCGCTGTGTATCAGGTGCTGTGTATCAGACTCTGTGTATCAGGTGCTGTGTATCAGGTGCTGTGTATCAGACGCTGTGTATCAGGTGCTGTGTATCAGGTGCTCTGTATTAGGCGCTGTGTATCAGACGCTGTGTATCAGACGCTGTGTATCAGGCGCTGTGTATCACACGCTGTGTATCAGGCGCTGTGGATCAGGCGCGGTGCATCAGATGCTGTGTATCACATGCTGTGTATAAGGCGCTGTGTATCAGGCGCTGTGTATCAGGCGCTGTGTATCAGACGCTGTGTATCAGATGCTGTGTATCAGGCGCTGTGTATCTGGCGCTGTGTATCAGATGCTGTGTATCAGACGCTGTGTATCAGATGCTGTGTATCAGGCGCTGTGTATCAGGTGCTGTGTATCAGACTCTGTGTATCAGGTGCTGTGTATCAGGTGCTGTGTATCAGGTGCTGTGTATCAGGCGCTGTGTATCAGATGCTGTGTATCAGGCGCTGTGTATCATGTGCTGTGTATCAGGCGCTGTGTATCAGATGCTGTGTATCAGGCGCTGTGTATCACATGCTGTGTATCAGATGCTGTGTATCAGATGCTGTGTATCAGGTGCTGTGTATCAGACGCTGTGTATCAGGTGCTGTGTATCAGGTGCTCTGTATTAGGCGCTGTGTATCAGATGCTGTGTATCAGACGCTGTGTATCAGGCGCTGTGTATCACACGCTGTGTATCAGACGCTGTGTATCAGGAGCTGTGTAACAGGCGCTGTGTATCAGGCGCTGTGTATCAGGCGCTGTGGATCAGGCGCGGTGTATCAGATGCTGTGTATCAGACGCTGTGTATCAGGCGCTGTGTATCACACGCTGTGTATCAGACGCTGTGTATCAGGAGCTGTGTATCAGGCGCTGTGTATCAGGCGCTGTGTATCAGGCGCTGTGGATCAGGCGCGGTGTATCAGATGCTGTGTATCACACGCTGTGTATCAGGCGCTGTGTATCAGGCGCTGTGTATCAGGCGCTGTGTATCAGGCGCTGTGTATCAGACACTGTGTATCAGGTGCTGTGTATCAGGCGCTGTGTATCAGGTGCTGTGTATCAGGCGCTGTGTATCAGGTGCTGTGTATCAGATGCTGTGTATCAGATGCTGTGTATCAGGTGCTGCGTATCAGGCGCTGTGTATCAGATGCTGTGTATCAGATGCTGTGTATCAGATGCTGTGTATCAGGTGCTGTGTATCAGGTGCTGTGTATCAGAGGCTGTGTATCAGATGCTGTGTATCAGACGCTGTGTATCAGAGGCTGTGTATCAGGTGCTGTGTATCAGGCGCTGTGTATCAGGTGCTGTGTATCAGACGCTGTGTATCAGGCGCTGTTTATCAGGCGCTGTGTATCAGATGCTGTGTATCGGATGCTGTGTATCAGACGCTGTGTATCAGATGCTGTGTATCCGACGCTGTATATCAGAAGATATGTATCAGACGCTGTGTATCAGATGCTGTGTATCAGACGCGGTGTATCAGATGCTGTGTATCAGATGCTGTGTGTCAGGTGCTGTGTATCAGGTGCTGTGTATCAGGCGCTGTGTATCAGATGCTGTGTATCAGATGCTGTGTATCAGATGCTGTGTATCCGACGCTGTATATCAGAAGATATGTATCAGACGCTGTGTATCAGATGCTGTGTATCAGATGCTGTGTATCAGATGCTGTGTATCAGATGCTGTGTATCAGGTGCTGTGTATCAGGTGCTGTGTATCAGGCGCTGTGTATCAGATGCTGTGTATCAGATGCTGTGTATCAGATGCTGCGTATCAGACGCTGTGTATCAGACGCTGTGTATCAGACGCTGTGTATCAGACGCTGTGTATCAGGAGCTGCGTATCAGGCGCTGTGTATCAGACGCTGTGTATTAGACGCTGTGTATCAGATGCTGTGTAGCATACGCTGTGTATCAGGTGCTGTGTAACAGGCGCTGTGTATCAGACGCTGTGTATCAGACGCTGTGTATCAGACGCTGTGTAGCAGACGTTGAGTATCAGATGCTGCATATCAGGTGCTGCGTATCAGGCGCTGTGTATCAGACACTGTGTATCAGGTGCTGTGTATCAGGCGCTGTGTATCAGGTGCTGTGTATCAGGCGCTGTGTCTCAGGTGCTGTGTATCAGATGCTGTGTATCAGATGCTGTGTATCAGGTGCTGCGTATCAGGCGCTGTGTATCAGATGCTGTGTATCAGATGCTGTGTATCAGATGCTGTGTATCAGGTGCTGTGTATCAGGTGCTGTGTATCAGAGGCTGTGTATCAGATGCTGTGTATCAGACGCTGTGTATCAGAGGCTGTGTATCAGGTGCTGTGTATCAGGCGCTGTGTATCAGGTGCTGTGTATCAGGTGCTGTGTATCAGGCATTGTGTATCAGGTGCTGTGTATCAGACGCTGTGTATCAGATGCTGCGTATCAGGTGCTGCGTATCAGGCGCTGTGTATCAGGCGCTGTGTATCAGGCGCTGTGTATCAGGTGCTGTGTATCACGCGCTGTGTATCAGGCGCTGTGTATCAGACGCTGTGTATCAGGCGCAGTGTATCAGACGCTGTGTATCAGGTGCTGTGTATCAGACGCTCTGTATCAGACTTGTGTATCAGACGCTGTGTATCAGGCGCTGTGTATCAGGTGCTGTGTATCAGGCGCTGTGTATCAGGTGCTGTGTATCAGGTGCTGTGTATCAGACGCTGTGTATCAGACGCTGTGTATCAGGCGCTGTGTATCAGGCGCTGTGTATCAGGCGCTGTGTATCAGACGCTGTGTATCAGGCGCTGTGTATCAGGCGCTGTGTATCAGGCGCTGTGTATCAGGTGCTCTGTATCAGGTGCTGTGTATCAGGCGCTGTGTATCAGACGCTGTGTATCAGGCGCTGTGTATCACACGCTGTGTATCAGGCGCTGTGTATCAGGCGCTGTGTATCAGGTGCTGTGTATCAGATACTGTGTATCAGATGCTGTGTATCAGGTGCTGTTTATCAGACGCTGTGTATCAGGTGCTGTGTATCAGGTGCTGTGTATCAGGTGCTGTGTATCAGATGCTGTGTATCAGATGCTGTGTATCAGGTGCTGTGTATCAGACGCTGTGTATCAGGCGCTGTGTATCAGACGCTGTGTATCAGGCGCTGTTTATCAGGCGCTGTGTATCAGATGCTGTGTATCAGATGCTGTGTATCAGACGCTGTGTATCAGATGCTGTGTATCCGACGCTGTATATCAGAAGATATGTATCAGACGCTGTGTATCAGATGCTGTGTATCAGACGCTGTGTATCAGATGCTGTGTATCAGATGCTGTGTGTCAGGTGCTGTGTGTCAGGTGCTGTGTATCAGGCGCTGTGTATCAGATGCTGTGTATCAGATGCTGTGTATCAGATGCTGTGTATCCGATGCTGTATATCAGAAGATATGTATCAGATGCTGTGTATCAGATGCTGTGTATCAGACGCTGTGTATCAGACGCTGTGTATCAGATGCTGTGTATCAGATGCTGTGTATCAGGTGCTGTGTATCAGGTGCTGTGTATCAGGCGCTGTGTATCAGATGCTGTGTATCAGATGCTGCATATCAGGTGCTGCGTATCAGGCGCTGTGTATCAGGTGCTGTGTATCAGGCACTGTGTATCAGGCGCTGTGTATCAGGCGCTGTGTATCAGGTGCTGTGTATCACACACTGTGTATCAGATGCTGTGTATCAGACGCTGTGTATCATGCGCTGTGTATCAGACGCTGTGTATCAGGCGCTGTGTATCAGGTGCTGTGTGTCACACGCTGTGTATCAGGCGCTGTGTATCAGGCGCTGTGTATCAGGCGCTGTGTATCAGGCACTGTGTATCAGGCGCTGTGTATCAGGCACTGTGTATCAGACGCTGTGTATCAGATGCTGTGTGTCACACGCTGTGTATCAGGCGCTGTGTATCAGGCGCTGTGTATCAGTCGCTGTGTATCAGGCGCTGGGTATCATGTGTTATGTATCAGGCGCTGTGTATGAGGCGCGGCGTATCAGATGCTGTGTATCAGATGCTGTGTATCAGGTGCTGTGTATCAGGCGCTGTGTATCAGGTGCTGAGTATCAGGTGCTGTGTATCAGACGCTGTGTATCAGACGCTGTGTATCAGGCGCTGTGTATCAGGCGCTGTGTATCAGGCGCTGTGTATCAGGCGCTGTGTATCAGACGCTGTGTATCAGGCGCTGTGTATCAGGCGCTGTGTAACAGGCGCTGTGTATCAGGCGCTCTGTATCAGGTGCTGTGTATCAGGCGCTGTGTATCAGACGTTGTGTATCAGGCGCTGTGTATCAGGTGCTGTGTATCAGGCGCGGTGTATCAGGTGCTGTGTATCAGTTGCTGTGTATCAGGCGCTGTGTATCAGGCACTGTGTATCAGGCGCTGTGTATCAGGCGCTGTGTATCAGGCGCTGTGTATCAGGCGCTGTGTATCAGGCGCTGTGTATCAGTTGCTGTGTATCAGGCGCTGTGTATCAGGCACTGTGTATCAGGCGCTGTGTATCAGGCGCTGTGTATCAGGCGCTGTGTATCAGGCGCTGTGTATCAGGCGCTGTGTATCAGGCGCTGGGTATCAGGCGCTGGGTATCAGGTGCTGTGTATCAGGCACTGTATATCAGGCGCTGTGTATCAGGCGCTGTGTATCAGATGCTGTGTATCACACGCTGTGTATCAGAAGCTGTGTATCAGGTGCTGTGTATCAGGCACTGTGTATCAGGCGCTGTGTATCAGGCGCTGTGTATCAGGTGCTGTGTATCACACACTGTGTATCAGATGCTGTGTATCAGACGCTGTGTATCATGCGCTGTGTATCAGACGCTGTGTATCAGGCGCTGTGTATCAGGTGCTGTGTGTCACACGCTGTGTATCAGGCGCTGTGTATCAGGCGCTGTGTATCAGGCGCTGTGTATCAGGCACTGTGTATCAGGCGCTGTGTATCAGGCACTGTGTATCAGACGCTGTGTATCAGATGCTGTGTGTCACACGCTGTGTATCAGGCGCTGTGTATCAGGCGCTGTGTATCAGTCGCTGTGTATCAGGCGCTGGGTATCATGTGTTATGTATCAGGCGCTGTGTATGAGGCGCGGCGTATCAGATGCTGTGTATCAGATGCTGTGTATCAGGTGCTATGTATCAGGTGCTGTGTATCAGACGCTGTGTATCAGATGCTGTGTATCAGGTGCTGTGTATCAGGCATTGTGTATCAGGTGCCGTGTATCAGACGCTGTGTATCAGATGCTGTGTATCAGGCGCTGTGTATCAGGTGCTGTGTATCAGACTCTGTGTATCAGGTGCTGTGTATCAGGTGCTGTGTATCAGACGCTGTGTATCAGGTGCTGTGTATCAGGTGCTCTGTATTAGGCGCTGTGTATCAGACGCTGTGTATCAGACGCTGTGTATCAGGCGCTGTGTATCACACGCTGTGTATCAGGCGCTGTGGATCAGGCGCGGTGCATCAGATGCTGTGTATCACATGCTGTGTATAAGGCGCTGTGTATCAGGCGCTGTGTATCAGGCGCTGTGTATCAGACGCTGTGTATCAGATGCTGTGTATCAGGCGCTGTGTATCAGGCGCTGTGTATCTGGCGCTGTGTATCAGATGCTGTGTATCAGACGCTGTGTATCAGATGCTGTGTATCAGGCGCTGTGTATCAGGTGCTGTGTATCAGACTCTGTGTATCAGGTGCTGTGTATCAGGTGCTGTGTATCAGGTGCTGTGTATCAGGCGCTGTGTATCAGATGCTGTGTATCAGGCGCTGTGTATCATGTGCTGTGTATCAGGCGCTGTGTATCAGATGCTGTGTATCAGGCGCTGTGTATCACACGCTGTGTATCAGATGCTGTGTATCAGATGCTGTGTATCAGGTGCTGTGTATCAGACGCTGTGTATCAGGTGCTGTGTATCAGGTGCTCTGTATTAGGCGCTGTGTATCAGATGCTGTGTATCAGACGCTGTGTATCAGGCGCTGTGTATCACACGCTGTGTATCAGACGCTGTGTATCAGGAGCTGTGTATCAGGCGCTGTGTATCAGGCGCTGTGTATCAGGCGCTGTGGATCAGGCGCGGTGTATCAGATGCTGTGTATCAGACGCTGTGTATCAGGCGCTGTGTATCACACGCTGTGTATCAGACGCTGTGTATCAGGAGCTGTGTATCAGGCGCTGTGTATCAGGCGCTGTGTATCAGGCGCTGTGGATCAGGCGCGGTGTATCAGATGCTGTGTATCACACGCTGTGTATCAGGCGCTGTGTATCAGGCGCTGTGTATCAGGCGCTGTGTATCAGGCGCTGTGTATCAGGTGCTGTGTATCAGGTGCTGTGTATCAGACGCTGTTTATCAGGTGCTGTGTATCACACGCTGTGTATCAGGCGCTGTGTATCAGGCGCTGTGTATCAGGCGCTGTGTATCAGGCACTGTGTATCAGATGCTGTGTATCAGACGCTGTTTATCAGGCGCTGTGTATCACACGCTGTGTATCAGGCGCTGTGTATCAGGCGCTGTGTATCAGGCGCTGTGTATCGGGCGCTGTGTATCAGGCGCTGTGTATCAGGTGCTGTGTATCACACGCTGTGTATCAGGCGCTGTGTATCAGACGCTGTGTATCAGGCGCAGTGTATCAGACGCTGTGTATCAGGTGCTGTGTATCAGACGCTCTGTATCAGGCTTGTGTATCAGACGCTGTGTATCAGGCGCTGTGTATCAGGTGCTGTGTATCAGGCGCTGTGTATCAGACGCTGTGTATCAGGTGCTGTGTATCAGGCACTGTGTATCAGGCGCTGTGTTTCAGACGCTGTGTATCAGACGCTGTGTATCAGATGCTGTGTGTCACACGCTGTGTATCAGGCGCTGTGTATCAGGCGCTGTGTATCAGTCGCTGTGTATCAGGCGCTGGGTATCATGTGTTATGTATCAGGCGCTGTGTATGAGGCGCGGCGTATCAGATGCTGTGTATCAGATGCTGTGTATCAGGTGCTATGTATCAGGTGCTGTGTATCAGACGCTGTGTATCAGATGCTGTGTATCAGGTGCTGTGTATCAGGCATTGTGTATCAGGTGCCGTGTATCAGACGCTGTGTATCAGATGCTGTGTATCAGGCGCTGTGTATCAGGTGCTGTGTATCAGACTCTGTGTATCAGGTGCTGTGTATCAGGTGCTGTGTATCAGACGCTGTGTATCAGGTGCTGTGTATCAGGTGCTCTGTATTAGGCGCTGTGTATCAGACGCTGTGTATCAGACGCTGTGTATCAGGCGCTGTGTATCACACGCTGTGTATCAGGCGCTGTGGATCAGGCGCGGTGCATCAGATGCTGTGTATCACATGCTGTGTATAAGGCGCTGTGTATCAGGCGCTGTGTATCAGGCGCTGTGTATCAGACGCTGTGTATCAGATGCTGTGTATCAGGCGCTGTGTATCTGGCGCTGTGTATCAGATGCTGTGTATCAGACGCTGTGTATCAGATGCTGTGTATCAGGCGCTGTGTATCAGGTGCTGTGTATCAGACTCTGTGTATCAGGTGCTGTGTATCAGGTGCTGTGTATCAGGTGCTGTGTATCAGGCGCTGTGTATCAGATGCTGTGTATCAGGCGCTGTGTATCATGTGCTGTGTATCAGGCGCTGTGTATCAGATGCTGTGTATCAGGCGCTGTGTATCACACGCTGTGTATCAGATGCTGTGTATCAGATGCTGTGTATCAGGTGCTGTGTATCAGACGCTGTGTATCAGGTGCTGTGTATCAGGTGCTCTGTATTAGGCGCTGTGTATCAGATGCTGTGTATCAGACGCTGTGTATCAGGCGCTGTGTATCACACGCTGTGTATCAGACGCTGTGTATCAGGAGCTGTGTATCAGGCGCTGTGTATCAGGCGCTGTGTATCAGGCGCTGTGGATCAGGCGCGGTGTATCAGATGCTGTGTATCAGACGCTGTGTATCAGGCGCTGTGTATCACACGCTGTGTATCAGACGCTGTGTATCAGGAGCTGTGTATCAGGCGCTGTGTATCAGGCGCTGTGTATCAGGCGCTGTGGATCAGGCGCGGTGTATCAGATGCTGTGTATCACACGCTGTGTATCAGGCGCTGTGTATCAGGCGCTGTGTATCAGGCGCTGTGTATCAGGCGCTGTGTATCAGGTGCTGTGTATCAGGTGCTGTGTATCAGACGCTGTGTATCAGGTGCTGTGTATCACACGCTGTGTATCAGGCGCTGTGTATCAGGCGCTGTGTATCAGGCGCTGTGTATCAGGCGCTGTGTATCAGGCGCTGTGTATCAGGCGCTGTGTATCAGGCGCTGTGTATCAGGCGCTGTGTATCAGACGCTGTGTATCAGGCGCAGTGTATCAGACGCTGTGTATCAGGTGCTGTGTATCAGACGCTGTGTATCAGACGCTGTGTTTCAGGTGCTGTGTATCAGGCGCTGTGTATCAGGCGCTGTGGATCAGGCGTGGTGTATCAGATGCTGTCTATCACATGCTGTGTATCAGGCGCTGTGTATCAGGCGCTGTGTATCAGGCGCTGTGTATCAGGCACTGTGTATCAGATGCTGTGTATCAGACGCTGTTTATCAGGCGCTGTGTATCACACGCTGTGTATCAGGCGCTGTGTATCAGGCGCTGTGTATCAGGCGCTGTGTATCGGGCGCTGTGTATCAGGCGCTGTGTATCAGGTGCTGTGTATCACACGCTGTGTATCAGGCGCTGTGTATCAGACGCTGTGTATCAGGCGCAGTGTATCAGACGCTGTGTATCAGGTGCTGTGTATCAGACGCTCTGTATCAGGCTTGTGTATCAGACGCTGTGTATCAGGCGCTGTGTATCAGGTGCTGTGTATCAGGCGCTGTGTATCAGACGCTGCGTATCAGATGCTGTGTGTCACACGCTGTGTATCAGGCGCTGTGTATCAGGCGCTGTGTATCAGTCGCTGTGTATCAGGCGCTGGGTATCATGTGTTATGTATCAGGCGCTGTGTATGAGGCGCGGCGTATCAGATGCTGTGTATCAGATGCTGTGTATCAGGTGCTATGTATCAGGTGCTGTGTATCAGACGCTGTGTATCAGATGCTGTGTATCAGGTGCTGTGTATCAGGCATTGTGTATCAGGTGCCGTGTATCAGACGCTGTGTATCAGATGCTGTGTATCAGGCGCTGTGTATCAGGTGCTGTGTATCAGACTCTGTGTATCAGGTGCTGTGTATCAGGTGCTGTGTATCAGACGCTGTGTATCAGGTGCTGTGTATCAGGTGCTCTGTATTAGGCGCTGTGTATCAGACGCTGTGTATCAGACGCTGTGTATCAGGCGCTGTGTATCACACGCTGTGTATCAGGCGCTGTGGATCAGGCGCGGTGCATCAGATGCTGTGTATCACATGCTGTGTATAAGGCGCTGTGTATCAGGCGCTGTGTATCAGGCGCTGTGTATCAGACGCTGTGTATCAGATGCTGTGTATCAGGCGCTGTGTATCTGGCGCTGTGTATCAGATGCTGTGTATCAGACGCTGTGTATCAGATGCTGTGTATCAGGCGCTGTGTATCAGGTGCTGTGTATCAGACTCTGTGTATCAGGTGCTGTGTATCAGGTGCTGTGTATCAGGTGCTGTGTATCAGGCGCTGTGTATCAGATGCTGTGTATCAGGCGCTGTGTATCATGTGCTGTGTATCAGGCGCTGTGTATCAGATGCTGTGTATCAGGCGCTGTGTATCACACGCTGTGTATCAGATGCTGTGTATCAGATGCTGTGTATCAGGTGCTGTGTATCAGACGCTGTGTATCAGGTGCTGTGTATCAGGTGCTCTGTATTAGGCGCTGTGTATCAGATGCTGTGTATCAGACGCTGTGTATCAGGCGCTGTGTATCACACGCTGTGTATCAGACGCTGTGTATCAGGAGCTGTGTATCAGGCGCTGTGTATCAGGCGCTGTGTATCAGGCGCTGTGGATCAGGCGCGGTGTATCAGATGCTGTGTATCAGACGCTGTGTATCAGGCGCTGTGTATCACACGCTGTGTATCAGACGCTGTGTATCAGGAGCTGTGTATCAGGCGCTGTGTATCAGGCGCTGTGTATCAGGCGCTGTGGATCAGGCGCGGTGTATCAGATGCTGTGTATCACACGCTGTGTATCAGGCGCTGTGTATCAGGCGCTGTGTATCAGGCGCTGTGTATCAGGCGCTGTGTATCAGGTGCTGTGTATCAGGTGCTGTGTATCAGACGCTGTGTATCAGGTGCTGTGTATCACACGCTGTGTATCAGGCGCTGTGTATCAGGCGCTGTGTATCAGGCGCTGTGTATCAGGCGCTGTGTATCAGGCGCTGTGTATCAGGCGCTGTGTATCAGGCGCTGTGTATCAGGCGCTGTGTATCAGACGCTGTGTATCAGGCGCTGTGTATCAGACGCTGTGTATCAGGTGCTGTGTATCAGACGCTGTGTATCAGACGCTGTGTTTCAGGTGCTGTGTATCAGGCGCTGTGTATCAGGCGCTGTGGATCAGGCGTGGTGTATCAGATGCTGTCTATCACATGCTGTGTATCAGGCGCTGTGTATCAGGCGCTGTGTATCAGGCGCTGTGTATCAGGCACTGTGTATCAGATGCTGTGTATCAGACGCTGTTTATCAGGCGCTGTGTATCAGGCGCTGTGTATCAGGCGCTGTGTATCAGGCGCTGTGTATCAGGCGCTGTGTATCAGGCGCTGTGTATCAGGCGCTGTGTATCAGGTGCTGTGTATCACACGCTGTGTATCAGGCGCTGTGTATCAGACGCTGTGTATCAGGCGCAGTGTATCAGACGCTGTGTATCAGGTGCTGTGTATCAGACGCTCTGTATCAGGCTTGTGTATCAGACGCTGTGTATCAGGCGCTGTGTATCAGGTGCTGTGTATCAGGCGCTGTGTATCAGACGCTGTGTATCAGGTGCTGTGTATCAGGCACTGTGTATCAGGCGCTGTGTTTCAGACGCTGTGTATTAGGCGCTGTGTATCAGATGCTGTGTATCAGTTGCTGTGTATCAGACGCTGTGTATCAGGTGCTGTGTATCAGGCGCTGTGTATCAGGCACCGTGTATCACACGCTGTGTATCAGGTGCTGTGTATCAGACGCTGTGTATCAGGTGCTGTGTATCAGATGCTGTGTATCAGATGCTGTGTATCAGGTGCTGTGTATCAGGCGCTGTGTATCAGTCACTGTTTATCAGATGCTGTGTATCAGGCGCTGTGTATCAGATGCTGTGTATCAGGCGCTGTGTATCAGGCGCTGTGTATCAGGCGCTGTGTATCAGGCGCTGTGTATCAGGCGCTGTGTATCAGGCGCTGTGTATCAGGCGCTGTGTAGCAGACGCTGTGTATCAGACGCTGTGTATCAGGCGCTGTGTATCAGGCGCTGTGTATCAGGTGCTGTGTATCAGGTGCTCTGTATCAGGTGCTCTGTATCAGGCGCTGTGTATCAGACGCTGTGTATCAGACGCTGTGTATCAGGCGCTGTGTATCAGATGCTGTGTATCATACGCTGTGTATCAGGTGCTGTGTATCAGACGCTGTGTATCAGGCGCTGTGTATCAGGCGCTGTGTATCAGGCGCTGTGTATCAGATGCTGTGTATCACACGCTGTGTATCAGGCACTGTGTATCAGGCGCTGTGTATCAGGCGCTGTGTATCAGGCACTGTGTATCAGGTGCTGTGTATCAGATGCTGTGTATCAGATGCTGTGTATCAGGTGCTGTGTACCAGGCGCTGTGTATCAGTCACTGTTTATCAGACGCTGTGTATCAGGCGCTGTGTATCAGATGCTGTGTATCAGGCGCTGTGTATCAGGCGCTGTGTATCAGGCGCTGTGTATCAGGCGCTGTGTATCAGGCGCTGTGTATCAGGCGCTGTGTATCAGGCGCTGTGTAGCAGATGCTGTGTATCAGACGCTGTGTATCAGGCGCTGTGTATCAGGCGCTGTGTATCAGGTGCTGTGTATCAGGTGCTCTGTATCAGGTGCTCTGTATCAGGCGCTGTGTATCAGACGCTGTGTATCAGACGCTGTGTATCAGGCGCTGTGTATCAGATGCTGTGTATCATACGCTGTGTATCAGGTGCTGTGTATCAGACGCTGTGTATCAGGCGCTGTGTATCAGGCGCTGTGTATCAGGCGCTGTGTATCAGATGCTGTGTATCACACGCTGTGTATCAGGCGCTGTGTATCAGGCGCTGTGTATCAGGCGCTGTGTATCAGGCACTGTGTATCAGGTGCTGTGTATCTGACGCTGTGTATCAGGCGCTGTGTATCACACGCTGTGTATCAGGCGCTGTGTATCAGGCGCTGTGTATCAGGCGCTGTGTATCAGGTGCTGTGTATCAGGCGCTGTGTATCAGGCGCTGTGTATCACACGCTGTGTATCAGGCGCTGTGTATCAGACGCTGTGTATCAGGCGCAGTGTATCAGACGCTGTGTATCAGACGCTCTGTATCAGGCTTGTGTATCAGACGCTGTGTATCAGGCGCTGTGTATCAGGCGCTGTGTATCAGGCGCTGTGTATCAGGCGCTGTGTATCAGACGCTGTGTATCAGGTGCTGTGTATCAGGCGCTGTGTATCAGGCGCTGTGTTTCAGACGCTGTGTATCAGGCGCAGTGTATCAGATGCTGTGTATCAGACGCTCTGTATCAGGCTTGTGTATCAGACGCTGTGTATCAGGCGCTGTGTATCAGGCGCTGTGTATCAGGCGCTGTGTATCAGGCGCTGTGTATCAGACGCTGTGTATCAGGTGCTGTGTATCAGGCGCTGTGTATCAGGCGCTGTGTTTCAGACGCTGTGTATCAGTTGCTGTGTATCAGACGCTGTGTATCAGGTGCTGTGTATCCAGCGCTGTGTATCAGGCGCTGGGTATCAGACAGTGTATCAGGTGCTGTGTATTAGACGCTGTGTATCAGGTGCTGTGTATCAGACGCTGTGTATCAGGCGCTGTGTATCAGACGCTGTGTATCAGGTGCTGTGTATTAGACGCTGTGTATCAGGTGCTGTGTATCAGACGCTGTGTATCAGACACTGTGTATCAGGTGCTGTGTATCAGGCGCTGTGTATCAGTCACTGTGTATCAGACGCTGTGTATCAGACGCTGTGTATCAGGCGCTGTGTATCAGGCGCTGTGTATCAGGCGCTGTGTATCAGGTGCTGTGTGTCAGGCGCTGTGTATCAGGCGCTGTGTATCAGACGCTGTGTATCAGACGCTGTGTATCAGGCGCTGTGTATCAGACACTGTGTATCAGACACTGTGTATCAGACGCTGTGTATCAGGCGCTGTGTATCAGGTGCTGGGTATCAGGCGCTGTTTGTCAGGCGCTGTGTATCAGGCGCTGTGTTTCAGGTGCTGGGTATCAGGCGCTGTGTATCAGGCGCTGTGTATCAGGCGCTGTGTATCAGTTGCTCTGTATCAGGTGCTGTGTATCAGACGCTGTGTATCAGGTGCTGGGTATCAGTTGCTGTGTATCAGACGCTGTGTATCAGACGCTGTGTATCAGGTGCTGGGTATCAGGTGCTCTGTATCAGGTGCTGTGTATCAGACGCTGTGTATAACCGGCTGACGATTCGATACCGCTCGTTTTGCCCCAGCGCCCAAGATGAATTTCTCGGCCTATCTTTCGGGACCAAATTAATTGATGTTTGGAAAAGTATGGACTAATAAATGAAAGTCAGCACAGATTTGTTAAAGGCAAACCGTGTCTGACTGACTTGTTTGAGTTCTTTGATGAAGTAATGGAAAGGGCTGGTGAGGGTAGTGCGGTTGATGCTGTGTATATGGACTTTCAAAAGGCATTTGATAACGTACCACATATTCGGCTTGTTAGCAAAATTAAAGTCCATGGGATAAAATGGGCAGCGACAGCATGGATACAAAACTGGCTATTGACAGAAAGCAGAGAGTAGTGGTGAACGGTTGGTTATCAGACCGGAGATAATTGTGCAGTGGTGTCCCCCTGGGGCCGGTATTAGGACCACTGCTCTTTTTGATATATATTAATGACCTGAACTTGGGCATACAGGGAATAATTTCAAAGATTCCTGTGATCCCCACTCTGTGACCCCTGACCCTGTGACCCCCCGACCCTTTGAAGCCCACCCTTTGATCCCCGACCCTGTGACCTCCCACCCTGTGACCCCAAACCCTGTGAACCCCCCCCACCTTCCAACATATGCCACATCACAACTCGTCTCGTTACAGATGCTGCAACATCTGCGACAAAGGCATTCCAGGCATCTGGCAGCAGCTGTGAAGTGCTCCAGCTGGGGTTACTCACACACATTCCAGCAATGCACAATCGCAGATCACCGAGATCGCCAGCATTGACTGAGGAATTCCGCACTTCACAGACATGCTCAGAATCAGGCTCCCGCCCCCTCCCCCTCCTCCCCTTCCCCTCCCCTTTCCCATCCCTCTCCCCCTCCCGCCCCCTCCCCTTCCCCTCCCCCTTCCCCTCCCCCTCCCGCCCTTCTCCCCCTCCCTCCCCTCCCCCCGCCCCCTCCCCCTTCCCCTCCCCCTCCCGCCCTCCCCTCCCCTCCCCGTCCCCCTCCCCTCCCCCTTCCCCTCCCCCTCCCGCCCTCCTCCCCTCCCCCTCCCCCTCCGCTTCCCCTCCCCCTCCCCCTCCTGCCCTCCTCCCCTTCCCCTCCCGTCCCTTCCCCTCCCCTTCCCCTCCCCCTCCCCTCCCCCTTCCCCTCCCCCTCCCGCCCTCCTCCCCTCCCCCTCCCCCTCCCCTTCCCCTCCCCCTCCCCCTCCAGCCCACCTCCCCTCCCCTTCCCCTCCCCCTTCCCCTCCCCCTCCCGCCTTCCTCCCCTCCCCCTCCCCCTCCGCTTCCCCTCCCCCTCCCCCTCCCGCCCTACTCCCCTTCCCCTCCCCCTCCCCACCCCCTCCCCTCCCCCTCCCCCTCCACCTCCCCTCCCCCTCCCGCCCCCTCCCCTTCCCCTCCCCCTCCCCCTCCCCTCCCCCTCCCGCCCCCTTCCCTTCCCCTCCCCCGCCCCTCCCTGTTCCCCTCCCCCTCCCCTTCCCCTCCCCCTCCCGACCCTCCCCTTCCCCTCCCCCTCCCCCTCCCGCCCCCTCCCCTTCCCCTCCCACTCCCCCTCCTGCACCCCATCGCCCTCCCCCTCCCCATCGCCCTCCCCCTCCTGCGCCCCATCCCCATCGCCCTCCCCCTCCCCCTCCCCTTCCCCTCCCCCTCCCCTCCCCCTTCCCCTCCCCCTCCTGCACCCCATCGCCCTCCCCCACCTGCGCCCCATCCCCATCGCCCGCCTCCTCCACTTCCCCTTCCCCTTCCCTTCCCCCTCCTGCGCCCCATCCCCATCGCCCTCCCCCTCCCCTTCCCCTCCCCCTCCCCTTCCCCTCCCCTTCCCCTCCCCCTCCCCTCCTCCTCCCCTTCCCCTCCCCCTCCTGCACCCCATCCCCATCGCCCTCCTCCTCCCCATCCCCCGCCCCCTCCACTTCACCTCCCCCTCCCGCCCCCCCTCCCCTCCCTACCCCAGTGAAAGTCAGCACCTTCAGGAACTGTACCCCAGTGAGAGTCAACACCTTCAGGAACTGTACCCCAGTGAGAGCCAGCACCTTCAGGGACTGTACCCCAGTGAGAGTCAGCACCTTCAGGGACTGTACCCCAGTGAGAGCCAGCACTCTCAGGGACTGTACCCCAGTGAGAGTCAGCACTCTCAGGGACTGTACCCCAGTGAGAGTCAGCACCTTCAGGAACTGTACCCCAGTGAGAGTCAGCACCTTCAGGAACTGTACCCTAGAGAGAGTCAGCACCTTCAGGAACTGTACCCCAGTGAGAGTCAGCACCTTCAGGGACTGTACCCTAGAGAGAGTCAGCACCTTCAGGAACTGTACCCCAGTGAGAGTCAGCACCTTCAGGGACTGTACCCTAGAGAGAGTCAGCACCTTCAGGAACTGTATCCCAGTGAGAGTCAGCACCTTCAGGAACTGTACCCCAGTGAGAGTCAGCACCTTCAGGAACTGTACCCCAGTGAGAGTCAACACCTTCAGGAACTGTACCCCAGTGAGAGTCAGCACCTTCAGGAACTGTACCCCAGTGAGAGTCAACACCTTCAGGAACTGTACCCTAGAGAGAGTCAGCACCTTCAGGAACTGTACCCCAGTGAGAGTCAGCACCTTCAGGGACTGTACCCTAGAGAGAGTCAGCACCTTCAGGAACTGTACCCCAGTGAGAGTCAACACCTTCAGGAACTGTACCCCAGTGAGAGTCAGCACCTTCAGGGACTGTACCCCAGTGAGAGTCAGCACCTTCAGGGACTGTACCCCAGTGAGAGCCAGCACTCTCAGGGACTGTACCCCAGTGAGAGTCAGCACTCTCAGGGACTGTACCCCAGTGAGAGTCAGCACCTTCAGGGACTGTACCCCAGTGAGAGCCAGCACCCTCAGGAACTGTACCCCAGTGAGAGCCAGCACTCTCAGGGACTGTACCCCAGTGAGAGTCAGCACCTTCAGGAACTGTACCCCAGTGAGAGTCAGCACCTTCAGGGACTGTACCCCAGTGAGAGTCAGCACCTTCAGGAACTGTACCCCAGTGAGAGTCAGCACCTTCAGGAACTGTACCCCAGTGAGAGTCAGCACCTTCAGGAACTGTACCCCAGTGAGAGTCAGCACCTTCAGGGACTGTACCCCAGTGAGAGTCAGCACTCTCAGGAGTGGAGGTGGAGAACTGACAGAGAGAAAGGAAGAAAGGAAGAAATTGTGTTGCACTGAGAGCGAGCAGGAGCTGCCTGGGCTGGATCTGAGGTAGGGCTCATTTAACTCTGATGTAAATAAGCACCTGTCTCTCTAGAGGGTGCCGTTGCCCCATGCACACACTCAGCTCCAGAGACAGGTAACTCTGGGCTGAAATGGCCAAGTGTGTCCTGGTCGCAGGAACTTTGTCCGGGTGAGATCAGAGTATGTGAGCGGTTTAAGAACGGGCGACGGTGCTCACCGTCCGGACTGTTCCCACCTGCTGATCGCGGCAGAACATCCCAGTGGCCGGGTGGCCAGAGCGAGGCCAGAGTGAGACTGAGTGAGGACGGAGTGAGGACGGAGTGAGGACGGAGTGAGGACGGAGTGAGACTGAGCGAGGCCGGAGCGAGGACGGAGTGAGACTGAGTGAGGACGGAGTGAGGCCGGAGCGAGGACGGAGTGAGGACGGAGTGAGGACGGAGTGAGGACGGAGTGAGACTGAGCGAGGCCGGAGCGAGGACGGAGTGAGACTGAGTGAGGACGGAGTGAGGCCGGAGCGAGGACGGAGTGAGGATGGAGCGAGGATGGAGCGAGGACGGAGTGAGGCCGGAGTGAGGCCGGAGTGAGGACGGAGTGAGGACGGAGTGAGGACGGAGTGAGGATGGAGTGAGACTGAGCGAAAATGGAGCGAGGACGGAGTGAGGCCGGAGTGAGGACGGAGTGAGGACAGAGCGAGGACGGAGTGAGACTGAGCGAGGATGGAGCGAGGACGGAGTGAGGCCAGAGTGAGGCCGGAGTGAGGACGGAGCGAGGACGGAGTGAGAACGGAGTGAGACTGAGCGAGGATGGAGTGAGGACGGAGTGAGGACGGAGTGAGGACGGAGTGAGACTGAGTGAGGACGGAGCGAGGCTGGAGCGAGGATGGAGCGAGGACGGAGCGAGGACGGAGTGAGACTGAGCGAGGCCGGAGCGAGGACGGAGTGAGGACGGAGTGAGGACGGAGTGAGGACGGAGTGAGACTGAGCGAGGCCGGAGCGAGGACGGAGTGAGGACGGAGTGAGACTGAGTGAGACTGAGCGAGGACGGAGTGAGGACGGAGTGAGACTGAGTGAGGACGGAGTGAGACTGAGTGAGGACAGAGTGAGACTGAGTGAGGACGGAGTGAGGACGGAGTGAGACTGAGCGAGGACGGAGTGAGGACGGAGTGAGACTGAGTGAGGACGGAGTGAGACTGAGTGAGGACAGAGTGAGACTGAGTGAGGACGGAGTGAGGACGGAGTGAGACTGAGTGAGGATGGAGCGAGGATGGAGCGAGGACGGAGCGAGACTGAGTGAGGACGGAGTGAGGACGGAGTGAGACTGAGCGAGGACGGAGTGAGGCCGAGTGTGGCCGGAGTGAGGATGGAGTGAGGACGGAGCGAGGACGGAGTGAGGACGGAGTGAGGCCGGAGTGAGGACGGAGTGAGGACGGAGTGAGGCCGGAGCGAGGACGGAGCGAGGACGGAGCGAGGATGGAGCGAGGACGGAGTGAGGCCGGAGTGAGGTCAGAGTGAGGACGGAGTGAGGATGGAGTGAGGACGGAGTGAGACTGAGCGAGGATGGAGCGAGGGCGGAGTGAGGACGGAGTGAGGCCGGAGTGAGGACGGAGTGAGGACGGAGCGAGGACGGAGTGAGACTGAGCGAGGCCGGAGCGAGGACGGAGTGACACTGAGTGAGGACGGAGTGAGGCCGGAGCGAGGACGGAGTGAGGACGGAGTGAGGACAGAGTGAGGATGGAGTGAGGACGGAGTGAGACTGAGCGAGGCCGGAGCGAGGACGGAGTGAGACTGAGTGAGGACGGAGTGAGGCCGGAGCGAGGACGGAGTGAGGATGGAGCGAGGATGGAGCGAGGACGGAGTGAGGCCGGAGTGAGGCCGGAGTGAGGACGGAGTGAGGACGGAGTGAGGATGGAGTGAGACTGAGCGAAAATGGAGCGAGGACGGAGTGAGGCCGGAGTGAGGACGGAGCAAGGACGGAGTGAGGACGGAGTGAGGACGGAGTGAGGACGGAGTGAGGACGGAGCGAGGCCGGAGTGAGACTGAGCGAGGATGGAGCGAGGACGGAGTGAGGCCGGAGTGAGGCCGGAGTGAGGACGGAGCGAGGACGGAGTGAGAACGGAGTGAGACTGAGCGAGGATGGAGTGAGGACGGAGTGAGGACGGAGTGAGGACGGAGTGAGACTGAGTGAGGACGGAGCGAGGCTAGAGCGAGGATGGAGCGAGGACGGAGCGAGGACGGAGTGAGACTGAGCGAGGCCGGAGCGAGGACGGAGTGAGGACGGAGTGAGGACGGAGTGAGGACGGAGTGAGACTGAGCGAGGCCGGAGCGAGGACGGAGTGAGGACGGAGTGAGACTGAGTGAGACTGAGCGAGGACGGAGTGAGACTGAGTGAGGACAGAGTGAGACTGAGTGAGGACGGAGTGAGGACGGAGTGAGACTGAGTGAGGATGGAGTGAGGATGGAGCGAAGACGGAGCGAGACTGAGTGAGGACGGAGTGAGGACGGAGTGAGACTGAGCGAGGACGGAGTGAGGCCAGAGTGTGGCCGGAGTGAGGATGGAGTGAGGACGGAGCGAGGCCGGAGTGAGGACGGAGTGAGGCCGGAGTGAGGACGGAGTGAGGACGGAGTGAGGCCGGAGTGAGGCCGGAGTGAGGACGGAGTGAGACTGAGTGAGGCCAGAATGAGGCCAGAGTGAGGACGGAGTGAGGACGGAGCGAGGCCGGAGTGAGGCCGGAGTGAGGACGGAGTGAGGACGGAGCGAGGACTGAGTGAGGACGGAGCGAGGCCGGAGTGAGGCCGGAGTGAGGACGGAGTGAGGACGGAGCGAGGACTGAGTGAGGATGGAGCGAGGACGGAGCGAGGCCGGAGTGAGGCCGGAGCGAGGCCGGAGTGAGACTGAGTGAGGCCGGAGCGAGGACTGAGTGAGGACGGAGTGAGGCCGGAGCAAGGCCGGAGTGCAGTCGGAGCGAGGACGGAGTGTGGCCGGAGTGAGACTGAGTGAGGCCGGAGCGAGGACTGAGTGAGGCCGGAGTGAGGCCGGAGCGAGGCCGGAGTGAGACTGGGCGAGGCCGGAGTGAGACTGAGTGAGGACGGAGCGTGGCCGGAGCAAGGCCGGAGTGCAGTCGGAGCGAGGACGGAGTGTGGCCGGAGTGAGACTGAGTGAGGCTGGAGCGAGGACTGAGTGAGGCCGGAGTGAGGCCGGAGCGAGGCCGGAGTGAGACTGAGCGAGGCCGGAGTGAGACTGAGTGAGGACGGAGCGTGGCCGGAGTGCAGTCGGAGCGAGGACGTAGTGTGGCCGGAGTGAGACTGAGTGAGGACGGAGTGAGGCCGGAGCAAGGCCGGAGTGCAGTAGGAGCGAGGACGGAGTGTGGCCGGAGTGAGACTGAGTGAGGACTGAGTGAGGCCGGAGCGAGGACTGAGTGAGGCCGGAGTGAGACTGAGCGAGGCCGGAGTGAGGACGGAGTGTGGCCGGAGTGAGACTGAGTGAGGACGGAGTGAGGACAGAGTGAGGCCGGAGTGAGACTGAGCGGGACCGGAGCAAGGCTGGAGTGCAGTCGGAGCGAAGACGGAGTGAGGACGGAGTGAGACTGAGTGAGGACTGAGTGAGGCCGGAGCGAGGACTGAGTGAGGCCGGAGTGAGACTGAGCGAGGCCGGAGTGAGGACGGAGTGTGGCCGGAGTGAGACTGAGCGGGACCGGAGCGAGGCTGGAGTGCAGTCGGAGCGAAGACGGAGTGAGGACGGAGTGAGGACGGAGTGAGGACGGAGTGTGGCCGGAGTGAGACTGAGCGGGACCGGAGCAAGGCTGGAGTGCAGTCGGAGCGAGGCCAGAGCCAGGCCCTGAACAGTAAGTGGTTCTGATTATTTGTTTGGTTTCCTGATGGGCCGGGAGGAGCTCGCGGTCACCGTGGGGACCTCCCCCCCACCACCCTGGAAACAAATCTTGGGCCTCCCCTCCCCTCCCCCGATCGCCTGAGTGAGGGGTTAAACCCACTTTAAGTTGACCCCCTCTTGTGGGGCTCCACTGAGACCGGGGGAGGGGAGAGACCGAGACCCCCCTCCCGCGGGATTACACTGAGGTTATTCTGTGAGAGATGCTGAATAATTCCTGTGAGGTTATCCCCCTGCTGAGTGACAGGGATCATGACCTCAGATTCTGAGGTCAGGGGCCGTGCGGAGTATTAACTCTGAAATATCCCCCGACCCCAATCTGCCCGATCACTCTGCCCTCAGCCTCCGATTGCCCTCTAACCTCAGTAAATAAACACAGCGACCCAACACCCCCTGCTCAATCCCAGCTCGCTCCCAGCTCAATCCAAGCTCGCTCCCAGCTCGCTCCCAGCTCAATCCCAGCTCGCTCCGAACTCAATCCCAGCTCGCTCCCAGCTCAATCCCAGCTCGCTCCCAACTCAATCCCAGCTTGCTCCCAGCTCAATCCCAGCTCGCTCCCAGCTCAATCCCAGCTCGCTCCCAACTCAATCCCAGCTCGCTCCCAGCTCGCTCCCAACTCAATCCCAGCTCGCTCCCAGCTCAATCCCAGCTCGCTCCCAGCTCAATCCCACCTCACTCCCAGCTCAATCCCAGCTCAATCCCAGCTCAATCCCAGCTCCATCCCAGCTCGCTCCCAGCTTGCTCAAAACTCACTCCCAGCTCAATCCCAGCTCGCTCCCAGCTCAATCCCAGCTCGCTCCCAGCTTGCTCCCATCTCACTCCCAGCTCAATCCCAGCTCACTCCCAGCTCAATCCCAGCTCTATCCCAGCTTGCTCCCAGCTCAATCCCAGCTCGCTCCCATGCAATCCCAGCTCTATCCCAGTTTACTCCCAGCTCAATCCCAGCTCAATCCCAGCTCAATCCCAACTCACTCCCAGCTCAATTCCAACTCGTTCCCAGCTCAATCCCAGGAATCCCAGTTTGCTCCCAGCTCAATCCCAGCAATCCCAGCTCACTCCCCGCTCAATCCCAGCTCACTCCCCGCTCAATCCCAGCTCACTCCCCGCTCAATCTCAGCTCACTCCCCGCTCAATCCCAGCTCTACCCAGCTATCTCGATGTGCTGATCCTGTCCTTCATGCCTGGTGAACCCCGGGTTTCAGACTGTGAGATGCTGCACAGTATTGAAACAAATTAAAAGCTAATAGTTTGAAAACCACTGGAACTTCGCCAATAAATTAAAGTGAGAAGTCGCACAACACCAGGTTATAGTCCAACAGATTTATTTAAAATTACAAGCATTCGGAGCTATCGATCGCCCCTTCTTCAGGTAAAGTTACTCTGAGTAACCTGAAGAAGGGGCGATCGATAGCTCCGAAAGCTTGTAATTTTAAATAAATCTGTTGGACTACAACCTGGTGTTGTGCGACTTCTCATTTTTGTCCACCCCAGTCCAACGCCGGCATCTCCGCAATAAATTAAAGATTAGCAATTCATCCCGTTTCCTGTTTAAACCCCAGCCCATTAGATACAGGGATTGAAACAATTGGTGATAATCAGAGCACTTCAAGAGAAAGAGAGAGAGAGAGAGACAAAGGGAGAGACACAGAAAGAGAGAGAGAGAGAAAGACAGAGAGACAGAGATAGTTCACCCAGACCATTTAACTCAGGCCTGTTTCTCGCTAAAGTACTGAACACATTATGATCAGCTCAACTAATCCCAGTCTTCTGACAGCTTCCGTGCGCTCCAAGTCTGGAATGTTCCTTGATGGAGAGATGGAAAGTGAGCGTTATTCCTTTAGAGAGAGCACTCCCTGTTCTTTCCTGGGATTGCCGGTAATTTAAAAATCAGTCCCAACTCATTAATGAAGGATTGCCAGTGTATTAAAGAGTCTCGGACTGTGTTCAGGCCTGTACTTGCTGCCAAGGTAAGGATGCCAAGGCCTAGCAGTGAAAGGATGCATTTTCTAAAATTGTTTATAAACATTTGCCCAGCGCCTAAGTGCAGAAAAGGCTTTCCGTCTGTTTGCAATCCTGCAGCAAATCCTTCTTTATATTTCCATCTAGATTACTGAATGATTAGCTCATAAAAGTGAGAAAATGTGTGTCCTCTGTCCCATCAAACACTCCCAGGGCAGGTACAGCACGGGTTAGATACAGAGTAAAGCTCCCTCTACACGGTCCCATCAAACACTCCCAGGGCAGGTACAGCACGGGGTTAGATACAGAGTAAAGCTCCCTCTACACTATCCCATCAAACACTCCCAGGGCAGATACAGGACGGGTTAGATACAGAGTAAAGCTCCCTCTACACTGTCCCATCAAACACTCCCAGGGCAGGTACAGCACGGGTTAGATACAGAGTAAAGCTCCCTCTACACTGTCCCATCAAACACTCCCAGGGCAGGTACAGCACGGGTTAGATACAGAGTAAAGCTCCCTCTACACTGTCCCATCAAACACTCCCAGGGCAGGTACACCACGGGGTTAGATACAGAGTAAAGCTCCCTCTACACTGTCCCATCAAACACTCCCAGGGCAGGTACAGCATGGGTTCGATACAGAGTAAAGCTCCCTCTACACTGTATCAGGCAACGGAACCCTGTGTGAGAACCTCTCTGGATACGTCGAGGGCATTCTGAAACCCATCGTACAGGGAACCCCCAGCTTCTGTCGCGACACTACAGACTTCTTACAGAAACTCAGCACCCACGGACCAGTTGAACCAGGAACACTCCTCGCCACGATGGACGTATCGGCACTCTACACCAGTATCCCCCACGATGACGGCATCGCTGCGACAGCCTCAGTACTCAACACCAACAACAGCCAATCTCCAGACGCCATCCTACAACTCATCCGCTTCATCCTTGACCACAATGTCTTCACCTTCGACAACCATTTTTTTACCCAAACACACGGAACAGCCATGGGGACCAAATTCGCACCCCAATACGCCAACATCTTCATGCACAAGTTCGAGCAAGACTTCTTCACTGCACAGGACCTCCAGCCAACGCTGTACACCAGATACATCGACGACATTTTCTTCCTTTGGACCCATGGCGAAGGATCACTGAAAAGACTACACGATAACATAAACAAGTTCCATCCCACCATCAAACTCACCATGGACTACTCCTCAGAATCGGTTTCATTCCTGGACACACGAATCTCCATCAAAGACGGACACCTCAGCACTTCACTCTACCGCAAGCCCACGGACAACCTCACGATGCTCCACTTCTCCAGCTTCCACCCTAACCACGTTAAAGAAGCCATCCCCTATGGACAAGCCCTGCGAATACACAGGATCTGCTCAGACGAGGAGGAACGCGATGGACACCTACGGACGCTGAAAAACGCCCTCGTAAGAACGGGATATGACGCTCGACTCATCGATCGACAGTTCCGACGGGCCACAGCGAAAAATCGCATAGACCTCCTCAGAAGGCAAACACGGGACACAACCAACAGGGTACCCTACGTCGTCCAGTACTTCCCCGGAGCGGAGAAACTACGCCATGTTCTTCGCAGCCTTCAACATGTCATCGATGACGACAAACACCTCGCTAAGGCCATCCCCACGCCTCCACTACTTGCCTTCAAACAGCCGCCTAACCTCAGAAGTACCATCGTTCGCAGCAAATTACCCAGCTTTCAGGATAACAGCGACCACGACACCACACAACCCTGCCATGGCAAACTCTGCAAGACATGCCAGATCATCAACACAGATACCATCATCACACGTGAGGACACTACCCACCAGGTACATGGTACATACTCATGTGACTCGGCCAACGTTGTCTACCTCATACGTTGCAGGAAAGAATGCACCGCGGCATGGTACATCGGCGAGACCATGCAGACACTGAGACAACGTATGAACGAGCACCGCGCAACAATCGCCAGGCAGGATTGTTACCTCCCAGTCGGGGAACACTTCAGCAGTCAAGGACATTCAGCCTCGGATCTGCGGGTAAGCGTTCTCCAAGGCGACCTTAGGAAAACACGACAACGCAAAATCATCGAGCAGAAACTGATAGCCAAGTTCCGCACTCATGAAGACGGTCTCAATCGGGATCTTGGGTTTATGTCACGATACATGACGTGATCCGGACTCGAGTCGTCGTTGGCTTGTTCACAGATGTGATTCCCAGTAAAAAAGTAAAAATTTTAAAGTTAATCGTTTTACATACAGACGGCAGCTTTTGACACGTTCGACCCCATGCGATTCCACCTCATTGTCTCAGTTGTATCTTGCTATGTCTTTGATGTGGTACCTTCCTGGCTGACCTGATTAACTTTATCACACCTCGGCAGATAAACAGTCAGGATGATTGAATTCAGTTGTCTGCAATTGTAAGTTACACATGCTTTGTTCTCTATCTATATATGCTTTGACGATTCTGTATCTCCTCACTTCACCCGACGAAGGAGTTTTAACTCCGAAAGCTTGTGATTTAAAATAAAACTGTTGGACTATAACCTGGTGTTGTGCGACCTCTCAATTTTGTCCACCCCAGTCCAACACCGGCATCTCCGCATCATCACCATCAAACACTCCCAGGGCGGGTACAGCATGGGTTAGATACAGAGTAAAGCTCCCTCTACACTGTCCCCATTAAACACTCCCAGGGCAGGTACAGCACGGGTTAGATACAGAGTAAAGCTCCCTCTGCACTGTCCCATCAAACACTCCCAGGGCAGGTACAGCACGGGTTAGATACAGAGTAAAGCTCCCTCTACACTGTCCCATCAAACACTCCCAGGGCAGGTACAGCACGGGTTAGATGCAGAGTAAAGCTCCCTCTACACTGTCCCATCAAACACTCCCAGGGCAGGTACAGCACGGGTTAGATACAGAGTAAAGCTCCCTCTTACACTGTCCCATCAAACACTCCCAGGGCAGGTACAGCACGGGTTAGATACAGAGTAAAGAACCCTCTACACTGTCCCATCAAACACTCCCAGGGCAGGTACAGCACGGGTTAGATACAGAGTAAAGCTCCCTCTACGCTGTCCCATCAAACGGGCTGCACAGAGCAGGATTAAACCGAGTGGACTTGAACAGAGTGCTTTATTTGGGAATTTGGGAAGAGTGCGAATTCAGGGAAGAGGGGGAAGGAGTTGCTGCTTTTTGCCGACACTACTTGTCGTGCTTTGTGTTACAGGTAGGTATTTAATTTCAGTACCTTAACTTAATCTAGATCAAGTAAGTAGTCAGGAAACTACACTGTAAACTAAGTTACCTAATTACAAATTTAATTAAATAAAACAAGGTCATATAGGGATGGCAGTGCAGGTGGTGTGCCGTAACTGCAGCATGTGGGAGTTTGTGGAGAGCATTGTGATCCCGGACAACCACGTTTGCAGTAAGTGCCTGCATCTTGAGGAGCTTCAGCTCAGAGTTTTTGAGCTGGAGTCTGATTAAGGGCAAGAGGATAACCAGGGAAAGAGTAGGGCCCATTAGGGACCAAAGTGGCAATCTGTGTGTAGAGCCGGAAGATGTGGGTGAGGTTTTAAATGAATATTTTGCATCTGTGTTCACTATGGAGAAGGACGATGTAGGCATAGAAATCAGGCAGGGGGATTGTGATATACTTGAACAAATTAGTATTGAGAGAGAGGAGGTACTAGCGGTTTTAGCGGGCTTAAAAGTGGATAACTCCCCAGGCCTAGACGAGATGTATCCCAGGCTGCTTTGTGAGGCAAGGGAGGAGATTGCAGGGGCTCTGACACAAATTTTCAGAACCTCTCTGGCCACAGAGCAGGTGCCAGAGGACTGGAGGACAGCTAACGTAGTACCATTATTCAGGAAGGGTAGTAGGGATAAACCAGGGAATTACAGGCCAGTAAGCCTAACATCAGTGGTCGGGAAATTATTGGAAAAAATTCTGAGGGACAGAATTAGTCTCCACTTGGAGAGGCAAGGATTAATCAAGGATAGTCAGCATGGCTTTGTCAGGGGGAGATCATGTCTGACCAATTTGATTGAATTTTTCGAGGGGGTGACTCGGTGTGTGGATGAGGGTAGTGCAGTTGATGTAGTCTACATGGACTTCAGTAAGGCTTTTGACAAAGTCCCGCATGGGAGACTGGTCAAGAAGGTAAGAGCCCATGGGATCCAGGGCAATTTGGCACATTGGATCCAAAATTGGCTTAGTGGCAGGAGGCAGAGGGTGATGGTCGAAGGTTGTTTTTGTTACTGGAAGCCTGTGTCCAGTGGTGTACCGCAGCGATCGGTGTTGGGTCCTTTGCTGTTTGTAGTGTACATTAATGATTTAGATATGAATGTAGGAGGTATGATCAGTAAGTTCGCAGATGACACGAAAATTGGTGGAGTGGTAAATAGCGAGGAGGGAAGCCTCAGACTACAGGACGATATAGACGGGTTGGTCAGATGGGCAGAACAGTGGCAAATGGAATTTAACCCTGAAAAGTGTGAGGTGATGCATTTTGGGAGGACTAACAAGGCAAGGGAATACACAATGAATGGTAGGATCCTAGGAAGGACAGAGGATCAGAGGGACCTTGGTGTGCATGTACATAGATCCCTGAAGGCAGCAAGACAGGTAGATAAGGTGGTTAAAAAGGCAGATGGGATACTTGCCTTCATTACCCGAGGCATAGAGTATAAGAGCAGGGAGGTTATGATGGAGCTGTACAAAACGCTAGTTAGGCCACAGCTGGAATACTGTGTGCAGTTCTGGTCGCCACACTACAGGAAGGATGTGATTGCATTAGAGAGGGTGCAGAGGAGATTCACCAGGATGTTACCTGGGCTGGAGCGCTTCAGCTATGAAGAGAGACTGGCCAGGCTGGGGTTGTTTTCCTTCGAGCAGAGAAGGCTGAGGGGGGACCTGATTGAGGTGTACAAAATTATGAGGGGCATAAATAGGGTAGATAGAAAGGAACTTTTCCCCTTAGTAGAGGGGTCAATAACCAGGGGGCATAGTTTCAAGGTAAGGGGCAGGAGGTTTAGAGGGGATTTGAGGAAAAACTTTTTCACCCAGAGGGTGGTTGGAATCTGGAACTCACTGCCTGAAAGGGTGGTAGAGGCAGGAACCCTCACAACATTCAAGAAGCATGAGATAAGCACTTGAAACGCCATAGCATACAAGGCTACGGACCAAGTGCTGGAAAATGGGATTAGAATAGATAGGGCTTGATGGCCGGCACGGACACAATGGGCCGAAGGGCCTCTTTCTGTTCTGTATGACTCTATGGGGGAAAAATTCAGTTGGTTGCGCCTCCCGTTAGCGCTTTAAGAGGGCGCTAATGGGGCGCAAAGCCGCTAGCGCCCGGGCGCAGCGATGTTTGCGCCGCTCGGGAACTTAACTAGACATTGTGCGGCGGCGCTAAACTTTACCGCCGCGACCACCTGCGCGCGCAGATTGTGACGTCATTCCATGGTGCAACGCTCCTGTGGCGCCCCGGAGCGGAAATTGAGTGGCGCCCCCTGCCTTACCGCCTGGCGCATCCAACGACCGGAAGACTGGAACGCTATCAATCGCTGTGGGGCTGGGGGGGCGCTATTTAAAGGGGGCCTCTTCCTGTCTTTTTCTGTGGTTGACATTTTTGCACCACTCGTTCTGAGAGAGAGAGAGAAATTCGGAGAGAGAGAAAGAGAGACTTCTGCATTGACTCAACGCTTTGTGAGGTAGTTTTGCCTACTGATCCTAACTTCGCTGGTACTTTGGTTGCTGTCCTTCATAACTTTGCTTGCAAAGAGACTATGGGGGCTGCACTGAATGGGGGCGTCGTCCTGCTCCAGCTGAATCGGAGGACACAGAGACGCAGAGAGAGAGTGGCAATGATGGCCAGACGGAGGAGGGCCAACAGGCGTATGTACGGGAGAGCTTACCCTCCCAGGGTATATCGTGAATGTCGTAAGAATGAGCCTTACGCGTGGTAAACTTAATGTAAGCTTTAATCAACTTAAAACGGTGCTGCATACAAAAGAGGTCTTACCCTATGCCTCTTCCAGAGCTAACTGATCAGTCCAGTATTTATCCTGGACTGATTACAGGAAGTGATGTCATACAGGAAGCTGAAAAGTGTTACCACATTCTCCCCCCCCAAAAGATTAGGAGGCCGGAATGCTCCCTCCATTTCGTAGCCGTTGGATGAGGGAGAGCCGCACCCGTTTGGGTTCTCGTAGCGGTAGAGGGCCCCTAGCCCGTTTACCCGCTGCGGGCCATGGACCAGAGTCCGAGTGCTCCAGCCCGCTCTGTGAGGGGTCAGAACGATCCTGACTGCGTACTGGTACCCGAATGGGTGTCGGGCAGGGCTGTGGCAGATCCGTTTCTGAGCGTACGGTACAGGGTTGATCGTGGCTGCGCGTGCGAGCCCCGACGGGCTCATAGTCAGTCTGCCCCAGGTCGGCACGCTGGAGTGAGGTACCAGCCGGCGTCAGATCCCGATCATGATGAGAGGCACCTGGCAAGCCCAGAGATGTGCCTGGTACAATATCATCCCCTGGTGTCCCTCTATGTTTCGGCGGGCAGGGAGCCAGATCCCGCAATGACACGGTAGATTCCCGACCGTCAGGATACCGAATATAGGCGTAGGTAGGGTTGACGTCAGTGAGCTCCACCTCATCTACCAGGGGGTCATTCTTAGACGCCCGGACATATCTTCGGAGTAGCACTGGTCCCGGTGCAGTCAGCCACGACGGGAGAGATGTCCCATAGGATGAGCGACGCTGAAATCGGAAGAACCGTTCATGAGGCGTCGTATTTGTGGCGGTCGAAAGGAGGGACCGTGTGGAGTGTAATGCGTCTGGAAGTACTGCTTCCCAATGCTGGTTGGGTAGGCCCCGAGATCTCAAAGCCAGACGTACCGCATTCCAGATGATAGCGTTAAAACGCTCGACTTGCCCATTCCCAACCGGATGATAAGGCGTCGTTTTGCTGGCAGCAATACCCCGTTCCGAGAGATAGGCCTTGAGTTCTCCCGACATAAAAGAAGGGCCCCGATCTGAATGAACATAGGATGCCATGCCACAGAAAGCAAATACCTGTTCAAGGCAGCTGATAACCGTGGTTGTCAGCATATTGGGGCAGGGAAAGGCAAACGGAAAACGAGAATACTCATCAACCATTGTTAATAGATAAGTGTTGCGAGTCGAAGAGGGCAACGGCCCCTTAAAATCGATGCTAAGCCTTTGCATTGGCTGGGTCGCATGTATGAGTATACCACCCGAGGGGCGGAAAAACCGAGGTTTCAATTCCGCACAGACTCTGCAGTCCGAGCACATCTTCTTTACATCCCCGGTAGAGAATGGGAGATTTCGGGACCGCACGAAGTGCAGCATGCGAGTAACGCCTGGATGACACAACCCATCATGGATGTCTACGAGCGTAGAGGGTGCCATGGCGGAGCAGAATGCTCGTGTGAGGGTATCCGGAGCCACATTCTCCTTGCCAGGTCGATAGTGGATGGTGTAACCAAAAGAGGCCAATTCCAGCCGCCAAAGCTGGATTTTATTATTTTTAATTTTGGTCCGTTTTCGATTATCGAGCATGAAGGCGACCGATCGCTGGTCCGTGATTAAGGTAAAGTGCTGGCGAGCCAGGAGATGACTCCACTTCCGTACTGCCTCTATGATGGCTGTAGCTTCTTTCTCGACTGGAGGATAATGTAGCTCAGCCCCTTGAAAAGTCCTGGACAAAAATGCCACCGGACGACCTTCCTGATTCAGAGTGGCTGAGATTGCCACCTCCGAGGCATCACACTCAACCACGAAAGGAAGACTCTCATCAATGGAGTGAAGAGCCGCTTTCTCCAACTGCTTTTTCAGGAGGTTAAAGGCTGCAACAGCCGTTGTGTCTAGTGGGAATGTGCTGGCCTTCAGTAGAGGTTGGATTCGGTCCGAGAAGTTAGGAATCCATTTCGCATAGTATGCAAACAGGCCGAGGGCCCGGCGCAAGGAGGCCGGATTCTTAGGTGGCGGGAGTTCTTGGAGTGGGCGAAGCCTTTCAGGGTCAGGTTTAATGATGCCATTGCCCACACAATAGCCAAGGATGTTGATAGTTGGTTGTGACTCAATGGATTTAGCCGCATTCAATGTCAAATTACGGTGCTGGAGTGCATCCCAAAATCGTTGGAGATTGGCGTCATGTTCCTGCTGATTGCGACCTGCGACAGTAATATTGTCCAGATAAGGAAACGTATCCTTCAAGTCTTCCTGTTTGACCAGGTCATCCATTGCTCGCTGGAAGACAGCCACTCCATTAGTGACCCCAAAGGGGAGGCGACGAAACTGATACAGCCGCCCATTGGCTTCAAAGGCTGTATACTGCTTGTCTGAGACCTTCAAGGGTACCTGATGATAGGCGCTTTTCAGATCATAAGTCGAGAACACCGTGTACTCAGCCAATTTATTAACCATATCATCGATGCGCGGCAATGGGTATGCGTCCAAGTCCGTATACTGATTGATGGTCTGTGAATAGTCAATGCACAGCCGTTTCTTGTGAGGTTGTAGAGGGTTCTTAACAATAACGACCTGGGCGCGCCATGGCGACGAACAAGGCTCGATGATATCCTCTGCTAAAAGCCGAGAAATCTCAGCCGCAATAAAAGACTGGTCTTCCTGACTGAAACGGCGTGACTTTGTTATAATCGGTTTGCATCGAGGAGGGATACTGGCAAACAGTGAGGGTTCATCCAGTGAAGCTGCTGACAAGGCACAGAACGGTAATCGAGGTCGTATATTAGAAATAGTGAGTTCAGGTTTGGATCCGCCGAACTCAATGGTAAGCTTCTTATGCTGCTTTTGAAAATCCAGCCCTAAGATAAGATCACTACATAAGTCCTTGAGCACCGAAAGCCGGGTGGAGGGATACCTGTGACCTTTAAGCATTATTTCAACTACACAGAAGCCAGAAATTCTGGTATTAAGTGATGACTGAGCCATCGCAACTGCCTGGTCCGATGGAAAAACATGTAGCTTTAACTGTGCAACAGTCTGTTCCCTAATGAAACTATCAGTGCTACCTGAGTCAATTAAGGCATCTAAAGTATGTCCCTTAATTGATGCTTTTGTAGCTGCATGGAATAGATTCTGAGGACAAGCAGCTGTAATTGGTGTCGTTGCACAAAGAGTGGCTGAAATTCTAGGTGTGTTTCTTCGAGAAAAAACCCGAGAGGAAGCACGATAGTTTTTAGTTGGAACATCCTGATAGGCCCTTACTGGGGCAGTTCGGTAGGACTTAGCTTGATAAGCCCTCGTAGAGGCTCTTGATAGGCAAACCTTTACAAAATGACCCTTTTTGTTGCAATGACTGCAAAACGCATTGCGAGCAGGGCAGAATCTCCGAGGGTGAAACTCATCCCCACAAAAAAAGCATTTCTTAGATTGCCAAGAGGCTGCCACAGTGGGGTCATCATCCTCTTCATCGGTGAAGTCATCAGATCGATCGTCAGGGATAAAGTCCTCCCTAATAGAGTTCACCTGTGGCCTCTTAAATTGCCTGACTGTAGTTAAGGCAGCAGACCGAGGTCTGGGCACTGTAAAAAGGTCTGCATTTCGTTTTGCTAGATCTAGAGAGCAAGCCAGGTCATAAGCTCTCTGCAGCTCAAGTGTCTTACTTTCCAGTAGACGCTGGCGTATAAATGGGGAGGCAAGCCCGCAGATGAACGCATCACGGATCATTTCTTCGCGGTATAGCTCAGCTGAGGCTGCCCGAAAGTTACAGTCCATACTAAGTCTGCGAAGCTCTTGGAGGAATTTATCAATGGATTCCTCCGGCCCTTGTTGGGCTGTAGCTAGTAGATGTCTAGCATAGACCTCATTCGGTGTCTTAGTATATAGTCTCTTAAGCGTCTGAATTGCCTCCTCATAACTGTCCCAGTCTTCCACATACTGAAATACATTCGGGGTGACACAGTTGATGAGTATCCGCAATTTTGAGTTATCATCCGCTTTGCAATACTCAAGAAAATTCTCAAACGTGCGATACCAGTGTTTCCACACCTTACCGGCTGCTGGGGTGTTTGGGTCCAAGTCAAGACGCGATGGTTTAAGGATGTTTTCCATGATGGGTGATTCCCTGGATCCTTAGCTCCGAGTTCGTCCAAAAAGTTTGAGTGCGAAGTTTTTCAAAAGTTGATTAAATTGTCGTAAGAATGAGCCTTACGCGTGGTAAACTTAATGTAAGCTTTAATCAACTTAAAACGGTGCTGCATACAAAAGAGGTCTTACCCTATGCCTCTTCCAGAGCTAACTGATCAGTCCAGTATTTATCCTGGACTGATTACAGGAAGTGATGTCATACAGGAAGCTGAAAAGTGTTACCACAGTGAACAGCTCTCCTACATTCATATGTCTGAGGAGCTGTGTTTGCGAAGGCTGCGATTCAGCAAGGAGGTGGTCACTGAGCTCTGCCACCTGCTGCAGCCAGATCTGCAGCCTCAACTGAGGTCCAGGACGTCTCTGTCAGTGGCAGTGAAGGTCACAGTGGCTCTCAACTTCTATGCTACTGGCTCATTTCAAGCTGCTGCTGGGGACCTCGCCAATATCTCCCAGTTTGCGGTGCATTGCTGCATCCGGCAGGTCACAAATGCCCTCTTTCAAAGGAGACGAGAGTTCATCTCTTTCCCCATGACCCCAGACAAGCAGCGTGACCGCGCTCTGGGCTTTGCGAGGATAGCGGGCTTCCCCATGGTGCAGGGCGCCATTGACTGCACGCATGTGGCTTTGCGTGCTCCACATGAGAATGCCGAGGATTTCCGGAACAGAAAGGGGTTCCATTCCTTGAATGTTCAGTTGGTCTGTGACCAAAGACAGCTGATACTCGCTGTCAATGCCCACTATCCTGGCAGCTGCCACGATGCTTTCATCCTGCGCCAGACTACTGTGGCAGAACTTTTCGAGGCACCGCATCAGCCAGTTGGTTGGCTTCTCGGGGACAAGGGGTATCCATTGAGCACCTGGCTGATGACACCGCTCCGTACGCCCAACACCCCTGCTGAGCTGCGGTACAACGAGAGCCATCAAGCTACCAGGAACATCATTGAGCGCACAATCGGCGTGCTGAAGCAACGGTTCCGCTGTCTCGACCATTCTGGAGGAGCCCTGCAGTACTCGCCTGAGCGAGTATCCAACTTCGTAGTTGTGTGCTGCATGTTGCATAACATGGCAATCGTCAGGACCCAGCCAATGCCACCAGGCCTTGGAGCACCACCAGAGGAGGAGGAGGAAGAGGAGGAAGAGGACGAGGAGGATGATCATCAGCAGCACCAAGGCGGGAGGGCGGCCCACAATGGTGAAACTGCAAGGGCCGTCCGTCAACGGTTGATAGCAAGCCGCTTCTAGGGCCCCTGCTGTGGAAATGGCTTCTGCCATTGCTAACAACATCAATGAACCCAGCACGCAACCCCTAAGCCGGCCAAGGCACCAATGATTCCAAACACCAACCATGTATATTTTGAATACAAAAACTTATTTATTTTACAAACTCAGTGTGTGTCATTTCCTCATGACAAACTCGTAGAAATAAACACAAAAAAACAGTCATTAACATAACTGGTTCTCACAACCTGGAGATAATGTCCAAAACACTAGACAAAAGTTGGACCACGAACCTCGGCCTTTAATAAAAAAATGACCAGCATTTTGTCACACCTCCTACTTTTTGCCCTTCGAGGGTGATCTCCTTCCCTTGCGCACTTCCCCCCTTCTAACCCTACTGCTCCTCCGTAATGGGACCTCAGTGGCTGCAGCAAGGCTGGTGGAAGGCTGCTGATTGTCAGACCCTGACACTGCAGATGCCCCTGAAGGATGGCCTCGACCAGTTCTGGGCCTGGAGGGCCCGGCTGCAGACTGCACCAACTCTGCATGGGCGGCAGCAGTCTGTCCTACAGGCGGTGGCAAGTGCAGTGGAGAAGTGACAGTGTTGGCAGCAGGAATGCTGTCATCGTGAGAGAGGACAGCAACTCCCTGCTCGACCGACGCACTGGCACTCCCACGGGGCAGCACTTCAGCATCCGGAGCAATCTGCTGGAGCACAGATTGCTGGCCTGCTGCGGCGCGGTGAGAGCCCCGGGGACATATGAACGAACCATCGAGGTTGGCAGCAGTCAGTGCTCGCGTGGCCTCAATCTGAGTCTGCATGAGAGCAGTCAGAGATGGGATCACGGCAGTCAGTGACTGAATTGCAGCACTAAGCTTTAGTGTGGCATCCGCCTGTGCTACAGCGAAGTGCTCCACACTCCTTGCCAGTGACTCAATGCATTCGGGCACCCTTCCCACTGCACCCATGAGCTCAGTGTGCATGCCCACCGCCTGGGTGTTCATTTCTGCGATCAGCCGCTCCTCCTCTGCGTCCATTGCAGTAGGAGTCGCTGGCATACTCTCCCTCTGGGGAGAAGGCCCCCGTTCTTCCCTACCCCCATGGCGTTGCTGCAGCCCGCTGGGTCCTGGAGCTTCACCCTCATCAGACCCTTCCCCCCTGCTCCCCTCCAGGGAAGGCGTGTTCCCAGTGTGGGCATGGGCTTCCTTGGGAGAGGGTGGCACTGATGCTCCGGCTTCCTCTTCCTCCTCGGCTGCAGCTTCACTCCCACTGGCAGCTTCAGGGCCCGTCTCCTCAGCTGGTGAATCACCATCTGAAAGCAGGGAGGTACAAGAGTGGCTTTAGCGTGAGGACTTGGTGGCAGTAAGGGAGGAATAAGTGCAGCGAGTTAGCAAGTTGGATTGAAAGTGTCAAAGGCTGGTGTTGTGAGGGACAAGTGGAAGGACAGAGGACAAAAAGGTGATGACCTTACCATTGCTGTCCAGACGGGGTCGGCGTCTCCAGTGGCGACGGGACCGATCACCCGGCTTGCCACAATCCTGTGGACGCGCTCCTCAAGATCGCTGAGGGGTTGCAGCTGAGGCCGCCCTCCACCTGTCCGTTGCTGCTGTCTCCTATTATGCGCCAGCTTGGCCTGCAAGAAAAAGGACAGCATCTGATTAAATATACAGCCATGGTCTTGCCTGATGTGCCTCCCATAGGTGAATAGCCCTTACTGTATGCAGCCATGGTCTTGCCTGATGTGCCTCCCACAGGTGAATAGCCCTTACTGTATGCAAAGTGCGGAATGTGTGTGTGTGTTTCATGAAAGGGCCATAGGTGTTGGATGAGTGTTGTGCATTGGGGTTTTAAGACCCTCTGGCCATAGAGTGAGGTTGAGATGGAGGGATGGAGAGGTATTGAGAAAAAGCCACTCACCCTGACGACCCGAGTGAGGTCGTTGAACTTTTTGCGGCATTGAACATGGGTCCTGGGCACCATGCTCCTGGAGGAGACGCTCTGAGCCACCTCCCTCCACACTCTTCTGTACTCGCATGGCAACGGCCTCCTGCCACTCTCAGGGAAGAGTATAGATCTTCTGCGCTCCACCGCGCCAACCAGAGCATCCAAGGCCCGCTCAGTGAAGCGCTGAGATCGTTCTCTCACCCTCTCCATCCTTGGCAGCAAAATGGATTCACAGGTCTCTCCAGGCCGAGATTCAAGGCTGCAATGAGCAGGGTGTGGCTGGGGAGCAAGTTGGCCCCCCCCTTTAAGAACTGGCCGGCGCCAGTGTGTCTGTGTTCCCTCGCTAACTGGCAGCACCTGCGCTGCGCTCGCGCGCTGAGTTAGCGCCTCACTGCTCGGCTTTTGCGCCTTAAGACAGGTGTGCAGCGCCTGATTTAGCGCTCCACTCACCTCCCGGGGCGGTAAAAGTGAAGTTTCCAGTCAGTGGCGATAATTAGCGCCAGGCGCTAATTTTTGCGTCCAGACGATATTTGCGCCCCAAACGGGGCGCGACCTAATTTTTCCCCCTATGACTCTATGGGCTGGATTTTGATATTGGGGCGGGTTGGGGTCGTGTTATCCACCCGACTGCAATTTGATGTGGGAGATTGATGCAATTTTCACCTAATTGGGCAATTGAGTTCCAGCATGTGGGAACCCATGAACCAATTAGTGTTTTCAGTCTGACAGTCGCCTCTGATGATGTCATCATTGCTGCTGCATTGAAGGTCTTCAGAGACTGCCTGGCCTTTGCTGTGTGAGGACCTGGATACAAAATGAGCAGCAGCAGCCCTAAGTCTGCTCCCAGATATTTTTATGAGAGAGAGAGGGAGAGAGAGAGCCAAATGTGCTCCCGCCAGGTTTCACAATCGTGTTTCAGAACAGGCGTGCTTCACATAGAACAAGGGTTAAAATCACAAAGACCTTTCAAAATGGCATTATAGAGCCAATTTAGTGCTTGTTAAGGGCCTTAACAGCCTATCCCGCCTCTTAGAGGTGGGATGGAGTCGGGACCAGCAGACACGATTTAATGAAAATTGCGTGGAGGCGGACTTGTGCCCACCCGCCAGTTTTCACAATTTTAACCCCCCACATGCCTCCAAACCCGTCTCCATGGGTCAATGAAAATCCAGCCCTATGACTCTATGACTGAGGTACAGACATTATGGGGCATCAGGAATGGGGAGAGTTACCTGGAGGCAGTCACACCCCTTAAGTTAGGTTGTGGTACAGGTCTGGTTAGTGGTCAGGGACAGGAGGGTGTGACTGCAACTCAGGCAGGTAAGGGGATCCCAGGTGCAGTGCTGTGCTGGAGGAGCCTCAGCCTTTGCCCTTGTCCAACAGGTATGAGGTTCTTTCTGCCTGTGTGGATGAGGGAAAAGACTGCAGGATGGATGAGCAAGCTGACCATGGCACCATGGTGCAGGAGGCCATTCAAGTGGGGGGAGTGAAAGGGAATGTAGTTGTGGTAGGGACAGTATAGTCAGGGGGATAGATACGGTTCTCTGCAGCCGTTACCGAGAGTTCTGAAGGTTGTGTTGCCTGCCCGGTGCCAGGGTTAAAGACATCTCCTCACGACTGGAGAAGAACTTGGAGTGGGAGGGGGAGGATCCAGTTATCGTGGTCCATGTCGGAACCAACGACCTAGGAATGAGGTTCTGCTGAGGGAGTTTGAGGAGCTAGGATCCAAATTAAAAAGCAGAACCTCAAAGGTAATAATCTCTGGATTGTTACCTGAGCCACGCGCAAATTGGCATAGGGACAAACAGATTAGAGGTTTAAATACGTGGCTCAAAGAGTGGGAGGAAAGGGTTTCAGTTCATGGGGCACTGGCACCAGTACTGGGGAAAGAGGGAGCTGTTCTGTTGGGATGGGCTCCACTTAAACCGGGCTGGGACCAGTGACATGAATCTTGTCATTCATGTGGAAATGACTGATGAAATAATACTGGGTGGCCTGCTGGTGGCGCTGTCCAGGGAGAGTATAAATACTCGGGCATGGGCCCAGCTTGCTCAGGACATTCTTTAACAGGAACTAGTGAAGGACAACTAGATCTCCATGTTGTAAAACAGTTGATTAAAGCTTTGTTTAATGCTTAGACCAAGTGCCTAATAGTTTTCTTACGTCAACCAGTGTCCTGGCGAACTGAATAACTAGGGCAGTAGGCAGGGCTTTAAACTAATGAAGTGGGGGTGGGAGGATTCAGGAAAGAGTAAATTTAAAAGCAGCGAGAGAAATGTCAAGGCTCTAGAGCAGAGCAGAGTTTTGGGTAAAAATAAGCAGAGTGGGTCAGGAAGGGACAGAGAGAGTAACAAAGGTAATAAGGCATCAGTGACTAAGGTGACATCAGGGAAAAATAGAAATAAGTCAAAGCTAAAGGCACTGGCCCAGAAATTCGAGTCTCCGGCTTGCCGCGGGGGTAAGGATCACGTGCGCTCTTACCTACCGCGCCTGCCGTTGTGTTTTGGGCCCACGGGAACTTCGGGTCCTGGGCCTCTCCCAACTGCCGGCGCGCAGTGCTTGCGTGTTCATGGGGCGCAGTTAGTGCGATGCGACCCCTGGGATAACGTGGGCCATGGAGAGCCAATGGCAGCAGACCATCTTTCATTCATAGATTTGACAGGAAGACCTGTCAAATCTGTGAATTGAAATCGGCCCCAAAAGAGCAGCTAAACTTAAAATAAATTTTTTTTTAAAACCATCACATTTATAAAATAACTATAGTTAAATAAATTAACCACTTTAAACAAAAATTTAAATTTTTGAAAAAATTAAAATACTTTTTAAAAGTGATAAAAATAAACTTACCTTTCTTTAAAGTATCTAAAAAAGATAAACCTGTTGAAATTTTTTTTAATTATACTTAATTAACCACTTACCTTGTTCAAAAGGGGTCTTACGCCTCCTTTTTATTAGCGTAGTATCTTCCATACTTACCCTCGCGTAGAAACCTGAAAAAAAATCTAAGTGTGCTGCGTGCGCGCAGCCTCTAGCGCGCACGTGGTTCACCTAGGAACCGCCCCCTTCACCATACCGGAAGTTCCGGTTTCCTGCGCATGCGCAGTGCATGCAGGAAACCAGCACTTCGGGAAGCAATACGGGTGAGTACGGACTGTGTACTCACCCGGGAAGGGCCGAATTTTGGGGCCACTATATCTGAATGCATGAAGCATTCGCAACAAAATAGATGAATTAATAGCGCAGATAGAAATGGATAGGTTTGATCTAATAGCCATAACAGAGATGTGGTTGCAAAGTGGTCAAGGTTGGGAACTAAATATTCCAGGATACATAACTTTTAGAAGGGATAGGTAAAATGGAAAAGGAGGAGGAGTAGCCCTGATAAAGGATGGGATAAAGACAGTAGAGAGAAAGGATCTTAGCTCCGAAAATCAAGAAGTACAATCAGTTTGGGTGGAGCTAAGAAACAGCAAGGGGCAGAAAACATTGGTGGGAGTTGTTTATAGGCCCCCAAACAGTAGTTGTAATGTAGGGCAGAGTATAAATCAGAGAATTCATGAAATGTATGCAAAATAGTTTTCTAGATCAGTATGTCGAGGAACCAACTAGGGAATATGTTATTTTAGATCTAGTATTGTGCAACGAGAAAGGGTTAATTAATAACCTTGTAGTAAAGGGGCCTTTAGGGAAGAGTGACCATAATATGATAGAATTTTATATTAAGTTTGAAAGTGATTTAGTTAAATCCGAAACTAGGGCCTTAAATCTAAACAAAGTAAACTACATAGGTATGAGAGGCAAGTTAGCTAAGGTAGATTGGGAAACTACATTAAAAGGCATGACAGTGGACGAGCAATGGCTAGCATTTAAAGAATTAATACATAATTTACAACAAATATACATTCCTTTAAGGCGCAACAACCCCACAGGAAAAGTGATCCAACCGTGGCTAACAAGAGAAGTTAAAGATAGTATTAGATCAAAGGAAGAGGCTTATAATGTTGCCAAAAAGAGTAGTAAGCCTGAGGATTGGGAGGATTTTAGAATTCAGCAAAGGAGGGCCAGGAAATTGATAAAGAAAGGGAAAATAGAATATGAGAGTAAACTAGCGAGAGACATAAAAACAGACTGTAAAAGCTTCTATAGGTATGTAAAAAGGAAAAGATTAACAAAAGTAAATGTCGGTCCCTTACAGGCTGAGACAGCAGAAATTATAATGGGGAATAAGGAAATGGCAGAGAAATTAAACCAAAAATTTGGGGGGAATTTTGCCGCCGTTCAGGGGGTGGGTTTGGAGGTGGGACTGCTGGCAAAATTGCAAAGATTGACAGCGGGTCCCGAACCCACTGTCAACCTGCCTCCATACAATCTTCCCAAGTGTCGGATCCCCGATTTGCGCAGGGACCCGACACCTAGCGGCGGGAAGCAGATTATAGGCACTTAACTGCCTGTTAACAGGCAGTTAAGAGGCTTTTTACAATATTGTCAGGTCGACTGCGGGCTTCCCGACATCCGGACACCACACCAGGGTAAGTGTGGCGTGCTGTGGGTCTACTGTAAGGTTTGTGCATTGATGACAGCTGCAGAAGTGGTGTGAAGGATTCAATGGTACACTGGTGAGTTTCAGAGGTAAGAAAAAGTTGGGAAAATCATTTTTAATGTAGTTAGACTTTTCTGTAGGTAATAAGGTTTGAAGTGTTTGTGTAGTCCCACCTCATTGGGAGAACCTCTCTCACCAGTGACAGATCACTTCTGTAACCTCACCTGCAGCTGCCATCTGTTTTATCCTAAGGAGTCACTGGAGAGCCTGGGTACAAGGGCTCACCTTTGTACAGTGATTGGCAGTGTTTGCAGCACCTCAATGCTGTCAAACACTGAAAAATCATCTGTCAAAAAAAAATGAGCGTGTCCCCTTTAAGAAAACCGGCAGATGACGCGTCATCAACTGACATCATCTGACACCAGCTTTCTCTTAATTGGCCGGCAAGCCCGCAGGGCGGGCTTAACAAGGGCAATTGACGCAAAATTACGTCTGTGCGTCTTTGGGGGCGGGATCGGAACCTGCAAGTCAGCTGACCCGCTCCCAACTCACACCAAAAGGTAAGATCTCGTCCTTTGTGTCTGTCTTCACGGAAGAAGATGCAAAAAACTTCCCGGAAATAGTGGACAACCAAGGGTCTAGCGAGAATGAGAAACTGAAAGACATTACTATTAGTAAAAAAGTAGTACTGGAGATATTAATGGGACTGAAAGCCGATAAATCCCCTGGACCTGATGGCCTACATCCTAGGGTTTTGAAAGAGGTGGCTATAGAGATAGTGGATGCATTGGTTGTCATCTTCCAAACTTCCATAGATTCTAGAACGGTTCCCGCGGATTGGAAGGTAGCAAATGTAACCCCACTATTTAAGAAAGGAGGGAGGGAGAAAACGGGGAACTACAGACCAGTTAGCCTGACATCAGTAGTAGGGAAAATGCTAGAATCTATTATTAAGGACATGGTAACAGGGCATTTAGAAAATAATAATAGGGCAGAGTCAACACGGATTTATGAAAGGGAAATCGTGTTTGACGAATCTGTTAGAGTTTTTTGAGGTTGTAACTAGCAGAATTGATAAGGGGGAACCAGTGGATGTGGTTTATTTGGATTTTCAGAAGACATTCGATAAGGTGCCACACAAGAGGTTATTAAACAAAATTAGGGCTCATGGGATTGGGGGTAATATATTAGCATGGATTGAGGATTGGTTAACAGACAGAAGACAGAGAGTAGGAATAAACAGATCATTTTTGGGTTGGCAGGCTGTAACTAGTGGGGTACCGCAAGGATCAGTGATTGGGCCTCAGCTATTCACAATCTATATCAATGATTTGGATGAGGGGACCAAATGTAATATATCCAAGTTTGCTGATGATACAAAGCTGGGTGGGAATGTAAGTTGTGAGGAGGATTCAAGGGGATATAGACAGGCTAAGTGAGTGGGCAAGAACATGGCAAATGGAATATAATGTGGAGAAATAGGAAGTTATCCACTTTGGTAGGAAAAATAGAAAAGCAGAGTATTTTTTAAATGGTGAGAGATTGGGAAATGTTGGTGTTCAGAGGGACCTGGGTGTCCTTGTACAGGAATCACTGAAAGTTAACATGCAGGTACAGCAAGCAATTAGGAAAGCAAATGGTATGTTGGCCTTTATTACAAGAGGATTTGAGTATAAGAGTAAAGACGTCTTACTGCGATTATATAGGGCCCTGGTGAGACCACACCTGGAGTATTGTGTACAGTTTTGCTCTCCTTACCTAAGGAAGGATATACTTGCCATAGAGGGACTGCAATGAAGGTTCACCAGACTGGTTCCTGGGATGGGGGAATTGTCCTATGAGGAGAGATTGAGTAGACTAGGCCTATATTCTCTGGAGTTTAGAAGGAGAGGTGATCTCATTGAAACATACAAAATTCTTGCAGGGCTTGACAGGGTAGATGCAGGGAGGATGTTTCCCCTGGCTGGTGAGTCTTGAACCAGGGGTCACAGTCTCAGAATAAGGGGTCGGCCATTTAGGACTGAGATGAGGAGAAATTTCTTCACTCAGAGGGTGGTGAATCTTTGGAATTCTCTACCCCAGAGGGCTGTGGAGGCTCAGTCGTTGAGTATATTCAAGACAGGGATTGATAGGTTTTTGAATATTAAGGGAATCAAGGGAAATGGGGATAGTTCAGGAAAGTGGAGATGAGGTAGAAGATCAGCCATGATCTTATTGAATGGCGGAGCAGGCTCGAAGGGCCAAATGGCCTAGTCCTGAACCTATTTCTTATGTTCTTATGTTCTTAATCAGTGTCGGTGGAACCCGCACCACAGTGAGAGTCAGTGCCCGTGAAACCCGGAGCCCAGTGAGAATCAGTGTGTGTGGAACACGTACACCAGTGAGAGTCAGCGTCTGTGGAACATGTACCCCAGTGAGAGTCAGTGTCTGTGGAACCCGTACCCCATTGAGTGTCAGTGTCTGTGGAACCCGTACCCCGGTGAAAGTCAGTGTCTGTGGAACCCATACCCCAACGAGAGTCAGTGTCTGTGGAACCCATACCCGAGTGAGAGTCAGTGCTTGTGGAACCCGTACCCCAGTGAGAGTCTGTGTCTGTGGAACCCGTACCCCAGTGAGAGTCAGTGTCTGTGGAACCCGTACCCCAGTGAAGGTCAGTGTCTGTGGAATCCGTACCCCAGTGAGAGTCAATGCTTGTGGAACCCGTACCCCAGTGAGAGTCAGTGTCTGTGGAACCCATACACCAGTGAGAGTCAGTGTCTGTGGAACCCGTACACCAGTGAGAGTCAGTGTCTGTGGAACCCATACCCCAGTGAGAGTCAGTATCTGTGGAACTCGTACTCCAGTGAGAGTCAGTGCCCGTGGAACCCGTACCCCAGTGAGAGTCAGTGTCTGTGGAACCCGTACCCCAGTGAGAGTCAGTGCCCGTGGAACCCGTACCCCAGTGAGAGTCAGTGCCCGTGGAACCCATACCCCAGTGAGAGTCAGTGTCTGTGGAACCCGTACCCCAGTGAGAGTCAGTGTCTGTGGAACCCGTACCCCAGTGAGAGTCAGTGTCTGTGGAACCCGTAACCCAGTGAGAGTCAGTGTCTGTGGAACCCGTACCCCAGTGAGAGTCAGTGTGTGTGGAACCCGTACCCCAGTGAGAGTCAGTGCCCGTGGAACCCGTACCCCAGTGAGAGTCAGTGTCTGTGGAACCCGTACCCCAGTGAGAGTCAGTGTCTGTGGAACCCGTACCCCAGTGAGAGTCAGTGTCTGTGGAACCCGTACCCCAGTGAGAGTCAGTGTCTGTGGAACCCGTACCCCAGTGAGAGTCAGTGTGTGTGGAACCCGTACCCCAGTGAGAGTCAGTGCCCGTGGAACCCGTACCCCAGTGAGAGTCAGTGTCTGTGGAACCCGTACCCCAGTGAGAGTCAGTGTGTGTGGAACCCGTACCCCAGTGAGAGTCAGTGCCTGTGGAACCCGTACCCCAGTGAGAGTCAGTGTGTGTGGAACCCGTACCCCAGTGAGAGTCAATGTCTGTGGAACCCGTACCCCAGTGAGAGTCAGTGTGTGTGGAACCCGTACCCCAGTGAGAGTCAGTGTCTGTGGAACCCGTACCCCAGTGAGAGTCAGTGCTTGTGGAACCTGTACCCCAGTGAGAGTCAGTGTCTGTGGAACCCGTACCCCAGTGAGAGTCAGTGTGTGTGGAACCCGTACCCCAGTGAGAGTCAGTGTCTTCAGAAGGGGAGAAATTAGCTGTTGTCTTTCTTTGATCCGAAGTGTCAACAGTTGGAGAAAGTGAATCAATTATTGCTGTAAAATAGAACAGAGCCTGGTCTGATTGGGCTCAGTTAGTAATGGGTACAGTGAAGGATTGAAGTGATATGTGAACAGGGCAGATAAATGTGATTAAAACTATTTGCTCGTGTGTCAGTCAATGCTGACATGGACAAGATGGGCTGAATGGCCTGTTCCGTGCTGTAACCTCGATGTGTTTCTATTAGAGCCTTGACCTGATTTAATGTAGTGGTACTGTCTCTATTGGAGAGATTGACCTGACTCAATGTTAGGGATACAGTCCTGTCATTTTAAGGTACTGTAATCATAGAATCAGAGACATTTACGGCACAGAAGGAGGCCATTTGGCTCATCTTGTCCGTGCCGGCTGAGAAAGGGCTATCCAGCCTAATCCCACTTTCCAGCTCTTGGTCCGTAGCCCTGTAGGTTACGGCACTTCAAGTGCATATCCAAGTACTTTTTAAATGTGATGAGGGTTTCTGCCCCTATCACCCTTCAGGCACTGAGTTCCAGACCCCCACCACCCTCTGGGTGAAAGAAGTTCTCTTCAACTCCCCTCTAATCCTTCTACCAATTACTTTAAATCTGTGCCCCCTGGTTATTGACCTCTCTGCTGAGGGAAATAGGTCCTTCCTATCCACTCTATCTAGGCCCCTCATAATTTTATACACCTCAATTAAATCTCCCCCCAGCCTCCTCTGTTCCAAAGAAAACAACCCCAGCCTCTCCAATCTTTCCTCATAGCTAAAATTTTCCAGTCCTGGCAACATCCTCGTAAATCTCCTCTGTACTCTCTCTAGTGCAATCACATCCTTCCTGTAATGTGGTGACCAGAACTTCACGCAGTACTCTAGCTGTGGCCTAACTGGTGTTTTATACAGTTCAAACATAACCCCCCAGCTCTTATATTCTATGCCTCGGCTAATAAAGGCAAGTATCCTGAAACATGAGTTCAAATCGCACCAGGTCAAGTTGTGAAATTGGTTTCAGTAAATCTGGTAAACTGTGGCCTGGCACCAGGTAGAATGTCTGAAACTGTTGGATTGTCGCAAAAACCCAACTGCGTCACTAACGTCCTTCGGGGATGGGAACCCGCCGTCCTTACCCGGTCTGGGCTTACACGTGACTCCAGTCCCACACTACATGGGTGACTTTTACTGCCCTTGGGGTAACCAGAGATGGGCAGTAAATGCTGCTTTGCCAGCGTCACCCACGTCCCAGGAATAAATCAAATGTTGCCATCTGTTGAATGTTGAGCGTTTGGGACAGTCCATTTATCTACTCAGTGCTGCCTAGCCTGGTCTCCTCAGTAATTCATTCAGCATTTGCACCGTTCAATGATTTAGAAGCCAGATGTGCTATCGATATATTCGATGAGTGTGTTTCAAAATTTGTTGAGAAGAATTTAAATGGCAAGTTGTACGCATCAGAATTAGTGAATTTCCCGAATGACTCACTCCCAGAAACCCCGTCCATCATTAACACTCCCTGTGTTACACTCCAATCTCAGTATAAGGCTCCCAGTTAGAACACTCTAGGAATATAGGAACAGGAGGAGGCCATTCAGCCCCTCGAGCCTGTTCCACCATTCAGTAAGATCAGGGCTGATCTGTGTCTTAACTCCATCTACCCGCCTTGGTTCCATACCCTTACCCAACAAAGATTTTCAATCTCAGTTTTGAAATTTTCAATTGACCCCCAGCCTCAACAGCTTTTTACACAGTATATAGTGTGAGATAGAATTACATAGTGTTTACAGCACAGAAACAGGCCATTCGGCCCCACTGCTCCGTGCCGGTGTTTCTGCTCCACTTGAGCCTCCTCCCACCCCTCTTCATCTCACCCTATCACCATATCCTTCGATTCCTTTCTCCCTCATGTGTTTATCCAGCTTCTTCTTAAATGTATCTATGCTATTCACCTCGACCACTCCCTGTGGGAGCGAGTTCCACATTCTCCCCACTCTCTGGGTAAAGAAGTTTCTCCTGAATTCCCGATTGGATTTATTAGTGACTATCTTATATCTATGGCCTCTAGTTCTGGTCTCCCCACAAGTGGAAACATCTTCTCTACGTCTATCCTATCGAACCCCTTCATAATTTTAAAGACCTCTGTCAGGTCACCCCTCAGCCTTCTCTTTTCTAGAGCTTCATTAATCTCTACACGTAACTGAAGTCTTTCATCCCTGTCCTCTGCCTTGACATCCTTCCTAAAGTGTGGTGTCCAGAATTGGACACAATACTCCAGCAGGGGCCCAACCAGTTATTTGTAAAGGTTTAGCATCATTTCCTTGCTCTTGTACTCTATGCCTCTATTTATCAAGCCAAGTATCCCATAATGTTTGTGATTCCCATCCAGATCTCATTAGTGTGCTGAATGGAAAATGGAGGTCAGCGCTCCACTGGTACAATGTAATCATTTAGAGATTCAACATTAATTAATCACCGAAAGCCATTAACTGGTTTTGGGAGAGAGTTCCAGATTTCCACTGCCCTTTGTGTGAAGAAGTGCTTCCTGACATCACCCCTGAACGGCCTGGCTCTAATTTGAAGGTTCTGCCCCCTTGTTCTGGACTCCCCCCACCAGAGGAAATAGTTTCTCTCTATCTACCCTATCAACTCCTTTAATCATCTTAAACACCTCGATCAGATCACCCCTTAATCTTCTAAACTCGAGGGAATACAAGCCCAGTCTGTGCAAACTGTCCTCATAATTTAACCCCTTTAGCCCCGGTATCATTCTGGTGAATCTGCGCTGCTCCCCCTCCAAGGCCAATATATCCTTCCTGAGGTGCGGGGCCCAGAACTGAACCCAGTGTCCAGATAGGGTCTGACCAGAGCTTTATATAAACTGTAACATCACTTCCACCCCTTTGTATTCCAGCCCCCTCGAGATAAAGCCCAACATTCCATTGTTCTTTGATAAAGTAACAGAGAGGGCTGATGAGGGTAGCGCAGTACCTCGGGAGCCTACTGTCAACAAGGGCTGACGTCGATGACGAAGTCCAACACCGCCTTCAGTGTGCCAGTGCAGCCTTCAATCGCTTGAGGAAGAGAGTGTTTGAAGACCAGGACCTCAAACCCAACACCAAGCTCATGGTCTACAGAGAAGTAGTGATACCCGCCCTGCTGTATGCTTCAGAGACATGGACCATCTACAGCAGGCACCTCAAAGCACTGGAGAGGTACCACCAACGCTGCCTCCGCAAGATCCTGCAAATCCATTGGCAGGATAGGCGCACCAATGTCAGTGTTCTCGCTCAGGCCAACAACCCCAGCATCGAAGCTTTGACCACGCTCGATCAGCTCCGATGGACGGGCCACATCGACCGCATGCCCAATACGAGACTCCCAAAACAAGCGCTCTACTCGGAGCTCCGACATGGCAAGAGAGCCCCAGGTGGGTAGAGGAAATGCTTCAAGGACACCCTCAAAGCCTCCTTGAAAAAGTGTAACATCCCCACCAACACCTGGGAATCCCTGGCCCAAGACCGCACAAAGTGGAGGAGAGGCATCCGGGAAGGCGCTGAACACCTCGAGTCTCTTCGCCGGGAGCAAGCGGAAGCCAAGCGCAAGCAACACAAGGAGCACACGTCAACCCAAGCACCCCACCCACCCGCCCCTTCAACCACCGTCTGCCCCACCTGTGACAGAGACTGTAGGTCCCACATTGGACTCATCAGTCACCTGAGAACTCATTTTTAATGTGGAAGCAAGTCATCCTCGGTTCCGAGGGACTGTCTAAGAAGAAGGATGTGGACTTTCAAAAGACGTTTGATAAAGTACCACATCATCGTCTTGAAGCCCATGGGATTAAAGGGGCAGTGCTTGCCTGGATACGACACTGGTGAAGGGATAGAAAGCCGAGAGTAGTGTTGAACGGTTGTTTTTCATACTAGAGGGAGGTATGAAGTGGGGTTGCCCAGGGGTCTCTATTAAGACCAATGTTCCCCTAAGGTACGCGGCTGCGTGGCCGTGCATCAACCGCGAGGTCCTGCGCAGGCCGCTCGCCAGCTCCTGCTGCTGGAAGATATACCGCACACGCAGTAAACTTAAAGGGACCGCCCACGAAAAAAAAATTGGAGGGAACATTGATTAGGACCACTGCTCTTTTTGATATATATTAATGACCTGAATTTGGGTATACAGGGAATCATTTCAAAGTTTGCAGATGACATGAAACTCGGAAATATAGTAAACAGTGAGGAGGATAGTAACAGACTTCAGGAGGACACAGACAGACTGGTGAAATGGACATCTGGGGGTATATGTACACAAACCTTTGAAGGCTGTTAAAAAAACATACGGGATCCTTAGCTTTATAAATAGAGGCACAGAGTACAAAAGCAAGGACGTTACGTCAAATCTTCACAAATCATTGGTTAGACCTCAGCTGGAGTATTGTGTCCAATTCTGGGCACCACACTTTAGGAAGGATGTCAAGGCCTTAGAGAGGGTGCAGAGGAGATTTACTAGAATGGTCCCAGGGATGAGGGACTTCAGTTACATGGAGAGACTGGAGAAGCTGGGGTTGTTCTCCTTAGAGCAGAGAAGGTTAAGGGGAGATTTAATAGAGGTGTTCAAAATCAGGAACGGTTTTGATAGAGTAAATAAGGAGAAACTGTTTCCAGTGGCAGGAGGGTCGGTAACCAGAGGACACAGATTTAAGATAATTGGTAAAAGAACCAGAGGGGAGATGAGAGTGTTTTTACGCAGCGAGTTGTTGTGATCTGGAATGCGCTGCCTGGAAGCAGATTCAATAGTAACTTTCAAAAGGGAATTGGATAAATACTTCAAGGGGTAAAATGTGCAGGGCTTTGGGGAAAGAGCAGGGGAGTGGGACTGATTGGAGAGCTCGTTCACAGAGCCGGCACAGACACAATGGGCCGAATGGCCTCCTCCTGTGCTGTGTCATTCCATGATTCGATTAGCCTTTTTGATTATTTTTTGTCCACCAGCTTTCAGTTGTTTCTGAACTTGGACCCCTAAATCTCTCGGCTCCCCCACAGTTCCCAGCTTCTCCCCATTTACAAAATACTCTGATCCATCCTCCTTGGGGCCACAGAGGATGTCACTCTCTGTTACACCCCACCGTCAGTATAAGACTCCCAGTTAGAACACCCTCTCTGTTGTAGTGAGGTTGGAAGAATGGGAGGGTGCAGGGATATATCTCGTCTGTTATGTCCTGGAATTATTTGGGCCGTCTATTTTCCTAAACCAGCTGTGAACTCAATGATCCAGTTCCCTTTGTGACTGAGAGTCAGGGGACTCCTCAAATCCATCTGTTACCAATCAGGTTTAGTTGAAGTGGATGAAATGTCAGGGAGACCCCGCAACTCAGGGGAAGGATTTGACGGATGACGTCATGTTCCGACCCCCGTTCCCTCTTTGAGTGTTTGCTCTCTGTTGTTGCTGTTGCTAAGCGACCCATTGCCAGAATACAACTCCTTGTCGGCTTGGCTCTTGGTCTATCACAGCTGCCAGGATTTCAAGGCAGTGACTGATCCCTACACACAACAAGCAGTGAAGCCCCGCTGCTCCTCGGCACCAGCCAGGCCACACTGAGTTTCTGCCGCACGGGGGAAAAGCGCAGGGAGCCAGCCCCAGCCCCAGCCCCAACCCCAATCCCCAGCCCCAGCGCCTTCACTCAGCCCCAGCCCCAGCCCCAGCCCCAACCCCAACCCCAGCGCCTTCACTCAGCCCCAGCCCCAACTCCAGCCCCAACCCCAGCCCCAGCCCCAGCCCCAACCCCAGCGCCTTCACTCAGCCCCAGCCCCAACCCCAGCGCCAACCCCAACCTCAGCCCCCAGTCCCCAGCCCCAGCCCCAGCGCCAACCCCAACCCCAGCCCCCAGTCCCCAGCCCCAGCCCCAGCGCCTTCACTCAGCCCCAGCCCCCAGCCCCAGCGCCTTCATTCAGCCCCAGCCCCCAGCCCCAGCTCCAACCCCAGCCCCAGCCCCAGCCCCAACCCCAGCGCCTTCACTCAGCCCCAGCCCCAACCCCAGCCCCAGCGCCAACCCCAACCCCAGCCCCAGCCCCCAGTCCCCAGCCCCAGCCCCAGCGCCTTCACTCAGCCCCAGCCCCCAGCCCCAGCCCCAGCCCCAGCCCCAACCCCAACCCCAGCCCCAGCCCCAGCCCCAACCCCAACCCCAACCCCCAGTCCCCAGCCCCAGCCCCAGCGCCTTCACTCAGCCCCAGCCCCCAGCCCCAGCCCCAGCGCCTTCACTCAGCCCCAGCCCCCAGCCCCAGCCCCAGCCCCAACCCCAGCCCCAGCCCCAGCCCCAACCCCAGCCCCAGCCCCAGCCCCAACCCCAACCCCAACCCCCAGTCCCCAGCCCCAGCCCCAGCGCCTTCACTCAGCCCCAGCCCCCAGCCCCAGCCCCAGCCCCAACCCCAACCCCAGCCCCAGCCCCAGCCCCAACCCCTGCCCAGCCCCAGCCCCAACCCCAGCCCCAGCCCAACCCCACCCAACCCCAGCCCCAACCCCAGCCCCAGCCCCCATCCCCAGCCCCAGCCCCAGCGCTCGTCTACTCCAGCCCCAGCCCCCAGCCCCAGCCCCAGCCCCATCCCATCCCCAACCCCAGGCCCACCCCAGCCCCAGCGCCCTCACTCAGCCCCAACCCCAGCCCCAGCCCCACCCCAGCGCCATCACTTCCAGCCCTAGCCCCAGCCCCAGCCCGCCAGCCCCAGCCCCAGCCCCAGCCCCTTCACTCAGCCCCAGCCCCCAGCCCCAGCGCCTTCATTCAGCCCCAGCCCCCAGCCCCAGCCCCAACCCCACCCCACCCCAGCCCCAGCCCAGCCCCAACCCCAGCGCCTTCACTCAGCCCCAGCCCCAACCCCAGCCCCAGCGCCAACCCCAACCCCAGCCCCAGCCCCCAGTCCCCAGCCCCAGCCCCAGCGCCTTCACTCAGCCCCAGCCCCCAGCCCCAGCCCCAACCCCAACCCTAGCCCCAGCCCCAGCCCCAACCCCAACCCCAACCCCCAGTCCCCAGCCCCAGCCCCAGCGCCTTCACTCAGCCCCAGCCCCCAGCCCCAGCCCCAGCCCCAACCCCAACCCCAGCCCCAGCCCCAGCCCCAGCCCCAACCCCAGCCCCAGCCCCAGCCCCAACCCCAGCCCCAGCCCCAACCCCAGCCCCAACCCCAGCCCCAACCCCAGCCCCAGCCCCAACCCCAACCCCAGCCCCAGCCCCAACCCCAGCCCCAGCCCCAACCCCAGCCCCAGCCCCAACCCCAGCCCCAACCCCAGCCCCAACCCCAGCCCCAGCCCCAACCCCAGCCCCAGCCCCAACCCCAACCCCAGCCCCAGCCCCAACCCCAGCCCCAGCCCACCCAGCCCCAACCCCAGGCCCAGCCCCAACCCCAGCGCCTCACAGCCCCAGCCCAGCCCCAGCCCCAGCGCCTTCACTCAGCCCCAGCCCCAGCCCCAGCCCCAGCCCCAGCGCCTTCACTCAGCCCCAACCCCAGCCCCAGCCCCAACCCCAGCCCCAGCCCCAACCCCAGCGCCTTCACTCAGCCCCAGCCCCAGCCCCAGCCCCAGCCCCAGCCCCAGCCCCAGCCCCAGCCCCAGCCCCAGCCCCAACCCCAGCCCCAACCCCAGCCCCAACCCCAGCCCCAGCCCCAGCGCCTTCACTCAGCCCCAGCCCCAGCCCCAGCCCCAGCCCCAACCCCAGCCCCAACCCCAGCCCCAGCCCCAGCCCCAGCGCCTTCACTCAGCCCTAGCCCCAGCCCCAGCCCCAGCCCCAGCCCCAGCCCCAGCCCCAGCCCCAGCCCCAACCCCAGCCCCAACCCCAGCCCCAACCCCAGCCCCAGCCCCAGCCCCTTCACTCAGCCCCAGCCCCAACCCCAGCCCCAGTGCCTTCACCCAGCCCCAGCCCCAGCCCCAGCCCCAGCCCCTTCACTCAGTCCCAGCCCCAGCCCCAGCCCCAGCCCCAGCCCCTTCACTCAGTCCCAGCCCCAACCCCAGCCCCAGTGCCTTCACCCAGCCCCAGCCCCAGCCCCAGCCCCAGCCCCAGCCCCAGCCCCAGCCCCAACCCCAGCCCCAACCCCAGCCCCAGCCCCAGCCCCCAGCGCCTTCACTCAGCCCCAGCCCCAGCCCCAGCCCCAGCCCCAGCCCCAACCCCAGCCCCAACCCCAGCCCCAGCCCCAGCCCCCAGCGCCTTCACTCAGCCCCAGCCCCAGCCCCAGCCCCAGCCCCCAGCGCCTTCACTCAGCCCCAGGAAAGCCACCTGAGATGCTGCTCGCAAGCCTCGCTGTTTCAGCATTTCACGGCTAAAAGGCTCCAGCGTCAGGGAACCCTGGGGACTGGCTGTCAGTCTGGGAAATGAAGAACATTCTTAATACGGGAAGTGTTCACAACATGAGGTGGTTATTGGCCAGGACTGAATGGAAACTGCAACAGAACATGGATAGCCAGGTCTGTGTCATTCATCCAAAGTGGAAATTACACAGAGGATACAACAGGGAAACAGGCCATTCGGCCCATCCAGTCCGTGTTCACCCTCCGCACGAGCAAATAGTTCGAATCACATTTACCCGCCCTGTTCCTACATCTCTTCACCCCCTTTTCCTTCATCTCCCCTCTCCGATCTAATCCTGAACGTTGACAGTTTCTGTCTCAGCCACTAACCCTGGGAGTGAATCCCACAGCCTCTCCACTCTCTGTGTGCAGCGGTTTCTCCTGCCCTCGGTTCTAAGGGGGAAAAATTCGGTTGGTTCGCGCCCCCTGTTAGTGACTCCGGGGGAGGCGCTAACGGGGCACTAGCCACTTAGCGCCCGAGCGCAGCGATTTTAGCGCTGCTTGCGAAACTGACCTGTCATTTTGCGGCGGCGCTAAACACTACCGTCACGATCTCCTGCGCCCGCAGATCGTGACGTCAGTTGAGCGTGCAACGCCCCGGTAGCACCCCGGACCGGAAATTGAGTGGCGCCCCCTGCCTTAGCGCCTGCCGCTAAGAACGACAGGTAGAGGGGGATGTTTGAAGTCGGGAAGGGGCTGGAGGAACGCTATTTAAAGGCGGGCGCATCCTGCTTTTTCTTGTTGGCAAAATTTTTGGTGCACGCAGGTTGAGAGGGAGAGAGACGTCTGGAGAGATTTAACGCTGTCCTAAGGAGTTTTGGCCCTCAGCACCACTTTTGAGGTTTCTATTTCTCTGAGCTTCGTATTTACCACATTTAGAAGATTAAATGGGGGCTGCACTAACTCGGGGCCTCGTCCTCCAGCTTCACCTTCGGAGGCAGCAGAGGCGCAGAGAGAGAGTGGCAAACGTGGCCAGAGGGAGGAGGGCCAACAGGCCTCTGCACAGGAGACCTTACCCTCCCAGGGTATTCCGGGAGCAATTCTTCTATATCCATTTGTCTGAGGAGCAGTGTTTCCGAAGGCTGTGCTTCAGCAAGGAGGTGGTCACTGAGCTCTGCCACCTCCTGCAGCCAGATCTGCAGCCTCAGCTTAGGACCAGAACGTCTCTGTCAGTAGCAGTGAAGGTGATGGTGGCTCTGAATTTCTACGCCAACGGCTCCTTCCAGGCTTCTACTGGGGACATAGCGAATATCTTCCAGTTCACTGTCCATTGCTGCATCCGGGAGGTCACAAATGCTCTGTACAAAAGGAGACGCCAGTACATCTCTTTCCCCATGACCTGGGACAAATAGCGTGAACGCGCATGTGGCTTTGTTAGGATAGCGGGCTTCCCCATGGTTCAGGGCGCCATTGATTGCACACACGTGGCATTGCGGGCACCGCATGAGAATGCAGAGGTGTTCCGAAACTGCAAGGGCTTCCACTCTCTCAACGTCCAGTTAGTCTGTGACCACTATCCTGGCAGCAGCCACGATGCTTTCATCCTGCGCCAGACTGGTGTGCCAGACCTTTTCCAAGCACCGCGTCAACCTAGTGGTTGGCTCCTCGGGGACAAGGGTTATCCACTCTGCACCTGGCTGATGACACCGCTCCGTAACCCCAACACCCCTGCCGAGTTGCGGTAAAATGAGAGCCATAGCGCCACCAGGAACCTCATAGAGCAGACGATTGGCGTCTTGAAACAACGGTTCCGGTGTCTTGACCACTCTGGAGGAGCCTTGCAGTACTTCCCCGATCGAGTATCGGTTTTCATGTTGTGTGCTGCATCCTTCACAACCTCGCAATTCTGAGGACCCAGCCATTGCCACCAGGGATTGGTGCACCACCTCAGGAGGAGGAAGAGGGTGAGGAGGAGGAGGAGGAGGAGGAGGAGGAGGAAGAGGGTGAGGAGGAGGAGGAGGAGGAAGAGGGTGAGGAGGAGGAGGAGGAGGAGGATGAAGAGGGTGAGGAGGAGGAGGAGGAGGAGGAGGAGGAAGAGGGTGAGGAGGAGGAGGAGGAGGAGGATGAAGAGGGGGAGGAGGAGGAGGAGGAGGAGGAGGAGGAGGAGGATGAAGAGGGAGAGGAGGAGGAGGAGGAGGAGGAGGAAGAGGAGGAGGAGGAGGAGGAGGAGGAGGAGGATGAAGAGGAGGAGGAGGAGGAGGAGGAGGATGAAGAGGGAGAGGAGGAGGAGGAGGAGGAGGAGGAGGAGGAAGAGGGTGAGGAGGAGGAGGAGGAGGAGGAGGAGGACGAGCAGCACCAACGTGGGAGGGAGGCTCTCAATGTTGCCTCTGCAAGGGCCGTCCGTGAACGCCTGATAAGACACCACTTCTGACGAATGACAGAGAAGATGGCTTCTGGGATGAAGAAGCACATCATCGCAAGCATCCCGCAGCCCCTATTGCCGGGCAAAGCTCCAATGAGTCAAATCAGCAAAGTTGTAAAGTGACAATAACATTTTTTATTTATATTACAAACTCTGTGTCATTTATTCAGGACAAACTTGTTCTCGCAACATCGAGATAAGCGTCAAAACACTAAACAAATATATTAAGATGAACCTCGACCTTTACTACAAACATTCCCCCCATTTATTTACAGATTCTACTGTTGGGCCTTCGAGGGTGATCTCCATCCCCTGCGCACTTCACCCATTCCCACCCTACTGCTCCTCTGTAATGTGGCCCCAGTGGCTGCAGCAAGGCTGGTGAAAGGCTGCTGAATGTTGGATCCAGAGTCTGCGGATGGAAGGACTCCCTCGACCAGCTCTGGGCCTGGAGGGCCAGGCTGCAGACTGCAGCAACTCTGTATGTGGGCAGCAGTCTGGGCTGGCTGTGTTGCAGGCCGTGCCAAGTGCAATGGCGGAGTGGCAGTGGTGGCAGCAGGAATGCCGTATCCTGAGAGAGGACAGCACCTTCCTGCTCGCCCAACACACTGCCACTCCCCCGGGGCAGAACCTCAGCATCGGAGCAATCTGCTCGAGCACAGATTGCTGGCCTGCTGCGGCACCGTCAGATCGCTGGTGGACAGTGGGCGACCCAGCGACGATGGCAGCAGTCAGCGCTTGTGTGGCATCAATCTGAGACTGCATCAGAGCAGTCTGAGATTGGATGGCACCAGCCAATGACTTGATTCCAGCATGAAGCCATTGCGTTGCCTCAGCCTGTGCTGCAATAGATGCTGCCACCTCACCCATTACACGCGGCATGGGGTCTGGATCCCCACGGTCTCTCTGCAATTCAACCATCCTCTGCAAAGTGCCAAGGATGGGTTCGAGGGTTTGCGCACAGATGACAGCTGTGCTGGCGGCGGACTCCTCCACGCTCCTAGCCAGTGCATCGATGCTCTCGGGCACCCTTGCCATTGCACCCATGAGCTCAGTGTGCATGCTTATTGCCTGAGTATTCATTGCTGCAATATCGAGGACCTCATCCGAGTCCTGTGCAGCAGAACTCGCACACCTACTCACCCTCTGGGGAGATGGCTCCCGAGCTTCCCTTCCCCCATGGCGTTGCTGCAGCCCGCTGGGTCCCGGAGCTTCACCCACATCAGACCCTAACTACCTGCTCACCTCCAAGCAATGCGTGGCCCCAGTATCGGATGTCTCGCCCTCGGGACACGCAGGCGGTGAGGCTCCGGTTTCCTCTTCCTCCTCGTCTGGGGCGTCTCTGACACTGGTCAGCTGGTGGTTCACTATCTGAAAGCAGGAAGGTACAAGAGTGGCTTTAGCGTGAGGGCAGGGGGGCAGGAAGGGAGCAAGGACTGGAGACAGTGTAAAAGGCTGGTGTTGTGAGGGGGAAGAGGTAAGAGAGAGGAGAGAAAGCTGATGAACATACCATTGGTGTCCCCAAGGGGGTCGACTTCTCCACCGGCCACGGCGCCTATGACCTGGCTCACAATCAGCCTGTGGACTCTGTCCTCCAATTCAGTGAGGGGGTGTAGGTCCGCCTGTCCTCCTCACGTCCGCTGGGTCTCTCTTCAATTATGTGAAAGTTTGGCCTGCAAAAAAGCGGACAGCGTGTGAGTGAGTGTGCAGCCATGTGTTTGGCAGATGTGCCTCCCATAGTTGAATAGCCATTAATGTCTGCAAGGTGTGGGATGTGCATGTGAGTTTTATGAGATGGCCATGGGTCTTGGATGAGCATTGGGCCTTTGGGTTTTTACACTGTCTGGGCACAGAGTGAGGTTCAGATGGTGGGATGTAGAGGTATTGAAGACCAGATACTCACCCTGACAACCCGAGTGAGGTCATTGAACTTCCTCCTACACTGAGTGTGACTCCTCGGCACCAGGCTCCGCGATAACACGTGCTGAGCCACCTCCCTCCACACTCTTCAGTACTCCCGGGGCAATGGCCTCCTGCCACTCTCTGGGTACAGCACTACCCGTCGTCACTCGACAGCACCAAGCAGAGCCAGCAAGGCCTGGTCGCTAAAGCGCCGAGCTCTCTCCCTGGGCCTGTCCATCAGTCTTCTCAGCACAATGGTGGTAGGTCTTTCCAGCACCAGAGGCAACGCTGCAATGAGCAGGGAGTGGCTGGCCAGCAAGATGGACCCTCCCCTTTAAGAACCAGCCGGCGCCAGTCTGTCTGGGTTCCATGGTAATGGACATCGCCTGAGCTCCGGTAGCGTTCTGAGGTAGCGCCTCGCTCCCTGACGTTAGCGCCTTAAGAGAGGTGTGTAGCGCCTGATTTAGCGCTCAAATCACCTCCAGGGGCGATAGAGATAAATTTTGCGGTCGGAGGTGATAATTAGCGCCGGGCGCTAAACTTTGCGCCCAGCCGATGTTAGCGCCCCAAAATGGGCGATACCGAATTTTTCACTCTAAATCTCTTCCGTTTAATCTTGTTTCAATGACCCCTCATTTACTGGGAACAGTCGCTTCTACCTACCCTGTTCCATCCTTTCATAATTTTAAACATTTAGAAGCTGGGATTGTTCTCCTTGGAGCAGAGAAGGTTAAGGGGAGATTTAATAGAGGTGTTCAAAATCATGAGGGGTTTTGATAGAGTAAATAAGGAGAAACTGTTTCCAGTGGCAGGAGGGTCGGTAACCAGAGGACACAGATTTAAGGTAATTGGTAAAAGAACCAGAGGGGAGATGAGGAGAATGTTTTTTACGCAGTGAGTTGTTGTGATCTGGAATGTGCTGCCTGAAAGGGCGGTGGAAGCAGATTCAATAGTAACTTTCAAAAGGGAATTGGATAAATAGTTGAAGGAGAAACGTTTCCAGGGCTATGGGGAAAGAGTAGGGGGAGTGGGACTAATTGGATAGCTCATTCAAAGAGCCGGCACAGGCACAATGGGCCGAATGGCCTCCTTCTGTGATGTGTCATTCTATGATTCTATGAAATCACCCCGTAATCTGTGTTGTTCTAAAGAAAATAGTTTTAAGGCTGTTGGGGTGAATGTTGGACGAACAGAGCCTGGAGATTCCGTGTGCAATGAGGAGGGGGAGAACTGCCAATGCTCCGCGAAGGGAAATAGATTGAGTGACGGAGTGTGGAGTTTGAATTCCAGTTTGAGGGTCGGCAGGTCAGCTGCAGCAGTTAGTGAAAGGGGTGAACCAGCGGTTAGGGATTGGTTCAGGAATGGGATCAGGGCTGGGGGCTGACGAGGATGTTAAATTGGAGAAAGTTCTTCCTAATCCACGACTCCAGTATCAGCCGTGCCTCAGTGATTGGCTCTCGAGCCAGAAGGTCGTGGGTTCAAGTCCCCACTCCAGAGACTTGAGCCCATAATCCAGGCTGACGCTCCCAGTGCAGTACTGAGGGAGCGCCGCACTGTCGGAGGGACAGTACTGAGGGAGCGCCGCACTGTCGGAGGGGCAGTACTGAGGGAGCGCCGCACTGTCGGAGGGGCAGTACTGAGGGAGCGCCGCACTGTCGGAGGGACAGTACTGAGGGAGCGCTGCACTGTCGGAGGGGCAGTACTGAGGGAGCGCCGCACTGTCGGAGGGGCAGTACTGAGGGAGCGCCGCACTGTCGGAGGGGCAGTACTGAGGGAGCGCCGCACTGTCGGAGGGGCAGTACTGAAGGAGCGCCGCACTGTCGGAGGGGCAGTACTGAGGGAGTTCTGCACTGTCGGAGGGGCAGTACTGAGGGAGCGCCGCACTGTCAGAGGGGCAGTACTGAGGGAGCGCAGCACTGTCGGAGGGGCAGTACTGAGGGAGCGCAGCACTGTCGGAGGGGCAGTACTGAGGGAGTTCTGCACTGTCGGAGGGGCAGTACTGAGGGAGTTCTGCACTGTCGGAGGGGCAGTACTGAGGGAGTTCTGCACTGTCGGAGGGGCAGTACTGAGGGAGCGCCGCACTGTCGGAGGGGCAGTACTGAGGGAGCGCTGCACTGTCAGAGGGACAGTACTGAGGGAGTTCTGCACTGTCGGAGGGGCAGTACTGAGGGAGTTCTGCACTGTCAGAGGGGCAGTACTGAGGGAGCGCCGCACTGTCGGAGGGGCAGTACTGAGGGAGCGCCGCACTGTCGGAGGGGCAGTGCTGAGGGAGTTCTGCACTGTCGGAGGGCCAGTACTGAGGGAGCACCGCACTGTCGGAGGGGCAGTACTGAGGGAGCGCCGCACTGTCGGAGGGGCAGTACTGAGGGAGCGCCGCACTGTCGGAGGGGCAGTACTGAGGGAGCGCCGCACTGTCGGAGGGGCAGTACTGAGGGAGCGCCGCACTGTCGGAGGGGCAGTACTGAGGGAGCACCGCACTGTCGGAGGGTCAGTACTGAGGGAGCGTCGCACTGTAGGAGGGGCAGTACTGAGGGAGCGCCGCACTGTCGGAGGGGCAGTACTGAGGGAGCGCCGCACTGTCGGAGGGGCAGTACTGAGGGAGCGCCGCACTGTCGGAGGGGCAGTACTGAGGGAGTGCCGCACTGTCGGAGGGGCAGTACTGAGGGATGCCGCACTGTCGGAGGGTCAGTACTGAGGGAGCGTCGCACTGTCGGAGGGGCAGTACTGAGGGAGCGCCGCACTGTCGGAGGGGCAGTACTGAGGGAGCGCCGCACTGTCGGAGGGGCAGTACTGAGGGAGCGCCGCACTGTCGGAGGGGCAGTACTGAGGGAGCGCCGCACTGTCAGAGGGGCAGTACTGAGGGAGTGCTGCACTGTCGGAGGGTCAGTACTGAGGGAGGCCGCACTGTCGGAGGGTCAGTACTGAGGGAGCGCCGCACTGTCGGAGGGTCAGTACTGAGGGAGCGTCGCACTGTCGGAGGGGCAGTACTGAGGGAGCGCCGCACTGTCGGAGGGGCAGTACTGAGGGAGCGCCGCACTGTCGGAGGGACAGTACTGAGGGAGCGCCACACTTTCGGAGGGGCAGTACTGAGGGAGCGCCGCACTGTCGGAGGGGCAGTACTGAGGGAGCGCCGCACTGTCGGAGGGGCAGTACTGAGGGAGCGCCGCACTGTCAGAGGGGCAGTACTGAGGGAGTGCCGCACTGTCGGAGGGGTAGTACTGAGGGAGCGCCGCACTGTCAGAGGGGCAGTACTGAGGGAGTGCTGCACTGTCAGAGGGGCAGTACTGAGGGAGGCCGCACTGTCGGAGCGTCAGTACTGAGGGAGCGCTGCACTGTCGGAGGGTCAGTACTGAGGGAGCGCCGCACTGTCGGAGGTGGCTACAGAGATAGTGGATGCATTGGTTGTCAACTTCTAAAATTCCATAGATTCTGGACGGTTCCCGCGGATTGGAAGGTGGCAAATGTAACCCCACTATTTAAGAAAGGAGGGAGAGAGAAAACAGGGAACTACAGACCGGTTAGCCTGACATCAGTGGTAGGGAAAATGCTAGAATCTATTATTAAGGATGTGGTAACAGGGCACTTAGAAAATAATAATAGGATTGGTCAGAGACAACACGGATTTATGAAAGGGAAATCGTGTTTGACGAATCTGTTAGAGTTTTTTGAGGTTGTAACTAGCAGAATAGATAAGGGGGAACCAGTGGATGTGGTTTATTTGGATTTTCAGAAGGCATTCGATAAGGTGAATGAGAGGTGATCTCATTGAAACATGCAAAATTCTTACAGGGCTTGACAGGGTAGATGCAGGGAGGATGTTTCCCCTGGCTGGGGAGTCTTGAACCAGGGGTCACAGTCTCAGAATAAGGGGTCAGCCATTTAGGACTGAGATGAGGAGAAATTTCTTCACTCAGAGGGTGGTGAATCTTTGGAATTCTCTACCCCAGAGGGCTGTGGAGGCTCAGTCGTTGAGTATATTCAAGACAGAGATCGATAGATTTTTGCATATTAAGGGAATAGTGGGATATGGGGATAGTGCAGGAAACTGGAGTTGTGGTAGAAGATCAGCCATGATCTTATTGAATGGCGGAGCAGGCTCGAGGGCAAAATGACCTACTCCTGCTCCTATTTCTTATGTTCTTATGTTCTTATGTCGGAGGGGCAGTACTGAGGGAGCGCCGCACTGTCGGAGGGGCAGTACTGAGGGAGCGCCGCACTGTCGGAGGGGCAGTACTGAGGGAGCGCCGCACTGTCGGAGGGGCAGTACTGAGGGAGTGCCGCACTGTCGGAGGGGCAGTACTGAGGGAGCGCCGCACTGTCGGAGGGTCAGTACAGAGGGAGCGCTGCACTGTCGGAGGGGCAGTACTGAGGGAGTGCTGCACTGTCGGAGGTGCTGTCTTTCAGATGAGATGTTAAACCAAGGCCCCGTCTGCTCTCTCAGGTGGGTGTAATAGATCCCGTGGCCACTATTCAGTGAAGGGGAGGGGGGCCAGGTGCTGCCTCCTGGTCTCCTGGCCAGTATTTATCCCTGAAACAACAACGAAAAATCTGGTCATTATCACATTGCTGTTTGTGGGATCTTGCTGTGCATAAATTGGCTGCCGCGTTTCCTGCATTGCAACACTGACCACACTTCAAAGGTACTCCATTGGTTGTAAAGCGCTTTGGGACGTTCTGAGGTTGTGAAAGGCGCTGGAGAAATGCTCGTCTTTCTTTTCTGCTCTTTTGATAGAGACAGTGACAAGAGGAAGTCATCTCTCTGGGACCAGACCCTCGACATGGCACTCACTCTCTCCGGCAACGTATCTTGCTGTGAGAGGCCACTCCTGGGTTAATACAGAGTCATGCTGCAGGACGGGGGAGGCGAAGAAAAGAAAAAGGAATACTTGGAAACAGCCCGAGTTACACAGAGGCTATGTTTGGAATGCATTTGACGTTTATCTATCGGACTGTAAGTGGGTGCTGTCCATCTCCCAGGTCTGGCCTGTAATCTCACCCCTCCAACAATTACTGATCACAGACGTTTGGAATTAGGTTCCAGGCACAGTTGGCAGCGATTCGTACTGTAATCCCTTTTATAAAGAAAAGTAATACTGTGGTGCATGTGCTGCAGTTAATCAGCGACAAAACTCTCTGTTGTCTCAGTCAAGACATTGCCAGCAACGTCATGCTGAGAATTAATTGCAAACCTTTTCTTAACACTTGAAGCATTTTCCACTTCGCCAAATTCCAGTATAAACTGGGACTTGGCAAGTTACAATACGGACAAACTCCTCAACTCTGCAGGCTGTAGCTACTCAGAGAGACATCGAGGAACAAGATTCACTCTCACTGGGGCTTCAAACTCCACTGGAGATGTCCCAGCCTCCCACCCCCCCCCTGCCACGGGCCATTGTTGTTAGCTTTCTTTTTGTTCCCAGTTACTCCTCTCCCTCCATCCTGCTGCCGAACAGAGCCCTGTACAATCCCAGCACCTTCCTCACAGGACCCTCAGAGTGGGAAATATCTCCCTCATACTCCAGGATTTTGACGGGACAGTGTAGAGGGAGCTTTACTCTGTATCTAACCCGTGCTGTACCTGCCCTGGGAGTGTATGATGGACAAAATTGAGAGGTCGCACAACACCAGGTTATAGTCCAACAGTTTTATTTGAAATCACAAGCTTTCGGAACTATCGCTCCTTCCTCAGGTGAAGTAAATTGGATACAGAATCGTCAGAGCATATATAGATGGAAAAAAAAGCATGTGTACTTTACAATTGCAGACCAATAAATTAAATCATCCTGACTATCTGCCGAGGTGTGATAAAGTTAATTAAGTCAGCCAGGAAGGGAGTGTACCTGCCCTGGGAGTGTTTGATGGGACAATATAGAGGGAGCTTTACTCTGTATCTAACCCGTGCTTTTGAAGAACAATCCAGTCAGTCCCACTCCCCTGCTCTTTCCCCGTATCCCTGCAATTTTTTCTCCTTCAAGTGTTTATCCAATTCCCTTTTGAAGGCTACTATTGGATCTGTTTCCACCGCCCCATCAGGCAGAGCATTCCTGATCCTAACCATTCTTTGGATAAAGATGTTTTTCCTCATATCCCCGCTGGTTCTTTTGCCATCACCTCCCTCGGCCCCTCCACCGTCTCTAAATTGTCAAACGCTTGTCCGACATCCAGTTCTGTATGAGCAGAAATTTGCTTCTATTAAATATTGGGACGACCGGAGCCATTGTCTTCGGTCCCCGCCACCGACTCCAACCCTCTCCTTGGCAACTGGCTGAACCTGAAGCAGACTGTTGGCAACCTTGGTGTTGTACTTGACCCGAGATGAGGTTCCGCCCACATACCCGCCATCACCAAGACCACTATTTCCATTATATAAATGCAAGTTATTGTTGTTGTTTTTAATCCATGTCTTCTGGTTATCGACCCTTCAGCCACTGGAAACAGTTTCTCTTTATTTACTCTGTCTAAACCCTTCATGATTTTAAACACCTCTATCAAATCTCCTCTAAGCCTTCTGCGCTCTAAAGAGAACCAAACGTGTGTAAATGCTGGAATGACCAAAGCCTTTAACTTGTACAGAAGCTGGAGCCGGCTCTGCAGCCCTGTAAACATTGAGCTCCGTGGCTTGGTTCAGCTCTGAGTCAAAGCTCAGCGCTGGCCAAATAAAACAGGATAGAAAGTCCCAGTGGTGTGAAAGGCTGGAGTGAGAGTCAAGTCTGTAGTTTGATCTGTTAATACATGTGTACACTCTGTGCCTCCTGCTCAGAGCACGTTGCTGTTGTAGACATGACCTCAGTTGGAAGGGTTTGATCACGGATTCTAAAGCAATTTGCTCACAGAGGACCATAGGAACATAGAACCATAGGAACATTGAACCATAGGAACATAGAACCATAGGAACAGAGAACCATAGGAACATAGAACCATAGGAACAGAGAACCATAGGAACATAGAACCATAGGAACATAGAACCATAGGAACAGAGAACCATAGGAATATATAGAAACATAGAAACATAGAAACATAGAATCTAGGAGCAGGAGTAGGCCATTCGGCCCGTCGAGCCTGCTCCGCCATTCAATACAATCATGGCTGATCATCCAAATCCAGTACCCTGTCCCTGCTTTAATCCCCACAGTACACATATCCCATCCTATCCCCATAACCCCACATATTTAATCCCCCCTAACACTAAGGGTCAATTTATCATAGCCAAATCAACCTAACCCACACATTTTTGGACTGTGGGAGGAAACCGGAGCACCCGGAGGAAACCCACGCAGACACGGGGAGAATGTGCAAACTCCACACAGACAGTCACCCGAGGTCAGATTCGAACCCGGGTCTCTGGCGCTGTGAGGCACCAGTGCTAACCACTATGCCACCGTATAGAACCATAGGAACATAGAACCATAGGAACATAGAACCATAGGAACAGAGAACCATAGGAATATAGAACCATAGGAACAGAGAACCATAGGAACATAGAACCATAGGAACATAGAACCATAGGAACAGAGAACCATAGGAATATAGAACCATAGGAACATAGAACCATAGGAACATAGAACCATAGGAACAGAGAACCATAGGAACATAGAACCATAGGAACATAGAACCATAGGAACAGAGAACCATAGGAACATAGGGACATAGGGACATAGGGGCATAGAAACATAGAAGATAGGAGCAGGAGTAGGCCATTCGGCCCCTCGAGCCTGCTCTGCCATTTAATGAGATCATGGCTGATCATCCAAATTCAGTACCCTGTCCCTGCTTTCTCCCCATATCCCTTGATCCCTTTAGCCCTAAGAAATATATCTATCTCCTTCTTGAATATATTTAATGAATTGGCCTCAACTGCCTTCTGTGGTAGAGAATTCCACAGGTTCACCACTCTCTGGGTGAAGAAATTCCTCCTCCTCTCAGTCCTAAATGGCTTACCCCTTATCCTGAGACTGTGACCTCTGGTTCTGGACTCCCCCGCCATCGGGAACATCCTTCCTGCATCTAGTCTGTCTAGTCCTGTTAGAATTTTATAAGTTTCAATGAGATCCCCTCTCATTCTTCTAAACTCTAGCGAATATAAGCCTAATCGACCCAATCTCTCTTCATACGTCATTCCTGCCATCCCAGGTATCAGTCTGGTAAATCTTCGCTGCACTCCCTCCATGGCAAGAACATCCTTCCCCAGATAAGGCGACCAAAACTGCACACAATACTCAAGGTGTGGTCTCACCAAGGCCTTGTACAACTGCAGCAAGACATCTTGCTCCTGTACTCGAATCCTCTCGCTATGAAGGCCAACATACCATTTGCCTTCTTAACCGCCTGCTGCACCTGCATGCTTACCTTCAGCGACTGGTGCACAAGGACTCCCAGATCTCATTGCACTTCCCCTTTTCCCAATCTATTGCCATTCAGATAATCTGTCTCCCTGTTTTTGCCACCAAGGTGGATAACCTCGCATTTATCCACATTATACTGCATCTGCCATGCATCTGCCCAATCACCCAACCTGTCCAAATCATACTGGAGTTTCTCTGCATCCTCCTCACAGCACACACGCCCACCCAGCTTTGTGTCGTCTGCAAACTTAGAGATATTACATCTAGTTCCCTCGTCTAGATCATTAATATACATTGTGAATAGCTGGGGTCCCAGCACCGATCCTTGCGGTACCCCACTAGTCACTGCCTGCCACTCGGAAAAAGACCCGTTTATTCCAACTCCTTGCTTCCTGTCTCCCAACCAGTTCTCTATCCAAATCAGTATCTTACCCCCAATCCCATGTGCTTTAACTTTGCACGCTAATCTCTTATGCGGGACCTTATCGAAAGCCTTCTGAAAGTCCAAATACACCACATCCACTGGTTCTCCCTTATCTAGTCTACCAGTTACATCCTCAAAAAATTCCAGTAGATTAGTCAGGCATGATTTACCTTTTGTAAATCCATGTTGACTTTGTCCGATCCTGTCACTGTTTTCCAAGTGCTCTGCTATTACATCTTTTATAATGGACTCCAGCATTTTGTCCACTACCAGTGTCAGGCTTACCGGTCTATAATTCCCCGTTTTTTCTCTACCACCTTTCTTAAATAGTGGGGTTACATTCGCTACCCTCCAATCCATGGGAACTGTTCCAGAGTCTATAGAATTTTGAAAGATGATCAGCAATGCATCTACTATTTCTAGGGCCACTTCCTTAAGTACCCTAGGATGTAGATTATCAGGCCCTGGGGATTTATCGGCCTTCAATCCCGTCAATTTCCCTAACACCATTTCCCTACAAATACTGATTTCATTCAATTCCTCCCTCTCATTGGACCCTATGTTCCCCAACATCTCTGGGAGTTTATTTGTGTCCTCCTTTGTGAAGACAGAACCAAAGTATGTATTTAATTTGTCTGCCATTTCTTTGTTCCCCATTATAAATTCCCCTGATTCTGACTGCAAGGGACCTATGCTTGACTTCACCAATCTTTTTCTCTTCACATATCTATAGAAGCTTTTACAGTCAGTTTTTATGTTCCCTGCAAGCTTACTCTCATATTCTATTGTCCCCCTCTTAATTAATCCCTTCGTCCTCCTTTGCTGAATCCTAACCTGCTCCCAATCCTCAGGTTTGCTGCTTTTTCTGGCCAATTTATATGTCCTCTCCTTGGATCTTATGCTATCCCTAATTTCCCTTGTTAGCCACGGTTGAGTCACCTTTTTTGTTTTATTTTTATGCCAAACAGGGATGAACAAATTCTGTAGTTCATCCATGCGATCTTTAAATGTTTGCCATTGCCTATCCACCATCATCCCTTTAAGTAACGCTCCCCAATCCATCCTAGCCAACTCGTGCCTCATACCAACGTAGTTTCCTTTATTTAAATTCAGGACCCTAGTCTCTGAGTCAACGACTTCACTCTCCATCTTAATGAAGAATTCTATCATATTATGATCGCTCCTCCCCAAGTGGCCTCACACAACAAGATTGCTAATTAATCCTTTCTCATTGCATAATACCCAGTCTAAGATGGCCTGATCTCTGGTTGGTTCCTCGACATATTGGTCCAGGAAACCATCCCATATACACTCTAGGAATTCCTCCTCCACAGTATTGTTACTAATTTGGTTAGCCCAATCTATCAGTAGATTAAAGTCACCCATGATAACTGCTGTGCCCTTATTGCACGCGTCTCTAATTTCCCATTTAATGCCATCCCCAACCTCAGCATTACTGTTTGGGGGTCTGTATACAACTCCCACTAACGTTTTCTGCCCCTTGGTATTTCTCAGCTCTACCCATACAGATTCCACATCAGAGCTAATATCCTTCCTTACTATTGAGTTAATCTCCTCTTTAACCAGCAATGCTACCCCACCTCCTGTCTGTCCTTCCTGAATATTGGATACCCCTGGATGTTGAATTCCCAGCCTTGGTCACCCTGGAGCCATGTCTCCGTAATCCCAATTATATCATATCCGTTTACATCTATTTGCGCAGCTAATTCATCCACCTTATTATGAATGCTCCTCGCATTAAGACACAAAGGGGTCGAAATTAGGTCGCGCCCCATTTGGGGCGCAAATATCGTCCGGACGCAAATATTAGCGCCTGGCGCTAATTATCGGCACTGACGGGAAACTTCACTTTTACCGCCCCGGGAGGTGAGTGGAGCGCTAAAGCAGGCGCTGCACACCTCTCTTAAGGCGCAAAGGCCGAGCAGTGAGGCGCTAACTCGGAGCGCTGGCGAAGCTCATGTAATGTCAGTCAGCAATGGAACACACACACAATGGCACGGGCCAGTTCTTAAAGGGGATGGTTAATCTTGCTTTCCATCCACATCCTGTTCATTGCTGCCTTGAATCTCGGCCTGGAGAGACTTGCACATCAAATGTGCTGGAAAGAACAATGGAGAGCACCAGGCAAAGAGCTCAGAGTGCAGCTCCCACGGTCTCTGCTAAATCGATACAAGGAATGGCAAATCAAAATGAACCTGCAAAGTGCTGCTCAGTACCCAAAACTCCTTCACACAACGTTGAATCTCTCCAGAAGTCTCTCCCTCTCTCTCTCAGAATGCGTAGTTCAAAAATGCCACCAACAATAAAAGACAGGAAGAGGCCCCCTTTAAATAGCGCCCCCCCCAGCCCCACAGCGATTGATAGCGTTCCAGTCTTCTGGTTGTTGGAAGCGCCAGGCGGTAAGGCAGGGGGCGCCACTCAATTTCCGCTACGGGGCGCCCCAAGGGCGTTGCACCATGGAATGACGTCACAATCTGCGCGCGCAGGTGGTCGCAGCGGTAAGTTTTAGCACCGCCGCACAATCTCAAGTTAAGTTCTCGAGCGGCGCAAACATCGCTGCGCCCGGGCGTTAGCGGCTTTGCGCCCCATTAGCGCCCTCTTAAGGCGCTAACGGGTGGCGCAACCAAGTGAATTTTTACCCCAAAGCCTTCAGGCTTGATTTTTTAACACTCTTAGGGGGAAAAATTCAGCTGCTTGCGCCTCCCGTTAGCGCCTTAAGAGGGCGCTAATGGGGCGTAAAGCAGCTAACGCCCGGGCGCAGCGCCGCCCACGCCTCCCGAAAAATTTAGTGGGAGGTTAGCGGCGGCGGCAGCCGGTAGCGCCCTGTGGCGCTGCGCCGCCGGCGATGACGTCATCGCCGTGCGCAGCACCCCGCTCGCGCCCCGGCCGTGATCTTCAGTCGCGCCCCCTGATTTACCGCCAGACGCTATGTCCGACGGGTTCAGGGAGGCGTACGTGCGGCCGGGGCGGCGATATTTAAAGCGGAGGTGGCAGGCGGCCATTTTTGTTGCTGGCCGCCTGCCAGCACCTGCCCCCGGCCCCCGTGAAGCCCCCCCACCGTGAAGTGCCGGCTGCGCTTCAAGAGCCCGGCACTTCTCTTGAGTGCCGGGCTCTTTTGCCGGCACTCCCGATCCCTGGGGGCCCAGCTGGGCCCCGGTTCGCGCTGCGCAGGGTCCCTCCCCTTTAAGAAGGGGAGGAAGGCCTGCAATACCGCGGCGCGACGTGCCGCAGTGCATGGCGCTGCGGCACGTAGCGCCAGGATATTCACTCGCAGCGCCCCAAGAGGGATGCGGGCTGCTTCCAGTTGCGCCCCGCTTCCCTCTTGGGGCGCAACCACTGAAGTTCCGGCGCGGGGCCGCTAATTTTTTCGGGGCGCTAAAAGTCGCGCCCCGGCGAGGTTAGCGCCCCAAATGGGGCGCGACTCAATTTTTACCCCTTAGTCCTTTTAGAATTATTATTTACTGCAGCCCTGTTTGATTTACACCCTTGATTTCTCTGCCTTCCACTTTTGCTTTTCTCCTTCCTGTCTTTTGCTTCTATCCTTGCTTCCCTTTCCTCTGTTTCCCTGCACAGGTTCCCAACCCCCTGCCATTTTAGTTTAAACCCTTCCCAACAGCACTAGCAAACACTCCCCCTAGGATATCGGTCCCGGTCCTGCCCAGGTGCAAACCGTCCAGTTTGTACTGATCCCACCTCCCCCAGAACCGGTTCCAATGTCCCAGGAATTTGAATCCCTCCCCCTTGCACCATTCCTCTAGCCACGTATTCATCTGAAATATCCTTCTATTTCTACTCTGACTAGCACGTGGCACCGGTAGCAATCCTGAGATTACTACCTTTGAGGTTCTATTTTTTAATTTACCTCCTAACTCCCTACATTCAGCTTTTAGGCCCTCATCCCGTTTTTTACCGATATCGTTGGTACCTATATGCACCATGACAACTGGCTGTTCACCCTCCCCCTCCAGAATGCCCTGCAGCCGCTTCGAGACATCCTTGACCCTTGCACCAGGGAGGCAACATACCAACCTGGAGTCTCGTTTGCGGCCGCAGAAACGCCTATCTATTCCCCTGACAATGGAACCCCTATCACTATAGCTCTCCCGCTGTTTTTCCTCCCGTCCTGTGCAGCAGAGCCACCCATGGTGCCAGGAAGTTGGCTGCTGTTGCCTTCCCCCGATAAGCCATCTCCCTCAACAATATCCAAAGCGGTATATCTGTTTGAGAGGGGGATGTCCACAGGGGACCCCTGCACTACCTGCCTGCGCCTACTACTCTGCCTGGTGGTCACCCATTCCCTTCCTGCCTGTGCAGCCTTTACCTGCGGTGTGACCAACTCCCTAAACATGCTATCCACGATGTCCTCAGCATCACGAATGCTCCAGTATGCATCCATTCGCAGCTCCAGCGCCGCAATGCGGTCTGCCAGTAGTTGCAGCTGGATACACTTCCAGCACACATGGTCAACAGGGACACAAGAAGTGTCCCTGGTTTCCCACATAGTGCAGGAGGAGCATGCCACGGGGCCGAGCTGTGCTGCCATGACTTACCCTTTAATTAATTTAAATTAACTCAAATCTATACCACAAATTACACTACAATTAAATGATATACTCAAGGGCCCTTGTATACTAGCTTTCCCTGCTACACAACAGAGACCTTAGAAACTATAATCACAAAAATTAGGACCTTCTAAATTTTATAAACTATTAACCTTAACTGTCAAACTACAGGGACATAGGAACATAGGAAATTAAGGACATAGGGACATAGGGGCATAGGGACACATGGACATAGGATCATAGGGACATAGGGGCATAGGGACATAGGGACATCGGAAACTAGGGACATAGGGACATAGGGGCATAGGGACATAGGATCATAGGGGCATAGGGACATAGGGACATAGGGGCATAGGGACATAGGATCATAGGGGCATAGGGACAATGGGATCTAGGAACAGGAGGAGGCCATTCAGCCCTCGAGCCTGTTCCTCCATTCAAATAGATCATGGCTGATATTTGATATTTTCAATTGACCCCCAGCATCCATTGGGGGAGAGAGTTCCAGATTTCCACTACCCTTTGTGTGAAGAAGTGCTTCCTGACATCACCCCGGAACAGCCTGGCTCTAGGAAAGGTAGTAGAAATCTGGAACTCTCTACTCCAAATTGTGGTTGAGGCTGGGGGTCAATTGGGGCTATCAACGCAGAGATTGATGGATTTTTGTTGGGTAAGAGTATTAAGGATTATGGAACCAAGGTGGGTAAATGGAGTTAAGATACAGATCAGCCCTGATGGAATTGAATGGCCTCCTCCTGTTCCTGTGTAACAGGCTCGAGAGGCTGAATGGCCTCCTCCTGTTCCTGTGTAACAGGCTCGAGGGGCTGAATGGCCTCCTCCTGTTCCTGTGTAACAGGCTCGAGGGGTTGAATGGCCTCCTCCTGTTCCTGTGTAACAGGCTCGAGGGGCTGAATGGCCTCCTCCTGTTGCTGTGTAACAGGCTCGAGGGGCTGAATGGCCTCCTCCTGTTCCTGTGTAACAGGCTCGAGGGGCTGAATGGCCTCCTCCTGTTCCTGTGTAACAGGCTCGAGGGGCTGAATGGCCTCCTCCTGTTCCTGTGTAACAGGCTCGAGGGGTTGAATGGCCTCCTCCTGTTCCTGTGTAACAGGCTCGAGGGGCTGAATGGCCTCCTCCTGTTCCTGTGTAACAGGCTCGAGGGGCTGAATGGCCTCCTCCTGTTCCTGTGTAACAGGCTCGAGGGGCTGAATGGCCTCCTCCTGTTCCTGTGTAACAGGCTCGAGGGGCTGAATGGCCTCCTCCTGTTCCTGTGTAACAGGCTCGAGGGGCTGAATGGCCTCCTCCTGTTCCTGTGTAACAGGCTCGAGGGGCTGAATGGCCTCCTCCTGTTCCTGTGTAACAGGCTCGAGGGGCTGAACGGCCTCCTCCTGTTCCTGTGTAAAAGGCTCGAGGGGCTGAACGGCCTCCTCCTGTTCCTGTGTAACAGGCTCGAGGGGCTGAACGGCCTCCTCCTGTTCCTGTGTAACAGGCTCGAGGGGCTGAACGGCCTCCTCCTGTTCCTGTGTAACAGGCTCGAGGGGCTGAACGGCCTCCTCCTGTTCCTGTGTAACAGGCTCGAGGGGCTGAACGGCCTCCTCCTGTTTCTGTGTAACAGGCTCGAGGGGCTGAACGGCCTCCTCCTGTTCCTAGTGTAACAGGCTCGAGGGGCTGAACGGCCTCCTCCTGTTCCTGTGTAACAGGCTCGAGGGGCTGAACGGCCTCCTCCTGTTTCTGTGTAACAGGCTCGAGGGGCTGAACGGCCTCCTCCTGTTCCTAGTGTAACAGGCTCGAGGGGCTGAATGGCCTCCTCCTGTTCCTGTGTAACAGGCTTGAGGGGCTGAATGGCCTCCTCCTGTTCCTGTGTAACAGGCTCGAGCGGCTGAATGGCCTCCTCCTGTTCCTGTGTAACAGGCTCGAGCGGCTGAATGGCCTCCTCCTGTTCCTGTGTAACAGGCTCCAGGGGCTGAATGGCCTCCTCCTGTTCCTGTGTAACAGGCTCCAGGGGCTGAACGGCCTCCTCCTGTTCCTGTGTAACAGGCTCGAGGGGCTGAATGGCCTCCTCCTGTTCCTGTGTAACAGGCTCGAGGGCTGAACGGCCTCCTCCTGTTCCTGTGTAACAGGCTCGAGGGGCTGAACGGCCTCCTCCTGTTCCTGTGTAACAGGCTCGAGCTGCTGAATGGCCTTCTCCTGTTCCTGTGTAACAGGCTCGAGCGGCTGAATGGCCTCCTCCTGTTCCTGTGTAACAGGCTCGAGCGGCTGAACGGCCTCCTCCTGTTCCTGTGTAACAGGCTCCAGGGGCTGAACGGCCTCCTCCTGTTCCTGTGTAACAGGCTCGAGGGGCTGAACGGCCTCCTCCTGTTCCTGTGTAACAGGCTCGAGGGGCTGAACGGCCTCCTCCTGTTCCTGTGTAACAGGCTCGAGGGGCTGAACGGCCTCCTCCTGTTCCTGTGTAACAGGCTCGAGGGGCTGAACGGCCTCCTCCTGTTCCTGTGTAACAGGCTCGAGGGGCTGAATGGCCTCCTCCTGTTCCTGTGTAACAGGCTCGAGGGGCTGAACGGCCTCCTCCTGATCATATCTATGTCCCAGTCAAGCAGCCTGGAAGAAGTGCTCTATGATCTGCACCTTGCCGATCGATCATCCGATTCACCTCATGTGCTCCACCATCCAAATGATAATTTACCTCAAGGCTTATGCATTTTAAATTGGTTAAACTGAGCAAGGAGGAGCCTCGGTGGTTAATGTTCCTGGGGTAGAATTGATCTATCAGCGGGACCGCATTCCCACGCTGCTGCCCAAAGGACAGCCCATCTGGCGGGGCGGGGGTTGGGGGGAACGATCGATGAGGGGGTAGGTAGCTCGAGAAGAGAGAACGGCCCACATATTTGGGACCTCTCCTGCTTCCCCACCCAGTTGTCCCTCGCAGTCGCAGTCGGGACCTTTGAACAGCATCTGAGCCCGAATGGTGTATTGAAAGGTCTCACAGGCTGAACCACAGCGCAGTCGCCTAGTGGAAGAACCTCTCGTAGACTTGAGGTATTGGACCCATAATCGAGTCCGATTCTCCCCGTGTGCAGCTGAGGGAGCGCTGCACTGTCGGAGGGGCAGTACTGAGGGAGCGCTGCACTGTCGGAAGTGCTGTCTTTCAGATGAGACGTTGAACCGAGATCCCGTCTGCTCTCTCAGATTGATGTATAAGATCCCACGGTACTATTTGAAGAAGAGCGAGGAGTTCTCTCCGGTGTCCTGGGCCGACATTTATCCTGCAACCAAACATCACTAAAACAGATTATATGTTCGTTACGTCATTGCTATTTGTGGGAGCTTGCTGTGCGCAAATTGGCTGCCGTGTTTCCCACATTACAACAGTGACTACACTTCAAAAAGTACTTCATTGGCTGTGAAGCGCTTTGGGACGTCCTGAGGTGGTGAGAGGCGCTGGAGAAATGCAAGTCTGTCTTTTTCTGTCTGGTGTTATTCTATATGAAGATGGTACATTTATCCGCAGACCTCATCAGGCACTTTGTCCCTGTGACATGACTGGAGACAAAGAGCTGAGGCCCCTGGAAGTGTTGTCTGAGCTGAATGCTCTGTTTCTGGGGTTCGACCCTCTCACAGGACTCGCCTGCTCTGCAGACACCCGGGAGAACCTGCGGTGTGTCACCACACTGACTTTGATCTTTCTGTGGATCGTGGACATCCCATTATTCAAAAATGCTGCCTGGAGTCTGATCTGAATCAAACTTAACTCGACAAATGATTCCACACACTCTGGCACTGTTCTTTAATAAAATAGGCTCATCATTTACTGTCTCAAGATGAGAATTAGAAGTCATTTTCTCTTTGAAAGGTGCGGCCAAAGCCGAGGTTTATGGGGCGGGACCGCTCTAAATTCGATGAATTTATTTGTCTTTCAGTATCAATGCGCCCCTAAACCTCAGTCCCAAAGTTGCTCCGAACGGACTATTTCAGTCAAGTGCCCGAAGCTGGCCGGTTTCAGCCAGCACGGCCGGATTTTCACAAGGTATTTGGGCAGGAAACGGGCTGAGGGTCAGTTAACAGCCACCCACTGTCACTGCAGCGTGATGTCACAGACAGTGCTCACAACCTGTCCCTCAAAGGTGCTTCTGGAGAGAGGGTCAATCCACCGGTCCCAGCACAGCAATGGGGAACGGACAGGGAGCTGAGCCCTGTACCTACCAGCTGTCTGCAGACTGAGTGACCCAGACACTGTTTGCCTCTGAATCAGTCTCACGGCGAATCCCTCAAGGACCTGACACACATACAGTTCTCAACCATTTAGCCAAGGGGATTTTTAGTTCACTCTGGATTCCTGCTTACTAAATCTGCTTCTGTCAGAGGGAGAATGTCACGGTGATCCCCAGGATAATGAGGCCAGTCCCAGCTAACATGGTCACCCCTTGCTGCAGAAGGTGTGGAATCGCACCTGTCTGATTAGGCAACAGTGAGACAGTCTGTCTAGACAGCCACCCAGTGTCAGGAACCCCACTCATTGACAGCTAGCCATGGAGGGGGAGCCAGTGGGGTGGAAATTTGCATCTGCCTGCAGCATTTAAAGGGTTGCAGCAGCAACATGCCATCGGTGGACCTGAAAGCTCTCCAGTCAGGTAATGTGTGGTGGGCAGGTAGGAGGGAGTCACACCGTGTGAGACTGTCGCTGTAGCTCCACGGTCTGTAGACAGTGAGAATGAGCTCAGGCCCTCATCGATAAGGAGTTGTTTCAGATTATTAGTGGTTTATTTTAATCATTTGATTATTACTTGATTGAGTTTTTTGATGAGGTAACAGAGAGGGTTGAGTAGGGCAATGTGGTTGACGTGGTGTACATGGACTTCCAAAAGACATTTGAAAAAGGGCCACACAATAGGCTTGCCAGCAAAGTTGAAGCCCATGGAATAAAAGGGACAGTGGCAGCATGGATACGGAATTGGCTGAATGACAGGAAACAGAGAGTAGTGGTGAATGGCTGTTTATCGGACTGGAGGAAGGTACACAGTGGTGTTCCCCAGGGGTCGGTACTAGGACCACTGCTTTTCTTGATATATATTAATGACTTAGACTTGAGTGTACAGGGCACTATTTCAAAATTTGCAGATGACACAAAACTTGGAAGTATAGTGAACAGTGAGGAGGATAGTGATAGACTTCAAGAGGATATAGACAGGCTGGTGGAATGGGCGGACACGTGGCAGATGAAATTTAACGCAGAAAAGTGCGAAATGATACATTTTGGTAGGAAGAACGAGGAGAGACAATATAAACTAAAGGGTACAATTCTAAAGGGGGTGCACGAACAGAGAGACCTGGGGATATATGTGCACAAATCATTAAAGGTGGCAGGGCAGGTTGAGAAAACAGTTAAAAAAGAATACGGGATCCTGGGCTTCATGAATAAAGGTATAGAGTACAAAAGTGTGGAAATTATGATGAACCTGTATAAAACACTGGTTCGGCCTCAACTGGAGTATTGTATCCAATTCTGGGCACCGCACTTTAGGAAGGATGTGAAAGGACTTAGAGGATTTAAGAGAATGGTTCCAGGCACGAGGGATTTCAGTTACGTGGATAGACTGGAGAAGCTGGGGTTGTTCTCCTTGGAGCAGAGAAGGTTGAGAGGAGATTTGATAGAGGTGTTCAAAATCATGAGGAATCTAGACAGAGGAGATAGAGAGAAACTGTTCCCATTGGTGGAAGGGTTGAGAACCAGAGGACACAGATTTAAGGTGATTGGCAGAAGAACCAAAGGCGACATGAGGAAAAACTTTTTTACGCAGCGAGTGGTTAGGATCTGGAATGCGCTGCCTGAGAGGGTGGTGGAGGCAGATTCAATCACAGCTTTCAAAAGGGAGTTGGATAAGTACCTGAAGGAAAAAATTTGCAGGGTTACGGGGAAAGGGCGGGGGAGGGGGACTAGCTGAAGTGCTCTTGCAGAGAGCCGGCACGGGCTCGACGGGCCGAATTGCCTCCTTCTGTGCTGTAACCATTCTATGATTCCATGATTTGACAAATTAGGATTTATAAATAGACTCATTTTACCACCAGTTTTTACCCCTTGTCTCAGGAAGGCACAGACTCTCACTGATCTCAACAAAGTCGCCACTGTTCACCACAGGTGCTCGACTGCGCTCCTCCAAATCTGATTTCTTGAGCATCCCCGATTATAATCGCTCCATCATTGGCGGCTGTGCCTTCAGCTGCCTGGGCCCCAAGCTCTGGAATTCGCTCCCTAAACCTCTCTGCCTCGCTCTCCTCCTTTAAGAGGCTCCTTAAAACCTCCCTCTTGGAACAAGCTTTTGGTCGCCGAATAACTCCTCATGTGGCTCAGTGTGAAATTATGTTTGATGATGCTCTTGTGAAGCGCCTTGGGACATTATAGAACTTGGAAGTACAGAGAATGTACAGCACAGAAACAGGCCATTCGGCCCCACTGCTCCGGCCGGTGTTTCTGCTCCACACGAACCTCCTCCCACCCTCTTCATCTCACCCTATCAACATATCCCCCTATTCCTTTCTCCCTCATGTTTGTGTAGTGAATGGAGTACAGTGTGTGAGGGTGGGGAGTTGGATGGGGTTCAGTGTGTGAGGGTGGGGAGTTGGATGGGGTACAGTGTGTGTGAAAGGGTGGGGAGTTGGATGGGGTTCAGTGTGTGTGTGAGGGTGGGGAGTTGGATGGGGTTCAGTGTGTGTGTGGGTGGGGAGTTGGATGGGGTTCAGTGTGTGTGTGAGGGTGGGGAGTTGGATGGGGTTCAGTGTGTGTGAAAGGGTGGGGAGTTGGATGGGGTACAGTGTGTGTGAAAGGGTGGGGAGTTGGATGGGGTTCAGTGTGTGTGTGAGGGTGGGGAGTTGGATGGAGTACAGTGTGTGAGAGGGTGGGGAGTTGGATGGGGTACATTGTGTGTGAAAATGTGGGGAGTTGTTTGGGGTACATTGTGTGTGTGAGGGTGGGGAGTTGGATGGGGTACAGTGTGTGTGAGGGTGGGGAGTTGGATGGGGTACAGTGTGTGTGAGAGAGAGGGGAGTTCGATGGGGCACAGTGTGTGTGAGGGTGGGGAGTTGGATGGGGTACAGTGTGTGTGAGGGTGGGGAGTTGGATGGGGTACAGTGTGTGAAAGTGTGGGGAGTTGGATGGGGTACAGTGTGTGTGTGATGGATTGGGGAGTTGGATGGGGTGCAGTGTGTGAGAGGGTGGGGAGTTGGATGGGGTACAGTGTGTGAAAGTGTGGGGAGTTGGATGGGGTACAGTGTCTGTGTGATGGATTGGGGAGTTGGATGGGGTACAGTCTGTGAGAGGGTGTGGAGTTGGATGGGGTACAGTGTGTGAAGGATTAGGGAGTTGGATGGGGTACAATGTGTGTGAAGGGGTGGGGAGTTGGATAGGGTACAGTATGTGTGCGTGGGTGGGGAGTTGGATGGGGTACAATGTTTGAGAGGGTGGGGAGTTGGATGGGGTACAGTGTGTGTGAGAGGGAGGGACGTTGGATGGGTACAGTGTGTGTGAGAGGGGGGGAAGTTCGATGGGTACAGTGTGTGTGAGGGTGGGGAGTTGGATGGGGTACAGTGTGTGTGAGAGGGTGGGGAGTTGGATGGGGTACAGTGTGTGTGAGAGGGTGGGGAGTTGGATGGGTACAGTGTGTGTGTGAGAGTGAGGAGTTTGATGGGGTACAATGTGTGTGTGAGGGTGGGGAGTTGGATGGGGTACAGTGTGTGAAGGATGGAGAGTTGGATGGGGTACAGTGTGTCTGTGAAATGGTGGGGAGTTCGATGGGGTACAGTATGTGTGTGAGGGTGGGAAGTTGGATGGGGTTCAGTATGTGTGTGAGAGTTTAGGGAGTTGGATGGGGTACAGTATGTGTGAAATTGTGTGGAGTTGGATTGGGGACAGTGTTTGAGAAGGTGGGGAGTTAGATGGGGTACAGTGTGTGTGAAAGGGTGGGGAGTTGGATGGGGTACAGTGTGTGTGTGATGGTGGGGAGTTAGATGGGGTACAGTGTGTGTGAGAGGGTGAGGAATTGGATGGAGTACAGTGTGTGTGAGAGGGAGGGGAGTTCGATGAGGTACAGTGTGTGTGAAGGATTGGGGAGTTGGATGGGGGCAGTGTGTGAAGAATTGAAGAGTTGGATGGGGTACATTGTGTGAAGGATTGGGGATTTGGATGGGGTGCAGTGTGTGATGGATTGGAGAGTTGGATGGGGTACAGTGTGTTAAGGATTCGGGAGTTGGATGGGTTACAGTGTGAGAAAGGCTGGTGAGTTGGATGGGGTACAGTGTGTGAATGACTGGGGAGTTGGATGGTGTACAGTCTGTGAGAGGATGTGGAGTTGGATGGGATACAATGTGTGAAGGATTGGGGAGTTGGATGGGGTACAGTGTGTGAAGGATTGGGGAGTTGGATGGGGTACAATGTTTGAGAGGGTGGGGAGTTGGATGGGGTAGTGTGTGTGTGAGAGGGTGGGGAGTAGGATGGGGTACAGTGTGTGTGAGAGGGAGGGAAGTTCGATGGGGTACAGTGTGTGTGAGGGTGGTGAGTTGGATGGGGTACAGTGTGTTTGAGAGGGTGGGGAGTTTGATGGTGTACAGTGTGTGAAAGGATGGGGTGTTGGATGGGGGACAGTGTGTGAAGGATTGGAGAGTTGGATGGGGTACAGTGTGTCTGTGAAATGGTGGGGAGTTCGATGGGGTACAATATGTGTGTGAGGGTGGGAAGTTGGATGGGGTACAGAGTGTGAAAGGGTGTGGAGTTGGATGGGGTTCAGTATGTGTTTGAGCATTTAGGGAGTGGGATGGGGTACAGTGTGTGTGAAATTGTGGAGAGTTGGATTGGGGACAGTATTTGAGAAGGTGGGGAGTTAGATGGGGTACAGTGTGTGTGAAATTGTGGAGAGTTGGATTGGGGACAGTGTTTGAGAAGGTGGGGAGTTAGATGGGGTACAGTGTGTGTGAGAGGGTGGGGAATTGGATGGAGTACAGTGTGTGTGAGAGGGTGGGGAATTGGATGGGGTACAGTGTGTGTGAGAGGGAGGGGAGTTCGATGAGGTACATTGTGTGTGTGAAGGATTGGGAAGTTGGACGGGGGCAGTGTGTGAAGAATTGAAGAGTTGGATGGGGTACATTGTGTGAAGGATCGGGGATTTGGATGGGGGCAGTGTGTGAAGAATTGAAGAGTTGGATGGGGTACAGTATGTGAAGGATTGGGGAGTTGGATGGGGTGCAGTGTGTGTGTGAAGGATTGGGGAGTTGGATGTGGTAGTGTGCGAAAGATTGGAGAGTTAGATGGGGTGCAGTGTGTGATGGAATGGGGAGTTGGATGGGGTACATTGTGTGATGGATTGGGGAGTTGGATGGGGTACAGTGTGTGAAGGATTGGAGAGTTGGATGGGGTACAGTGTGTGATGGAATGGGGAGTTGGATGGGGTACATTGTGTGATGGATTGGGCAGTTGGATGGGGTACAGTGTGTGAAGATTTGGGGAGTTGAATGGGGTACAGTGTATAAAGGATTGGGGACTTGGATGGGGTACAGTGTGTGAAGGATTGGTGAGTTGGATGGGGTGCAGTGTGTGAAGGATTGGAGAGTTGGTTGGGGTACAGTGTGTGAAGGATTGGGGAGTTGGATGGGGTGCAGTGTGTGAAGGATTGGAGAGTTGGATGGGGTACATTGTGTGAAGGATTGGGGAGTTGAATGGTGTACAGTGTGTGAAGGATTGGAGAGTTGGATGGGGTACAGTGTATGAAGGATTGGGGAGTTGGATGGGGTACAGTGTGTGAAGGATTGGAGAGTTGGATGGGGTGCAGTGTTTGAAGGATTGGGGAGTCGTTTGGGATACAGTGTGTGTGAAAGGATGGGGAGTTGGATGGGGTACAGTGTGTGTGTGAAAGGGTGGGGAGTTGGATGGGGTACAGAGTGTGTGAAAGGGTGGGGATTTGGATGTGGTACAGTGTGTTTAAAATGGTGGGGAGTTGGATGGGGTACAGTGTGTGTGAAAGGGTGGGGAGTTGGATGGGGTACAGTATGTGTGAAAGGGTGGGGAGTTGGATGGGGTACAGTGTGTGTGAGGGTGGGGAGTTGGATGGGGTACAGTGTGTGAAGGATTGTGGAGTTGGATGTGTTACTGTGTGTGAAGGATTGGGGAGTCGGATGGGGTACAGTCTGTGAAGGATTGGGGAGTTGGATGGGGTGCAGTGTGTGAAGGTTTGAGGAGTTGGATGGGGTGCAGTGTGTGAAGGATTGGGGAGTTGGATGGGGTACAGTGTGTGAAGGATAGGGGAGTCAGATGGGGTGCAGTGTGTGAAGGATTGGGGAGTCAGATGGGGTACAGTGTGTGAAGGATTGGGGAGTTGGATGGGGTGCAGTGTGTGAAGAATTGGGGAGTCAGATGGGGTACAGTGTGTGAAGGATTGGGGAGTTGGATGGGGTACAGTGTGTTAAGGATTGGGGAGTTGGATGGGGTGCAGTGTGTGAAGGATTGGGGAGTTGGATGGGGTGCAGTGTGTGAAGGATTGGGGAGTCAGATGGGGTACAGTGTGTGAAGGATTGGGGAGTTGGATGGGGTGCAGTGTGTGAAGGATTGGGGAGTTGGATGGGGTGCAGTGTGTGATGGATTGGGGAGTTGGATGGGGTACAGTGTGTGAAGGATTGGGGAGTTGGATGGGGTACAGTGTGTGAAGGATTGGAGAGTCGGATGGGGTACAGTGTGTGAAGGATTGGAGAGTCGGATGGGGTACAGTGTGTGAAGGTTTAGAGAGTTGGATGGGGTGCAGTGCGTGTAGGATTGGAGAGTTGGATGGGGTGCAGTTTTTGAAGGATTGGAGAGTTGGATGGGGTGCAGTGCGTGTAGGATTGGAGAGTTGGATGGGGTGCAGTTTTTGAAGGATTGGAGAGTTGGATGGGGTACAGTATGTGAAGGATTGGGGAGTTGGATGGGGTACAGTGTGTGAAGGATTGGGGAGTTGGATGGGGTGCAGTGTGTGATGGATTGGGGAGTTGGATGGGGTGCAGTGTTTGTAGGATTGGGGAGTTGGATGGGGTGCAGTGTGTGTAGGATTGGGGAGTTGGATGGGGTGCAGTGTGTGTAGGATTGGAGAGTTGGATGGGGTGCAGTGTGTGAAGGATTGGGGAGTTGGATGGGGTACAGTGTGTGAAGGATTGGGGAGTTGGATGGGGTGCAGTGTGTGAAGGATTGGAGAGTTGGATGGGATGCAGTGTGTGAAGGATTGGAGAGTTGGATGGGGTGCAGTGTGTGAAGGATTGGAGAGCTGGATGGGGTGCAGTATTTGAAGGATTGGGGAGTTGGATGGGGTGCAGTGTGTGAAGGATTGGAGAGTTGGATGGGGTACAGTGTGTGAAGGATTGGAGAGCTGGATGGGCTGCAGTGTGTGAAGGATTGGAGAGCTGGATGGGGTGCAGTTTTTGAAGGATTGGAGATTTGGATGGGTTGCAGTGTGTGAAGGATTGGGGAGTTGGATGGGGTGCAGTGTGTGAAGGATTGGAGAGTTGGATGGGGTGCAGTGTGTGAAGGATTGGAGAGTTGGATGGGGTACAGTGTGTGAAGGATTGGGGAGTTGGATGGGGTACAGTGTGTTAAGGATTAGGGAGTTGGATGTTGTACAGTGTGTGAAGGATTGGAGAGTTTGATGGGGTACAGTGTGTGAAGGATTGGGAAGTTGGATGGGGTACAGTGTGTGAAGGATTGGGGAGTTGGATGGGGTACAGTGTGTGAAGGATTGGAGAGCTGGATGGGGTGCAGTTTGTGAAGGATTGGAGAGCTGGATGGGATGCAGTTTTTGAAGGATTGGAGAGTTGGATGGGGTGCAGTGTGTGAAGGATTGGGGAGTTGGATGGGGTACAGTGTGTGAAGGATTGGGGAGTTGGATGGGGTACAGTGTGTGAAGGATTGGAGAGCTGGATGGGGTGCAGTTTTTGAAGGGCTGGAGAGTTGGATGGGGTGCAGTGTGTGAAGGATTGGGGAGTTGGATGGGGTACAGTGTGTGAAGGATTGGGGAGTTGGATGGAGTACAGTGTGTGAAGGATTGGAGAGCTGGATGGGGTGCAGTTTTTGAAGGATTGGAGAGTTGGATGGGGTACAGTGTGTGAAGGATTGGGGAGTTGGATGGGGTACAGTGTGTGAAGGATTGGGGAGTTGGATGGGGTACAGTGTGTGAAGGATTGGAGAGCTGGATGGGGTGCAGTTTTTGAAGGATTGGAGAGTTGGATGGGGTGCAGTGTGTGTAGGATTGGAGAGTTGGATGGGGTGCAGTGTGTCAAGGATTGGAGAGTTGGATGGGGTGCAGTGTGTGTAGGATTGGAGAGTTGGATGGGGTGCAGTGTGTGAAGGATTGGAGAGTTGGATGGGGTGCAGTGTGTGAAGGATTGGAGAGTTAGATGGGGTGCAGTTTTTGAAGGATTGGAGAGTTGGATGGGGTATAGTGTGTTAAGGATTTGGGAGTTGGATGGGGTACAGTATGTGAAGGATTGGGGAGTTGGATGGGGTGCAGTGTGTGTGTGAAGGATTGGGGAGTTGGATGTGGTAGTGTGCGAAAGATTGGAGAGTTAGATGGGGTGCAGTGTGTGATGGAATGGGGACTTGGATGGGGTACATTGTGTGATGGATTGGGGAGTTGGATGGGGTACAGTGTGTGAAGGATTGGAGAGTTGGATGGGGTACAGTGTGTGATGGAATGGGGAGTTGGATGGGGTACATTGTGTGATGGATTGGGCAGTTGGATGGGGTACAGTGTGTGAAGGATTGGGGAGTCGGATGGGGTACAGTGTGTTAAGGATTAGGGAGTTGGATGTTGTACAGTGTGTGAAGGATTGGAGAGTTTGATGGGGTACAGTGTGTGAAGGATTGGAGAGCTGGATGGGGTGCAGTTTGTGAAGGATTGGAGAGCTGGATGGGATGCAGTTTTTGAAGGATTGGAGAGTTGGATGGGGTGCAGTGTGTGAAGGATTGGGGAGTTGAATGGTGTACAGTGTGTGAAGGATTGGAGAGTTGGATGGGGTACAGTGTATGAAGGATTGGGGAGTTGGATGGGGTACAGTGTGTGAAGGATTGGAGAGTTGGATGGGGTGCAGTGTTTGAAGGATTGAGGAGTCGTTTGGGATACAGTGTGTGTGAAAGGATGGGGAGTTGGATGGGGTACAGTGTGTGTGTGAAAGGGTGGGGAGTTGGATGGGGTACAGAGTGTGTGAAAGGGTGGGGATTTGGATGTGGTACAGTGTGTTTAAAATGGTGGGGAGTTGGATGGGGTACAGTGTGTGTGAAAGGGTGGGGAGTTGGATGGGGTACATTGTGTGTGAAAGGGTGGGGAGTTGGATGGGGTACAGTATGTGTGAAAGGGTGGGGAGTTGGATGGGGTACAGTGTGTGTGAGGGTGGGGAGTTGGATGGGGTACAGTATGTGAAGGATTGTGGAGTTGGATGTGTTACTGTGTGTGAAGGATTGGGGAGTCGGATGGGGTACAGTCTGTGAAGGATTGGGGAGTTGGATGGGGTGCAATGTGTGAAGGTTTGAGGAGTTGGATGGGGTACAGTGTGTGAAGGATTGGGGAGTTGGATGGGGTACAGTGTGTGAAGGATAGGGGAGTCAGATGGGGTGCAGTGTGTGAAGGATTGGGGAGTCAGATGGGGTACAGTGTGTGAAGGATTGGGGAGTTGGATGGGGTGCAGTGTGTGAAGGATTGGGGAGTCAGATGGGGTACAGTGTGTGAAGGATTGGGGAGTTGGATGGGGTACAGTGTGTTAAGGATTGGGGAGTTGGATGGGGTGCAGTGTGTGAAGGATTGGGGAGTTGGATGGGGTGCAGTGTGTGAAGGATTGGGGAGTCAGATGGGGTAAAGTGTGTGAAGGATTGGAGAGTTGGATGGGGTGCAGTGTGTGAAGGATTGGAGAGTTGGATGGGGTACAGTGTGTGAAGCATTGGGGAGTTGGATGGGGTACAGTGTGTGATGGATTGGGGAGTTTGATGGGGTGCAGTTTGTGATGGATTGGGGAGTTGGATGGGGTACAGTGTGTGAAGGATTGGGGAGTTGGATGGGGTGCAGTGTGTGATGGATTGGGGAGTTGGATGGGGTACAGTGTGTGAAGGATTGGAGAGCTGGATGGGGTGCAGTGTGTGAAGGATTGGAGAGTTGGATGGGGTGCAGTGTGTGAAGGATTGGAGAGTTAGATGGGGTGCAGTTTTTGAAGGATTGGAGAGTTGGATGGGGTATAGTGTGTTAAGGATTTGGGAGTTGGATGGGGTACAGTATGTGAAGGATTGGGGAGTTGGATGGGGTGCAGTGTGTGTGTGAAGGATTGGGGAGTTGGATGTGGTAGTGTGCGAAAGATTGGAGAGTTAGATGGGGTGCAGTGTGTGATGGAATGGGGAGTTGGATGGGGTACATTGTGTGATGGATTGGGGAGTTGGATGGGGTACAGTGTGTGAAGGATTGTGGAGTTGGATGTGTTACTGTGTGTGAAGGATTGGAGAGTCGGATGGGGTACAGTGTGTTAAGGATTAGGGAGTTGGATGTTGTACAGTGTGTGAAGGATTGGAGAGTTTGATGGGGTACAGTGTGTGAAGGATTGGGAAGTTGGATGGGGTGCAGTGTTTGTAGGATTGGAGAGTTGGATGGGGTGCAGTTTTTGAAGGATTGGAGAGTTGGATGGGGTACAGTATGTGAAGGATTGGGGAGTTGGATGGGGTGCAGTGTTTGTAGGATTGGAGAGTTGGATGGGGTGCAGTGTGTGAAGGATTGGAGAGTTGGATGGGGTACAGTGTGTGAAGGATTGGAGAGCTGGATGGGCTGCAGTGTGTGAAGGATTGGAGAGCTGGATGGGGTGCAGTTTTTGAAGGATTGGAGAGTTGGATGGGTTGCAGTGTGTGAAGGATTGGGGAGTTGGATGGGGTGCAGTGTGTGAAGGATTGGAGAGTTGGATGGGGTGCAGTGTGTGAAGGATTGGAGAGTTGGATGGGGTACAGTGTGTGAAGGATTGGGGAGTCGGATGGGGTACAGTGTGTTAAGGATTAGGGAGTTGGATGTTGTACAGTGTGTGAAGGATTGGAGAGTTTGATGGGGTACAGTGTGTGAAGGATTGGGAAGTTGGATGGGGTACAGTGTGTAAAGGATTGGGGAGTTGGATGGGGTACAGTGTGTGAAGGATTGGAGAGCTGGATGGGGTGCAGTTTGTGAAGGATTGGAGAGCTGGATGGGATGCAGTTTTTGAAGGATTGGAGAGTTGGATGGGGTGCAGTGTGTGAAGGATTGGGGAGTTGGATGGGGTACAGTGTGTGAAGGATTGGGGAGTTGGATGGGGTACAGTGTGTGAAGGATTGGAGAGCTGGATGCGGTGCAGTTTTTGAAGGGCTGGAGAGTTGGATGGGGTGCAGTGTGTGAAGGATTGGGGAGTTGGATGGAGTACAGTGTGTGAAGGATTGGAGAGCTGGATGGGGTGCAGTTTTTGAAGGATTGGAGAGTTGGATGGGGTACAGTGTGTGAAGGATTGGGGAGTTGGATGGGGTACAGTGTGTGAAGGATTGGAGAGCTGGATGGGGTGCAGTTTTTGAAGGATTGGAGAGTTGGATGGGGTGCAGTGTGTGTAGGATTGGAGAGTTGGATGGGGTGCAGTGTGTGAAGGATTGGAGAGTTGGATGGGGTGCAGTGTGTGTAGGATTGGAGAGTTGGATGGGGTGCAGTGTGTGAAGGATTGGAGAGTTGGATGGGGTGCAGTGTGTGAAGGATTGGAGAGTTAGATGGGGTGCAGTTTTTGAAGGATTGGAGAGTTGGATGGGGTATAGTGTGTTAAGGATTTGGGAGTTGGATGGGGTACAGTATGTGAAGGATTGGGGAGTTGGATGGGGTACATTGTGTGATGGATTGGGGAGTTGGATGGGGTACAGTGTGTGAAGGATTGGAGAGTTGGATGGGGTACAGTGTGTGATGGATTGGGCAGTTGGATGGGGTACAGTGTGTGAAGATTTGGGGAGTTGGATGGGGTACAGTGTGTGAAGATTTGGGGAGTTGAATGGGGTACAGTGTATAAAGGATTGGGGACTTGGATGGGGTACAGTGTGTGAAGGATTGGTGAGTTGGATGGGGTGCAGTGTGTGAAGGATTGGAGAGTTGGTTGGGGTACAGTGTGTGAAGGATTGGGGAGTTGGATGGGGTGCAGTGTGTGAAGGATTGGAGAGTTGGATGGGGTACATTGTGTGAAGGATTGGGGAGTTGAATGGTGTACAGTGTGTGAAGGATTGGAGAGTTGGATGGGGTACAGTGTATGAAGGATTGGGGAGTTGGATGGGGTACAGTGTGTGAAGGATTGGAGAGTTGGATGGGGTGCAGTGTTTGAAGGATTGGGGAGTCGTTTGGGATACAGTGTGTGTGAAAGGATGGGGAGTTGGATGGGGTACAGTGTGTGTGTGAAAGGGTGGGGAGTTGGATGGGGTACAGAGTGTGTGAAAGGGTGGGGATTTGGATGTGGTACAGTGTGTTTAAAATGGTGGGGAGTTGGATGGGGTACATTGTGTGTGAAAGGGTGGGGAGTTGGATGGGGTACAGTATGTGTGAAAGGGTGGGGAGTTGGATGGGGTACAGTGTGTGGGAGGGTGGGGAGTTGGATGGGGTACAGTGTGTGAAGGATTGTGGAGTTGGATGTGTTACTGTGTGTGAAGGATTGGAGAGTCGGATGGGGTACAGTCTGTGAAGGATTGGGGAGTTGGATGGGGTGCAGTGTGTGAAGGTTTGAGGAGTTGGATGGGGTGCAGTGTGTGAAGGATTGGGGAGTTGGATGGGGTACAGTGTGTGAAGGATAGGGGAGTCAGATGGGGTACAGTGTGTGAAGGATTGGGGAGTTGGATGGGGTGCAGTGTGTGAAGGATTGGGGAGTCAGATGGGGTACAGTGTGTGAAGGATTGGGGAGTTGGATGGGGTACAGTGTGTTACGGATTGGGGAGTTGGATGGGGTGCAGTGTGTGAAGGATTGGGGAGTTGGATGGGGTGCAGTGTGTGAAGGATTGGGGAGTCAGATGGGGTACAGTGTGTGAAGGATTGGGGAGTTGGATGGAGTGCAGTGTGTGAAGGATTGGAGAGTTGGATGGGGTACAGTTTGTGAAGCATTGGGGAGTTGGATGGGGTGCAGTGTGTGATAGATTGGGGAGTTGGATGGGGTACAGTGTGTGAAGGATTGGGGAGTTTGATGGGGTGCAGTTTGTGATGGATTGGGGAGTTGGATGGGGTACAGTGTGTGATGGATTGGGGAGTTTGATGGGGTGCAGTTTGTGATGGATTGGGGAGTTGGATGGGGTGCAGTGTGTGATGGATTGGGGAGTTGGATGGGGTACAGTGTGTGAAGGATTGGGGAGTTGGATGGGGTGCAGTGTGTGATGGATTGGGGAGTCGGATGGGGTACAGTGTGTGAAGGATTGGCGAGCTGGATGGGGTACAGTGTGTGAAGGATTCTGGAGTTGGATGGGGTACAGTGTGTGAAGGATTGGAGAGTCGGATGGGGTACAGTGTGTGAAGGATTGGAGAGCTGGATGGGTTACAGTGTGTGAAGGTTTAGAGAGTTGGATGGGGTACAGTGTGTGAAGGATTGGGGAGTTGGATGGGGTGCAGTGCGTGTAGGATTGGAGAGTTGGATGGGGTGCAGTTTTTGAAGGATTGGAGAGTTGGATGGGGTACAGTATGTGAAGGATTGGGGAGTTGGATGGGGTACAGTATGTGAAGGATTGGGGAGTTGGATGGGGTGCAGTGTTTGTAGGATTGGGGAGTTGGATGGGGTGCAGTGTGTGTAGGATTGGGGAGTTGGATGGGGTGCAGTGTGTGAAGGATTGGAGAGTTGGATGGGGTGCAGTGTGTGTAGGATTGGAGAGTTGGATGGGGTGCAGTGTGTGAAGGATTGGGGAGTTAGATGGGGTACAATGTGTGAAGGATTGGAGAGTTGGATGGGGTGCAGTGTGTGAAGGATTGGGGAGTTGGATGGGGTGCAGTGTGTGAAGGATTGGAGAGTTGGATGGGGTGCAGTGTGTGAAGGATTGGAGAGCTGGATGGGGTGCAGTATTTGAAGGATTGGGGAGTTGGATGGGGTGCAGTGTGTGAAGGATTGGAGAGTTGGATGGGGTACAGTGTGTGAAGGATTGGAGAGCTGGATGGGCTGCAGTGTGTGAAGGATTGGAGAGCTGGATGGGGTGCAGTTTTTGAAGGATTGGAGAGTTGGATGGGTTGCAGTGTGTGAAGGATTGGGGAGTTGGATGGGGTGCAGTGTGTGAAGGATTGGAGAGTTGGATGGGGTGCAGTGTGTGAAGGATTGGAGCATTGGATGGGGTACAGTGTGTGAAGGATTGGGGAGTTGGATGGGGTACAGTGTGTTAAGGATTAGGGAGTTGGATGTTGTACAGTGTGTGAAGGATTGGAGAGTTTGATGGGGTACAGTGTGTGAAGGATTGGGAAGTTGGATGGGGTACAGTGTGTGAAGGATTGGGGAGTTGGATGGGGTACAGTGTGTGAAGGATTGGAGAGCTGGATGGGGTGCAGTTTGTGAAGGATTGGAGAGCTGGATGGGATGCAGTTTTTGAAGGATTGGAGAGTTGGATGGGGTGCAGTGTGTGAAGGATTGGGGAGTTGGATGGTGTACAGTGTGTGAAGGATTGGGGAGTTGGATGGGGTACAGTGTGTGAAGGATTGGAGAGCTGGATGGGGTGCAGTTTTTGAAGGATTGGGGAGTTGGATGGGGTGCAGTGTGTGAAGGATTGGGGAGTTGGATGGGGTACAGTGTGCGAAGGATTGGGGAGATGGATGGAGTACAGTGTGTGAAGGATTGGAGAGCTGGATGGGGTGCAGTTTTTGAAGGATTGGGGAGTCGTATGGGATACAGTGTGTGTGAAAGGATGGGGAGTTGGATGGGGTACAGTGTGTGAAGGATTGGAGAGTTGGATGGGGTACAGTGTGTGAAGGATTGGGGACTGAGATGGGGTATAGTGTGTGAAGGATTGGGGAGTTGGATGGAGTACAGTGTGTGTAGGATTGGAGAGTTGGATGGGGTGCAGTGTGTGTAGGATTGGAGAGTTGGATGGGGTGCAGTGTGTGTAGGATTGGGGAGTTGGATGGGGTACAGTGTGTGTAGGATTGGGGAGTTGGTTGGGGTGTAGTGTGTGTAGGATTGGGGAGTTGGATGGGGTACAGTATGTGTAGGATTGGGGAGTTGGTTGGGGTGTAGTGTGTGTAGGATTGGGGAGTTGGATGGGGTGCAGTGTGTGTAGGATTGGGGAGTTGGATGGGGTGCAGTGTGTGAAGGATTGGAGAGTTAGATGGAGTACAGTGTGTGTAGGATTGGAGAGTTGGATGGGGTGCAGTGTGTGTAGGATTGGAGAGTTGGATGGGGTGCAGTGTGTGTAGGATTGGGGAGTTGGATGGGGTGCAGTGTGTGTAGGATTGGGGAGTTGGATGGGGTGCAGTGTGTGTAGGATTGGGGAGTTGGATGGAGTACAGTGTGTGTAGGATTGGAGAGTTGGATGGGGTGCAGTGTGTGTAGGATTGGAGAGTTGGATGGGGTGCAGTGTGTGTAGGATTGGGGAGTTGGATGGGGTGCAGTGTGTGTAGGATTGGGGAGTTGAATGGGGTACAGTATGTGTAGGATTGGAGAGTTGGATGGGGTGCAGTGTGTGAAGGATTGGAGAGTTAGATGGGGTACAGTGTGTGTAGGATTGGAGAGTTGGATGGGGTGCAGTGTGTCTAGGATTGGAGAGTTGGATGGGGTGCAGTGTGTGTAGGATTGGAGAGTTGGATGGGGTGCAGTGTGTGTAGGATTGGGGAGTTGGATGGGGTACAGTGTGTGTAGGATTGGAGAGTTGGATGGGGTGCAGTGTGTCTAGGATTGGAGAGTTGGATGGGGTGCAGTGTGTGTAGGATTGGGGAGTTGGATGGGGTACAGTATGTGTCGGATTGGGGAGTTGGATGGGGTGCAGTGTGTGTAGGATTGGGGAGTTGGATGGGGTGCAGTGTGTGTAGGATTGGGGAGTTGGATGGGGTACAGTATGTGTAGGATTGGAGAGTTGGATGGGGTGCAGTGTGTGTAGGATTGGAGAGTTGGATGGGGTGCAGTGTGTGACGGATTGGGGAGTTGGATGGTGTGCTGTGTGTGAAGGATTGGGGAGTTGGATGGGGTGCAGTGTGTGAAGGATTGGAGAGTTGGATGGGGTACAGTGTGTGAAGGATTGGGGAGTTGGATGGTGTGCTGTGTGTGAAGGATTGGAGAGTTGGATGGGGTGCAGTGTGTGAAGGATTGGAGACTTGGATGGGGTACAGTGTGTATAGGATTGGGGAGTTGGATGGGGTGCAGTGTGTGTAGGATTGGAGAGTTGGATGGGGTGCAGTGTGTGTAGGATTGGGGAGTTGGATGGGGTGCAGTGTGTGTAGGATTGGGGAGTTGGATGGGGTACAGTATGTGTAGGATTGGGGAGTTGGATGGGGTACAGTATGTGTAGGATTGGGGAGTTGGATGGGGTGCTGTGTGTGTAGGATTGGGGAGTTGGATGGGGTACAGTGTGTGAAGGATTGGGGAGTTGGATGGTGTGCTGTGTGTGAAGGATTGGAGAGTTGGATGGGGTGCAGTGTGTGAAGGATTGGAGACTTGGATGGGGTACAGTGTGTATAGGATTGGGGAGTTGGATGGGGTGCAGTGTGTGTAGGATTGGAGAGTTGGATGGGGTGCAGTATGTGTAGGATTGGGGAGTTGGATGGGGTGCAGTGTGTGTAGGATTGGGGAGTTGGATGGGGTACAGTATGTGTAGGATTGGGGAGTTGGATGGGGTACAGTATGTGTAGGATTGGGGAGTTGGATGGGGTGCTGTGTGTGTAGGATTGGGGAGTTGGATGGGGTGCTGTGTGTATAGGATTGGAGAGTTGGATGGGGTGCAGTGTGTGTAGGATTGGGGAGTTGGATGGGGTGCAGTGTGTGTAGGATTGGGGAGTTGGATGGGGTACAGTATGTGTAGGATTGGGGAGTTGGATGGGGTACAGTATGTGTAGGATTGGGGAGTTGGATGGGGTGCTGTGTGTGTAGGATTGGGGAGTTGGATGGGGTACAGTATGTGAAGGATTGGGGAGTTGGATGGGGTACAGTGTGTGAAGGATTGGGGAGTTGGATGGGGTACAATTCCACCTCCTTTCAGCTTGAATCTTTAAGCTGTTAACTTTATTGAACCCTCTCAGATATTATGCGGCTTTGAAATTCCCTGTGTATTGTGGTCAGAAACAGCAAATTGTGCAACTATGCAGCGAGCCAGAGGCCTGGAATCCCAGGAAACGTGCAGCCCGCCTTCAGTACATCAGGACTGGATTAGACTGAGGAATGAAGGTGGGGCCGAGGAGGCAAACCCTGTCATTCCACTGTGGCTGTCAGTTGGGAATGGAGGCACCCAACCCATATGGGAGTGGTTTATCTCGGGGTCGCAGGGAGCCTGTTGGGGAGCTGGGGCCCCAGGGAGCCTGGCACTCTGCTCAACTCACGGAATGGGATTCAAAATGGTAGCGATTAACAACCAACAACAACATCGTGTATTTATCCAGCGCCTTTAACGTAGTAAAACGTCCCGCGGTGCCTCACAGGAGCGTAAATCAGACAAAAATTGACCCCGAGCCACATAAGGAGATATTAGGACAGGTGACCAAAAGCTTGGTCAAAGAGGTCGGTTTTAAGGAGCGTCTTAAAGGAGGAGAGAGAAGCGGAGAGGTTTAGGGAGGGAATTCCAGAGCTTTGGGCCCAGGCAGCTGAAGGCACGGCCGCCAATGGTGGAGCGATTAAAAATGGGGGATGCTCAAGAGGTCAGAATAAGAGGAGTGTTGAGATCGCGGGGGGTTGTAGGGCTGGAGGAGGTTACAGAGATAGGGAGGGGCGAGGCCATGGAGGGATTTGAACACGAGGATGAGAATTTTAAAATCGAGGCGTTGCCGGACCGGGAGCCAATGTAGGTCTGCGAGCACAGCGGGTGATGGGTGAATGGGACTCGGTGCGAGTTAGGACACGGGGCAGCAGAGTCCTGGACGAGCTGAAGTTTACGGAGAGTGGAATGTCGTGTGGCTTACAGTCGCTGAGACCTAATGATGAACTTTCACCTGAGCTAACAGTAGCTGGGACATCTCACGTTACCCATGGGCCAGCTCGGTGTGATACTGAGAACCAGATGCAACAGAAGCTTCCAGGAGTTGGGGTGTTTCAATTGGCCTCAGTCTTCGGGATGGCTCCTGCTCCTGGCTGTTGCCCACTGCGCCATGCTGGAGGAGTACAGGTGAAGCTAGGACTGGACCCGGGTGAGATATCCGCCTACATACCTACGGCTGAATATCCTCCTGGCCCACAAGATTTAACCCACGAAAGACGAGAGGTAGAAACAGGAAAGGAAAACTAACAGAACATTAGAAAAAACCACAAGAATGACTGATGTGCTGTTTTAGAATCCCCTTGGCTGGTTTAGATTCAGAAACAGACAGACTTTGGCCTTTGCAGGAGAGCTGAGCAGTCTGAGAGATGAAGGTAATTGCACTGTGATGACTAGTATCGAGTGAGTGGGAGTGATTGCTCACCATCGGGCTGCCCTACAAACCCTGCTGAAGATTTATCAGCTCCTAGGAAGTTTGTCAGAAAGCCAGAAAATGCTACGTGGCCATTAGGGAATACCTCGCTTGATGAATGTATCTCGAGGGAGTCCAACATTACTCATAAAATGAAATCTAGCCGGACGGATCCTCCTCCACAGCTGGATCATGTCTCCGGGGCTGAGAGTGCGCCCAGAACCCTTTGTTAGAGGCCTCTAGTTGCTCTGTCGAGTCCCGGAGAGTTGAGGGATTGGTCACGCTGGAGCTGGCCTCTGCTCTTCTGCGGCCTAGCACGGTGTGTGGAGCTCAGGATCGCGTGTCGGTGGGTAAAGGGCCGCGCTTTATTTCCACATCTGTGTGCACTGATCGCAGAGTTAGTGGGCAAGATTTTTAAACTTGCCGCTCGGGCTTATAACTAACGCTGGGGAATGGCCCACTCGTTACAGACACCATTACATCTTCATCTAGTGAAAATCCAGCACCTTCTATAACAACAACTTGCATTTATATAGCGTCTTTAACCAAGTCAAATGTCCCAGGGCGCTTCACAGGAGCGATTATCAGACACCAAGCCCTACGAGGAGATATTAGGACAGGTCACCAAAAGCTTGGTCAAAGAGGTTGGTTTTAAGGAGTGTCTTAAAGGAGGAGAGAGAGGCGGAGAGGTTTAGGGAGGGAATTCCAGAGCTCGGGGCCCAGGCAGCTGAAGGCACGGCCGCCAATGGTGGAGCGATGGAAATCGAGGGATGCACCTCATTGGCTGTAAAGCGCTTTGGGACGTCCTGAGGTTGTGAAAGGCGCTGTAGAAGTGCAAATTCATTCTTTCTGTCTTTTAAGATTATAACAGCAAACAAAACCCCACAGACCCCGAGACTCCAGTGACCTTAGGAATGGTCGGAACCCGAGCGGACATCAACTGATCTCAATCCACTGTGCAGCTCAAAGGAAGAAAGTTCCGGGAGTGTCTGCGAGTGTTGAGGGCAAAGACCGTGCAGCAACATTCCGGGATTCCTGGAATCAAACAGGAACAATTAGTGGCTTTCGCAAACCACACTTGGCCCAGTTCCAGAGCGTGGTGGTGACGGGAGAAACGGCCAGAGACGGTGCTGCTGGTTCAAGGGGGTCGGTGCAGGGTTGGGGGCTCACGGTCACACACACTGACCCCGGGTGAGAGGAGCCAGGATCGAACGAAAGGCTCTCTTTAGTTGGTGTCTGTGCGAGACTCTCCCATCATCGGCGAGGGAAATTGAACTGTTTCAGCTCAAAAAATCTTCAAAGGAAGTAGGAAGTGGATCCGTCTAGACAGATTCGAATCCGCTTCTCAGTGTCTGAGTCATTTAATAACTCGGGGAATTCTCAACTTTCAACCCTGACCAAGACAGACCAGAAGGGAGTTACTTTTCTCCAATTTATCTTCAACATTTAAACTGTTTTAAAGCGATAAGAATTTAAACGTTATTATCAAGGGAAATATCAGATGCTTCAACTAACAGTGTTGGGGGAGGGGGAGGGGAGCGAGGGGGAGAGGGGGAGGGGAGAGAGGGGGAGGGGGAGAGGGGGCAGGGAGCGAGGGGGAGAGGGGGGAGTGGGGAGGGGTGGGGGGAGGGAGAGGGGGAGGGGAGGGGGAGAGAGGGGGGAGGGGAGAGAGGGGGAGGGGGAGAGAGGGGGCGGGGGAGGGAGGGGGCGGGGAGCGAGGCAGAGAGGGGGGAGTGGGGAGGGGGTGAGGGAGGGGAGAGAGGGGGGAGGGGAGAGAGGGGGAGGGGGAGAGAGGGGGCGGGGAGCGAGGCGGAGAGGGGGAAGTGGGGAGGGGTGGGGGAGGGGAGAGAGGGGGGAGTGGGGAGGGGTGGGGGAGGGGAGAGAGGGGGAGGGGGGAGAGGGGAGGGGAGGGGGAGATGGGGAGGGGGAGATGGGGAGGGGGAGAGGAAAGGGGGGAGGGGAGAGAGGGGGAGGAAGAGAGGGGGAGGGAGGGGAGGGAGAGATGGGGAGAGGAGAGAGGGGGAGAGGAGAGAGGGGGAGGGGAGAGAGGGGAGGAGGGGAGAGAGGGGGAGGAGGAGAGGAGGGGGAGATAGGGGAGGGGGAGAGGAGAGAGGGGGAGGGGAGAGAGAGGGGAGGGGAGAGAGGGGGAGGAGGAGAGGAAGGGGAGAGAGGGGGAGGAGGAGAGGAGAGGGGGAGGAAGAAAGGGGGAGGGGAGAGATGGGGAGAGGAGAGAGGGGGAGAGGAGAGAGGGGGAGGGGAGAGAGGGGAGGAGGGGAGAGAGGGGGAGGAGGAGAGGAGGGGGAGATAGGGGAGGGGGAGAGGAGAGAGGGGAGGGGAGAGAGAGGGGAGGGGAGAGAGGGGGAGGGGGAGAGATGGGGAGAGGGGGAGGAGGAGAGGAGAGGGGGAGGGGAGAGAGTGGGAGGGGAGGGGGAGAGATGGGGAGAGGGGGAGGAGGAGAGGAGGGGGAGGGGAGAGAGTGGGAGGGGAGGGGGAGAGATGGGGAGAGGGGGAGGAGGAGAGGAGGGGGAGGGGAGAGAGTGGGGGGGAGGGGGAGAGATGGGGAGAGGGGGAGGAGGAGAGGAGGGGGAGGGGAGAGAGTGGGAGGGGAGGGGGAGAGATGGGGAGAGGGGGAGGAGGAGAGGAGGGGGAGGGGAGAGAGTAGGAGGGGAGGGGGAGAGATGGGGAGAGGGGGAGGAGGAGGTGAGAGGGGGAGAAGGAGGTGAGGGGGAGGTGAAAGGGGGAGGGGGAGATGAGAAGGGGAGGGGGAGATGGAGCCACAGTTTGCTCAGAATGAATCACAGGTTAAGAGGCAGGACTAAAATTGCCAGTAATTTAATTCAGAGGTAACTTTTAGAAAAACGAAGAGTTTAATTTGAGGAAAGTTTGCAACAATTTGTTTGCATTCTCCCAACATACAACGGTTAGATCGCAGTGTAGCAGAGGTCAGTAGAACAGCAATGAGTGAAGCGAGGAGGAAATCGTGGATCAAGGCTGTGAACCCATTGGTGCTGGGCTCAGGTTAGCGACAGGCTGTTTGTTTTAGTTTGGCCCAGGATTTACACGTCGCCAATTGAGACCTGGGTAACTGGTTGGCCAGTGATGGAGTTTGGAATCTCTGGAATGTTGACCAAAGAACGTCTTCTTCAAACCTTCGAATCACAAGATAATTATGGACACTCGGCTCATTCTAATTCATCCATCTAGCGAGATCCTACACTCCCCCCATTTAAGCGCCCAATCCATTCTTCAATGATTGCTCCGCTCGTCTATCTGGCAATCCGTTCCATACACTGATGTCGCAGTGTTTCCCTGAGGAATCAGCTTTCTCTACAGCTGATCTCTGATAATCCATTTTTCAGCCTCTCCCATTGCCGCCAATGCTCCCTGTCATTTTTTTTGGGTGCGTGGCCCCTTTAAGTGGCTGCGCGGCCCATTCAAATTTTCACGGATGCACGGTTTTTCCAATTGAAAAGCCAGCCAGCGGCCTGCGAGGGAGCTCCAGACCACTGTGTCACAGCGGCCGCGCAGTGCAATGGGAACATTGATTGCCACCTCTCTTTAATCAAATGAGGCCAGTGTCGGGCTCTGTCACTCCCAGGTCTCATGCCGTACTCTGACATAACATTTCTCAACAAAGGAGTGGGATAGGAACATCGGAACAGGAGGAGGCCATTCAGCCCCTCGAGCCTGTTACACAGGAACAGGAGGAGGCCATTCAGCCCCTCGAGCCTGTTACACAGGAACAGGAGGAGGCCATTCAGCCCCTCAAGCCCGTTACACAGGAACAGGAGGAGGCCATTCAGCCCCTCGAGCCTGTTACACAGGAACAGGAGGAGGCCATTCAGCCCCTCGAGCCTGTTACACAGGAACAGGAGGAGGCCATTCAGCCCCTCGAGCCTCTTACACAGGAACAGGAGGAGGCTATTCAGCCCCTCGAGCCTGTTACACAGGAACAGGAGGAGGCCGTTCAGCCCCTCGAGCCTGTTACACAGGAACAGGAGGAGCCCATTCAGCCCCTCGAGCCTGTTACACAGGAACAGGAGGAGGCCGTTCAGCCGCTCGAGCCTGTTACACAGGAACAGGAGGAGGCCATTCAGCCCCTCGAGCCTGTTATAAGGGAACAGGAGGAGGCCATTCAGCCCCTCGAGCCTGTTACACAGGAAAAGGAGGAGGCCATTCAGGCCCTCGAGCCTGTTACATTAGGAACAGGAGGAGGCCATTCAGCCCCTTGAGCCTGTTACACGGGAACAGGAGGAGGCCGTTCAGCCCCTCGAGCCTGTTACACAGGAACAGGAGGAGGCCATTCAGCCCCTGGAGCCTGTTACACAGGATCAGGAGGAGGCCATTCAGCCCCTCGAGCCTGTTACACAGGAACAGTAGCAGTCCGTTCAGCCCCTCGAGCCTGTTACACAGGAACAGGAGGAGCCCATTCAGCCCCTAAAGCCTGTTACACAGGAACAGGAGGAGCCCATTCAGCCCCTCGAGCCTGTTACACAGGAACAGGAGGAGGCCATTCAGCCCCTCGAGCCTGTTACACAGGAACAGCAGGAGGCTATTCAGCCCCTCGAGCATGTTACACAGGAACAGGAGGAGGCCATTCAGCCCCTCGAGCCTGTTACACTGGAACAGGAGGAGGTCTTTCAGCCCCTGGAGCCTGTTACACAGGAACAGGAGGAGGCATTCAGCCCCTCGAGCCTGTTACACAGGAACAGGAGGAGGCCATTCAGCCCCTCGAGTCTGTTACACAGGAATAAGAGGAGGCCATTCAGCCCCTCGAGCCTGTTACACAGGAACAGGAGGAGGCCATTCATCCCGTCGAGCCTGTTACACAGGAACAGGAGGAGGCCATTCAGCCCCTCGAGCCTGTTACACAGGAACAGGAGGAGGCCGTTCAGCCCCTCGAGCCTGTTACACAGGAACAGGAGGAGGCCGTTCAGCACCTCGAGCCTGTTACACAGGAACAGGAGGAGGCCATTCAGCCCCTCGAGCCTGTTATAAGGGAACAGGAGGAGGCCATTCAGCCACTCGAGCCTGTTACACAGGAACAGGAGGAGGCTATTCAGCCCCTCGAGCCTGTTACACAGGAACAGGAGGAGGCCATTCAGCCCCTCGAGCCTGTTACACAGGAACAGGAGGAGGCCGTTCAGCCCCTCGAGCCTGTTACACAGGAACAGGAGGAGGCCGTTCAGCACCTCGAGCCTGTTACACAGGAACAGGAGGAGGCCATTCAGCCCCTAGAGCCTGTTATATGGGAACAGGAGGAGGCCATTCAGCCACTCGAGCCTGTTACACAGGAACAGGAGGAGGACATTCAGCCCCTCGAGCCTGTTACATTAGGAACAGGAGGAGGCCATTCAGCCCCTCGAGCCTGTTACACGGGAACAGGAGGAGGCCATTCAGCCCCTCGAGCCTGTTACACAGGAACAGGAGGAAGTCATTCAGCCCCTCGAGCCTGTTACACAGGAACAGGAGGAGGCCATTCAGCCCCTCGAGCCTGTTACACAGGAACAGGAGGAGGCCATTCAGCCCCTCGAGTCTGTTACACAGAAACAGGAGGAGGCCCATTCAGCCCCTCGAGCCTGTTACAGTAGGAACAGGAGGAGGCCATTCAGCCCCTCGAGTCTGTTACACAGGAACAGGAGGAGGCCATTTAGCCCATCGAGCCTGTTACACAGGAACAGGAGGAGGCCATTCAGCCCCTCGAGCCTGTTACACTAGGAAAAGGAGGAGGCCATTCAGCCCCTCGAGACTGTTACACAGGAACAGGAGGAGGCCATTCAGCCCCTCGAGAATGTTACACAGGAACAGGAGTAGGCCATTCAGCCCCTCGAGCCTGTTACACAGGAACAGGAGGAGGCCATTCAGGCCCTCGAGCCTGTTACACAGGAACAGGAGGAGGCCATTCAGCCCCTGGAGCCCGTTACACAGGAACAGGAGGAGGCCATTCAGCACCTTGAGACTGTTACACAGGAACGGGAGGAGGCCATTCAGCCCCTGGAGCCCGTTACACAGGAACAGGAGGAGGCCATTCAGCCCCTTGAGACTGTTACACAGGAACAGGAGGAGGCCGTTCAGCCTCTCGAGCCTGTTACACAGGAACAGGAGGAGGCCATTCAGCCCCTCGAGCCTGTTACACAGGAACAGGAGGAGGCCCATTCAGCCCCTGAAGCCTGTTACACAGGATCAGGAGGAGGCCATTCAGCCCCTCTCGAGCCTGTTACACAGGAACAGGAGGAGACCATTCAGCCCCTCGAGCCTGTTACACAGGATCAGGAGGAGGCCATTCAGCCCCTCGAGCCTGTTACACAGGAACAGGAGGAGGCCATTCAGCCCCTCGAGCCTGTTACACAGGAACAGGAGGAGGCCATTCAGCCCCTCGAGCCTGTCACACAGGAACAGGAGGAGGCTATTCAGCCCCTCGAGCCTGTTACACAGGAACAGGAGGAGGCCATTCAGCCCCTCGAGCATGTTACACAGGAACAGGAGGAGGCCATTCAGCCCCTCGAGCCTGTTGCACAGGAACAGGAGCAGTCTGTTCAGCCCCTCGAGCCTGTTACACAGGAACAGGAGGAGGCTATTCAGCCCCTCGAGCCTGTTACACAGGAACAGGAGGAGGCCGTTCAGCCCCTCGAGCCTGTTACACAGGAACAGGAGGAGGCCGTTCAGCCCCTCGAGCCTGTTACACAGGAACAGGAGGAGGCCGTTCAGCCGCTCGAGCCTGTTACACAGGAACAGGAGGAGGCCATTCAGCCCCTCGAGCCTGTTATAAGGGAACAGGAGGAGGCCATTCAGCCCCTCGAGCCTGTTACACAGGAAAAGGAGGAGGCCATTCAGCCCCTCGAGCCTGTTACATTAGGAACAGGAGGAGGCCATTCAGCCCCTTGTGCCTGTTACACGGGAACAGCAGGAGGCCGTTAAGCCCCTCGAGCCTGTTACACAGGAACAGGAGGAGGCCATTCAGCCCCTGGAGCCTGTTACACAGGATCAGGAGGAGGCCATTCAGCCCCTCGAGCCTGTTACACAGGAACAGGAGCAGTCCGTTCAGCCCCTCGAGCCTGTTACACAGGAACAGGAGGAGCCCATTCAGCCCCTCGAGCCTGTTACACAGGAACAGGAGGAGCCCATTCAGCCCCTCGAGCCTGTTACACAGGAACAGGAGGAGGCCATTCAGCCCCTCGAGCCTGTTACACAGGAACAGCAGGAGGCTATTCAGCCCCTCGAGCCTGTTACACAGGAACAGGAGGAGGTCATTCAGCCCCTCGAGCCTGTTACACTGGAACAGGAGTAGGTCTTTCAGCCCCTGGAGCCTGTTACACAGGAACAGGAGGAGGCATTCAGCCCCTCGAGCCTGTTACACAGGAACAGGAGGAGGCCATTCAGCCCCTCGAGTCTGTTACACAGGAATAAGAGGAGGCCATTCAGCCCCTCGAGCCTGTTACACAGGAACAGGAGGAGGCCATTCATCCCGTCGAGCCTGTTACACAGGAACAGGAGGAGGCCATTCAGCCCCTCGAGCCTGTTACACAGGAACAGGAGGAGGCCGTTCAGCCCCTCGAGCCTGTTACACAGGAACAGGAGGAGGCCGTTCAGCCCCTCGAGCCTGTTACACAGGAACAGGAGGAGGCCATTCAGCCCCTCGAGCCTGTTATAAGGGAACAGGAGGAGGCCATTCAGCCACTCGAGCCTGTTACACAGGAACAGGAGGAGGCCATTCAGCCCCTCGAGCCTGTTACACAGGAACAGGAGGAGGCTATTCAGCCCCTCGAGCCTGTTACACAGGAACAGGAGGAGGCCATTCAGCCCCTCGAGCCTGTTACACAGGAACAGGAGGAGGCCATTCAGCCTCTCGAGCCTGTTACACAGGAACAGGAGGAGGCCATTCAGCCCCTCGAGTCTGTTACACAGGAACAGGAGGAGGCCATTCAGCCCCTCGAGCCTGTTACACAGGAACAGGAGGAGGCCATTCAGCCCCTCGAGTCTGTTACACTGGAACAGGAGGAGGCCATTCAGCCCTCGAGTCTGTTACACAGGAACAGCAGGAGGCCATTCAGCCCCTCGAGCCTGTTACACAGGAAAAGGTGGAGGCCATTCAGCCCCTCGAGCCTGTTACACTCGGAACAGGAGGAGGCCATTCAGCCCCTCGAGAATGTTACACAGGAACAGGAGAAGTCCATTCAGCCCCTCGAGCCTGTTACACAGGAACAGGAGGAGGCCATTCAGCTCCTCGAGCCTGTTACACAGGAACAGGAGGAGGCCATTCAGCCCCTGGAGCCCGTTACACAGGAACAGGAGGAGGCCATTCAGCCCCTTGAGACTGTTACACAGGAACAGGAGGAGGCCATTCAGCCCCTGGAGCCCGTTACACAGGAACAGGAGGAGGCCATTCAGCCCCTTGAGACTGTTACACAGGAACAGGAGGAGGCCGTTCAGCCTCTCGAGCCTGTTACACAGGAACAGGAGGAGGCCCATTCAGCCCCTGGAAACTGTTACACAGGATCAGGAGGAGGCCATTCAGCCCCTCTCGAGCCTGTTACACAGGAACAGGAGGAGACCATTCAGCCCCTCGAGCCTGTTGCACAGGATCAGGAGGAGGCCATTCAGCCCCTCGAGCCTGTTACACAGGAACAGGAGGAGGCCATTCAGCCGCTCGAGCCTGTTACACAGGAACAGGAGGAGGCCATTCAGCCGCTCGAGCCTGTTACACAGGAACAGGAGGAGGCCCATTCAGCCACTCGAGCCTGTTACACAGGAACAGGAGGAGGCCATTCAGCCGCTCGAGCCTGTTACACAGGAACAGGAGAAGGCCATTCAGCCACTCGAGCCTGTTACACAGGAACAGGAGGAGGCCATTCAGCTGCTCGAGCCTGTTACACAGGAACAGGAGGAGGCCCATTCAGCCACTCGAGCCTGTTACACAGGAACAGGAGGAGGCCATTCAGCCGCTCGAGCCTGTTACACAGGAACAGGAGGAGGCCCATTCAGCCACTCGAGCCTGTTACACAGGAACAGGAGGAGGCCATTCAGCCGCTCGAGCTTGTTACACAGGAACAGGAGGAGGCCATTCAGCCTCTCGAGCCTGTTACACTGGAACAGGAGGAGGTCTTTCAGCCCCTGGAGCCTGTTACACAGGAACAGGAGGAGGCATTCAGCCCCTCGAGCCTGTTACACAGGAACAGGAGGAGGCCATTCAGCCCCTCGAGTCGGTTACACAGGAATCAGAGGAGGCCATTCAGCCCCTCGAGCCTGTTACACAGGAACAGCAGGAGGCCATTCATCCCCTCGAGCCTGTTACACAGGAACAGGAGGAGGCCATTCAGCCCCTCGAGCCTGTTACACAGGAACAGGAGGAGGCCGTTCAGCCCCTCGAGCCTGTTACACAGGAACAGGAGGAGGCCGTTCAGCACCTCGAGCCTGTTACACAGGAACAGGAGGAGGCCATTCAGCCCCTCGAGCCTGTTATAAGGAACAGGAGGAGGCCATTCAGCCACTCGAGCCTGTTACACAGGAACAGGAGGAGGCCATTCAGCCCCTCGAGCCTGTTACATAGGAACAGGAGGAGGCCATTCAGCCCATCGAGCCTGTTACACGGGAACAGGAGGAGGCCGTTCAGCCCCTCGAGCCTGTTACACAGGAACTGGAGGAGACCATTCAGCCCCTGGAGCCTGTTACACAGGATCAGGAGGAGGCCATTCAGCCCCTCTCGAGCCTGTTACACAGGAACAGGAGGAGACCATTCAGCCCCTGGAGCCTGTTACACAGGATCAGGAGGAGGCCATTCATCCCCTGGAGCCTGTTACACAGGAACAGGAGGAGGCCATTCAGCCCCTCGAGCCTGTTACACAGGAACAGGAGGAGGTCATTCAGCCCCTCGAGCCTGTTACACAGGAACAGGAGGAGGCATTCAGCCCCTCGAGCCTGTTACACAGGAACAGGAGGAGGCCATTCAGCCCCTCGAGTCTGTTACACAGGAACAAGAGGAGGCCATTCAGCCCCTCGAGCCTGTTACACAGGAAAAGGAGGAGGCCATTCAGCCCCTTGAGTCTGTTACACTATGAACAGGAGGAGGCCATTCAGCCCCTCGAGTCTGTTACACAGGAACAGGAGGAGGCCATTCAGCCCCTCGAGCCTGTTACACAGGAACAGGAGGAGGCCATTCAGCCCCTCGAGACTGTTACACAGGAACAGGAGGAGGCCATTCAGCCCCTCGAGACTGTTACACAGGAACAGGAGGAGGCCATTCATCCCCTCGAGCCTGTTACACAGGAACAGGAGGAGGCCATTCAGCCCCTCGAGCCTGTTACACAGGAACAGGAGGAGGCCATTCAGCCCCTCGAGCCTGTTACACAGGAACAGGAGGAGGCCATTCAGCCCCTCGAGCCTGTTACACAGGAACAGGAGGAGGCCATTCAGCCCCTCGAGCCTGTTACACAGGAACAGGAGGAGGCCATTCAGCCCCTCGAGCCTGTTACACAGGAACAGGAGGAGGCCATTCAGCCCCTCGAGCCTGTTACACAGGAACAGGAGGAGGCCATTCAGCCACTCGAGCCTGTTACACAGGAACAGGAGGAGGCCATTCAGCCCCTCGAGCCTGTTACACAGGAACAGGAGGAGGCATTCAGCCCCTCGAGCCTGTTACACAGGAACAGGAGGAGGCCATTCAGCCCCTCGAGCCTGTTACACAGGAACAGGAGGAGGCCATTCAGCACCTCGAGCCTGTTACACAGGAACAGGAGGAGGCCATTCAGCCCCTCGAGCCTGTTACACGGAACAGGAGGAGGCCATTCAGCCCCTCGAGCCTGTTACACAGGAACAGGAGGAGACCATTCAGCCCCTGGAGCCTGTTACACAGGATCAGGAGGAGGCCATTCAGCCCCTCTCGAGCCTGTTACACAGGAACAGGAGGAGACCATTCAGCCCCTGGAGCCTGTTACACAGGATCAGGAGGAGGCCATTCAGCCACTCGAGCCTGTTACACAGGAACAGGAGGAGGCCATTCAGCCGCTCGAGCCTGTTACACAGGAACAGGAGGAGGCCATTCAGCTGCTCGAGCCTGTTACACAGGAACAGGAGGAGGCCCATTCAGCCACTCGAGCCTGTTACACAGGAACAGGAGGAGGCCATTCAGCCCCTCGAGCCTGTTACACAGGAACAGGAGGAGGCCATTCAGCCCCTCGAGCCTGTTACACAGGAACAGGAGGAGGCCCATTCAGCCACTCGAGCCTGTTACACAGGAACAGGAGGAGGCCATTCAGCCCCTCGAGCCTGTTACACAGGAACAGGAGGAGGCCATTCAGCCCCTCGAGCCTGTTACACAGGAACAGGAGGAAGTCATTCAGCCCCTCGAGCCTGTTACACAGGAACAGGAGGAGGCCATTCAGCCTCTCGAGCCTGTTACACAGGAACAGGAGGAGGCCATTCAGCCCCTCGAGTCTGTTACACAGGAACAGGAGGAGGCCATTCAGCCCCTCGAGCCTGTTACACAGGAACAGGAGGAGGCCATTCAGCCCCTCGAGTCTGTTACACTAGGAACAGGAGGAGGCCATTCAGCCCCTCGAGTCTGTTACACAGGAACAGGAGGAGGCCATTCAGCCCCTCGAGCCTGTTACACAGGAACAGGAGGAGGCCATTCAGCCCCTCGAGCCTGTTACACAGGAACAGGAGGAGGCCATTCAGCCCCTCGAGCCTGTTACACAGGAACAGGAGGAGGCCATTCAGCCACTCGAGCCTGTTACACAGGAACAGGAGGAGGCCATTCAGCCCCTCGAGCCTGTTACACAGGAACAGGAGGAGGCCATTCAGCCCCTCGAGCCTGTTACACAGGAACAGGAGGAGGCCATTCAGCCCCTCGAGCCTGTTACACAGGAACAGGAGGAGGCCATTCAGCCCCTCGAGCCTGTTACACAGGAACAGGAGGAGGCCATTCAGCCCCTCGAGCCTGTTACACAGGAACAGGAGGAGGCCATTCAGCCCCTCGAGCCTGTTACACAGGAACAGGAGGAGGCCATTCAGCCCCTCGAGCCTGTTACACAGGAACAGGAGGAGGTCATTCAGCCCCTCGAGCCTGTTACACAGGAACAGGAGGAGGCATTCAGCCCCTCGAGCCTGTTACACAGGAACAGGAGGAGGCCATTCAGCCCCTCGAGTCTGTTACACAGGAACAAGAGGAGGCCATTCAGCCCCTCGAGCCTGTTACACAGGAAAAGGAGGAGGCCATTCAGCCCCTTGAGTCTGTTACACAATGAACAGGAGGAGGCCATTCAGCCCCTCGAGTCTGTTACACAGGAACAGGAGGAGGCCATTCAGCCCCTCGAGCCTGTTACACAGGAACAGGAGGAGGCCATTCAGCCCCTCGAGACTGTTACACAGGAACAGGAGGAGGCCATTCAGCCCCTCGAGCCTGTTACACAGGAACAGGAGGAGGCCATTCAGCCACTCGAGCCTGTTACACAGGAACAGGAGGAGGCCATTCAGCCCCTCGAGCCTGTTACACAGGAACAGGAGGAGGCCATTCAGCCTCTCGAGCCTGTTACACAGGAACAGGAGGAGGTCCTTTCAGCCCCTCGAGCCTGTTACACAGGAACAGGAGGAGGCATTCAGCCCCTCGAGCCTGTTACACAGGAACAGGAGGAGGCCATTCAGCCCCTCGAGTCTGTTACACAGGAATAAGAGGAGGCCATTCAGCCCCTCGAGCCTGTTACACAGGAACAGGAGGAGGCCATTCATCCCCTCGAGCCTGTTACACAGGAACAGGAGGAGGCTATTCAGCCCCTCGAGCCTGTTACACAGGAACAGGAGGAGGCCGTTCAGCCCCTCGAGCCTGTTACACAGGAACAGGAGGAGGCCGTTCAGCACCTCGAGCCTGTTACACAGGAACAGGAGGAGGCCATTCAGCCCCTCGAGCCTGTTATAAGGAACAGGAGGAGGCCATTCAGCCACTCGAGCCTGTTACACAGGAACAGGAGGAGGCCATTCAGTCCCTCGAGCCTGTTACATTAGGAACAGGAGGAGGCCATTCAGCCCATCGAGCCTGTTACACGGGAACAGGAGGAGGCCGTTCAGCCCCTCGAGCCTGTTACACAGGAACAGGAGGAGACCATTCAGCCCCTGGAGCCTGTTACACAGGATCAGGAGGAGGCCATTCAGCCCCTCTCGAGCCTGTTACACAGGAACAGGAGGAGACCATTCAGCCCCTGGAGCCTGTTACACAGGAACAGGAGGAGGCCATTCATCCCCTGGAGCCTGTTACACAGGAACAGGAGGATGCCATTCAGCCCCTCGAGCCTGTTACACAGGAACAGGAGGAGGCCATTCAGCCCCTCGAGTCTGTTACACAGGAACAAGAGGAGGCCATTCAGCCCCTCGAGCCTGTTACACAGGAAAAGGAGGAGGCCATTCAGCCCCTTGAGTCTGTTACACTATGAACAGGAGGAGGCCATTCAGCCCCTCGAGTCTGTTACACAGGAACAGGAGGAGGCCATTCAGCCCCTCGAGCCTGTTACACAGGAACAGGAGGAGGCCATTCAGCCCCTCGAGACTGTTACACAGGAACAGGAGGAGGCCATTCAGCCCCTCGAGACTGTTACACAGGAACAGGAGGAGGCCATTCATCCCCTCGAGCCTGTTACACAGGAACAGGAGGAGGCCATTCAGCCCCTCGAGCCTGTTACACAGGAACAGGAGGAGGCTGTTCAGCCCCTCGAGCATGTTACACAGGAACAGGAGGAGGCCGTTCAGCACCTCGAGCCTGTTACACAGGAACAGGAGGAGGCCATTCATCCCCTCGAGCCTGTTATAAGGGAACAGGAGGAGGCCATTCAGCCACTCGAGCCTGTTACACAGGAACAGGAGGAGGCCATTCAGCCCCTCGAGCCTGTTACATTAGGAAAAGGAGGAGGCCATTCAGCCCATCGAGCCTGTTACACGGGAACAGGAGGAGGCCGTTTAGCCCCTCGAGCCTGTTACACAGGAACTGGAGGAGACCATTCAGCCCCTGGAGCCTGTTACACAGGATCAGGAGGAGGCCTTTCAGCCCCTCTCGAGCCTGTTACACAGGAACAGGAGGAGACCATTCAGCCCCTGGAGCCTGTTACACAGGATCAGGAGGAGGCCATTCATCCCCTGGAGCCTGTTACACAGGAACAGGAGGAGGCCATTCAGCCGCTCGAGACTGTTACACAGGAAAAGGAGAAGGCCATTCAGCCACTCGAGCCTGTTACACAGGAACAGGAGGAGGCCATTCAGCTGCTCGAGCCTGTTACACAGGAACAGGAGGAGGCCCATTCAGCCACTCGAGCCTGTTACACAGGAACAGGAGGAGGCCATTCAGCCCCTCGAGCCTGTTACACAGGAACAGGAGGAGGCCCATTCAGCCACTCGAGCCTGTTACACAGGAACAGGAGGAGGCCATTCAGCCCCTCGAGCCTGTTACACAGGAACAGGTGGAGGCCATTCAGCCCCTCGAGCCTGTTACACAGGAACAGGAGGAAGTCATTCAGCCCCTCGAGCCTGTTACACAGGAACAGGAGGAGGCCATTCAGCCTCTCGAGCCTGTTACACAGGAACAGGAGGAGGCCATTCAGCCCCTCGAGTCTGTTACACAGGAACAGGAGGAGGCCATTCAGCCCCTCGAGCCTGTTACACAGGAACAGGAGGAGGCCATTCAGCCCCTCGAGTCTGTTACACTAGGAACAGGAGGAGGCCATTCAGCCCCTCGAGTCTGTTACACAGGAACAGGAGGAGGCCGTTCAGCACCTCGAGCCTGTTACACAGGATCAGGAGGAGGCCATTCAGCCCCTCGAGCCTGTTGCACAGGAACAGGAGGAGGCCATTCAGCCCCTCGAGCCTGTTACACAGGAACAGGAGGAGGCCGTTCAGCCGCTCGAGCCTGTTACACAGGAACAAGAGGAGGCCGTTCAGCACCTCGAGCCTGTTACACAGGAACAGGAGGAGGCCATTCAGCCCCTCGAGCCTGTTATAAGGGAACAGGAGGAGGCCATTCAGCCACTCGAGCCTGTTACACAGGAACAGGAGGAGGCCATTCAGCCCCTCGAGCCTGTTACATTAGGAACAGGAGGAGGCCATTCAGCCCATCGAGCCTGTTACACGGGAACAGGAGGAGGCCGTTCAGCCCCTCGAGCCTGTTACACAGGAACTGGAGGAGACCATTCAGCCCCTGGAGCCTGTTACACAGGATCAGGAGGAGGCCATTCAGCCCCTCTCGAGCCTGTTACACAGGAACAGGAGGAGGCATTCAGCCCCTCGAGCCTGTTACACAGGAACAGGAGGAGGCCATTCAGCCCCTTGAGTCTGTTACACAGGAACAAGAGGAGGCCATTCAGCCCCTCGAGCCTGTTACACAGGAAAAGGAGGAGGCCATTCAGCCCCTTGAGTCTGTTACACAATGAACAGGAGGAGGCCATTCAGCCCCTCGAGTCTGTTACACAGGAACAGGAGGAGGCCATTCAGCCCCTCGAGCCTGTTACACAGGAACAGGAGGAGGCCATTCAGCCCCTCGAGACTGTTACACAGGAACAGGAGGAGGCCATTCAGCCCCTCGAGCCTGTTACACAGGAACAGGAGGAGGCCCATTCAGCCACTCGAGCCTGTTACACAGGAACAGGAGGAGGCCATTCAGCCACTTGAGCCTGTTACACAGGAACAGGAGGAGGCCCATTCAGCCACTCGAGCCTGTTGCACAGGAACAGGAGGAGGCCATTCAGCCCCTCGAGCTTGTTACACAGGAACAGGAGGAGGCCATTCAGCCTCTCGAGCCTGTTACACTGGAACAGGAGGAGGTCTTTCAGCCCCTGGAGCCTGTTACACAGGAACAGGAGGAGGCATTCAGCTCCTCGAGCCTGTTACACAGGAACAGGAGCAGGCCATTCAGCCCCTCGAGTCTGTTACACAGGAATAAGAGGAGGCCATTCAGCCCCTCGAGCCTGTTACACAGGAACAGGAGGAGGCCATTCATCCCCTCGAGCCTGTTACACAGGAACAGGAGGAGGCTATTCAGCCCCTCGAGCCTGTTACACAGGAACAGGAGGAGGCCGTTCAGCCCCTCGAGCCTGTTACACAGGAACAGGAGGAGGCCGTTCAGCACCTCGAGCCTGTTACACAGGAACAGGAGGAGGCCATTCAGCCCCTCGAGCCTGTTATAAGGGAACAGGAGGAGGCCATTCAGCCACTCGAGCCTGTTACACAGGAACAGGAGGAGGCCATTCAGTCCCTCGAGCCTGTTACATTAGGAACAGGAGGAGGCCATTCAGCCCATCGAGCCTGTTACACGGGAACAGGAGGAGGCCGTTCAGCCCCTCGAGCATGTTACACAGGCACTGGAGGAGACCATTCAGCCCCTGGAGCCTGTTACACAGGATCAGGAGGAGGCCATTCAGCCCCTCTCGAGCCTGTTACACAGGAACAGGAGGAGACCATTCAGCCCCTGGAGCCTGTTACACAGGATCAGGAGGAGGCCATTCATCCCCTGGAGCCTGTTACACAGGAACAGGAGGAGGCCATTCAGCCCCTCGAGCCTGTTACACAGGAACAGGAGGAGGTCATTCAGCCCCTCGAGCCTGTTACACAGGAACAGGAGGAGGCATTCAGCCCCTCGAGACTGTTACACAGGAACAGGAGGAGGCCATTCAGCCCCTCGAGTCTGTTACACAGGAACAAGAGGAGTCCATTCAGCCCCTCGAGCATGTTACACAGGAAAAGGAGGAGGCCATTCAGCCCCTTGAGTCTGTTACACTATGAACAGGAGGAGGCCATTCAGCCCCTCGAGTCTGTTACACAGGAACAGGAGGAGGCCATTCAGCCCCTCGAGCCTGTTACACAGGAACAGGAGGAGGCCATTCAGCCCCTCGAGACTGTTACACAGGAACAGGAGGAGGCCATTCAGCCCCTCGAGACTGTTACACAGGAAGAGGAGGAGGCCATTCATCCCCTCGAGCCTGTTACACAGGAACAGGAGGAGGCCATTCAGCCCCTCGAGCCTGTTACACAGGAACAGGAGGAGGCCGTTCAGCCCCTCGAGCCTGTTACACAGGAACAGGAGGAGGCCGTTCAGCCCCTCGAGCCTGTTATAAGGGAACAGGAGGAGGCCATTCAGCCACTCGAGCCTGTTACACAGGAACAGGAGGAGGCCATTCAGCCCCTCGAGCCTGTTACATTAGGAACAGGAGGAGGCCATTCAGCCCATCGAGCCTGTTACACGGGAACAGGAGGAGGCCGTTCAGCCCCTCGAGCCTGTTACACAGGAACTGGAGGAGACCATTCAGCCCCTGGAGCCTGTTACACAGGATCAGGAGGAGGCCATTCAGCCCCTCTCGAGCCTGTTACACAGGAACAGGAGGAGACCATTCAGCCCCTGGAGCCTGTTACACAGGATCAGGAGGAGGCCATTCATCCCCTGGAGCCTGTTACACAGGAACAGGAGGAGGCCATTCAGCCGCTCGAGCCTGTTACACAGGAAAAGGAGAAGGCCATTCAGCCACTCGAGCCTGTTACACTGGAACAGGAGGAGGTCATTCAGCCCCTCGAGCCTGTTACACAGGAACAGGAGGAGGCATTCAGCCCCTCGAGCCTGTTACACAGGAACAGGAGGAGGCCATTCAGCCCCTCGAGTCTGTTACACAGGAACAAGAGGAGGCCATTCAGCCCCTCGAGCCTGTTACACAGGAAAAGGAGGAGGCCATTCAGCCCCTTGAGTCTGTTACACTATGAACAGGAGGAGGCCGTTCAGCCCCTCGAGTCTGTTACACAGGAACAGGAGGAGGCCATTCAGCCCCTCGAGCCTGTTACACCGCAACAGGAGGAGGCCATTCAGCCCCTCGAGACTGTTACACAGGAACAGGAGGAGGCCATTCAGCCCCTCGAGACTGTTACACAGGAACAGGAAAAGGCCATTCATCCCCTCGAGCCTGTTACACAGGAACAGGAGGAGGCCATTCAACCCCTCGAGCCTGTTACACAGCAACAGGAGGAGGCCGTTCAGCCCCTCGAGCCTGTTACACAGGAACAGGAGGATGCCATTCAGCACCTCGAGCCTGTTACACAGGAACAGGAGGAGGCCATTCAGCCCCTCGAGCCTGTTATAAGGGAACAGGAGGAGGCCATTCAGCCCCTCGAGCCTGTTACACAGGAACAGGAGGAGGCTATTCAGCCCCTCGAGCCTGTTACACAGGAACAGGAGGAGGCCGTTCAGCCCCTCGAGCCTGTTACACAGGAACAGGAGGAGGCCGTTCAGCCCCTCGAGCATGTTACACAGGAACAGGAGGAGGCCGTTCAGCACCTCGAGCCTGTTACACAGGAACAGGAGGAGGCCATTCATCCCCTCGAGCCTGTTATAAGGGAACAGGAGGAGGCCATTCAGCCACTCGAGCCTGTTACACAGGAACAGGAGGAGGCCATTCAGCCCCTCGAGCCTGTTACATTAGGAAAAGGAGGAGGCCATTCAGCCCATCGAGCCTGTTACACGGGAACAGGAGGAGGCCGTTCAGCCCCTCGAGCCTGTTACACAGGAACTGGAGGAGACCATTCAGCCCCTGGAGCCTGTTACACAGGATCAGGAGGAGGCCTTTCAGCCCCTCTCGAGCCTGTTACACAGGAACAGGAGGAGACCATTCAGCCCCTGGAGCCTGTTACACAGGATCAGGAGGAGGCCATTCATCCCCTGGAGCCTGTTACACAGGAACAGGAGGAGGCCATTCAGCCGCTCGAGCCTGTTACACAGGAAAAGGAGAAGGCCATTCAGCCACTCGAGCCTGTTACACAGGAACAGGAGGAGGCCATTCAGCTGCTCGAGCCTGTTACACAGGAACAGGAGGAGGCCCATTCAGCCACTCGAGCCTGTTACACAGGAACAGGAGGAGGCCATTCAGCCCCTCGAGCCTGTTACACTGGAACAGGAGGAGGCCATTCAGCCACTCGAGCCTGTTACACAGGAACAGGAGGAGGCCCATTCAGCCACTCGAGCCTGTTACACAGGAACAGGAGGAGGCCATTCAGCTCCTCGAGCCTGTTACACAGGAACAGGTGGAGGCCATTCAGCCCCTCGAGCCTGTTACACAGGAACAGGAGGAAGTCATTCAGCCCCTGGAGCCTGTTACACAGGAACAGGAGGAGGCCATTCAGCCTCTCGAGCCTGTTACACAGGAACAGGAGGAGGCCATTCAGCCCCTCGAGTCTGTTACACAGGAACAGGAGGAGGCCATTCAGCCCCTCGAGCCTGTTACACAGGAACAGGAGGAGGCCATTCAGCCCCTCGAGTCTGTTACACTAGGAACAGGAGGAGGCCATTCAGCCCCTCGAGTCTGTTACACAGGAACAGCAGGAGGCCATTCAGCCCCTCGAGCCTGTTACACAGGAACAGGAGGAGGCCATTCAGCCCCTCGAGCCTGTTACACTAGGAAAAGGAGGAGGCCATTCAGCCCCTCAAGACTGTTACACAGGAACAGGAGGAGGCCATTCAGCCCCTCGAGAATGTTACACAGGAACAGGAGAAGTCCATTCAGCCCCTCGAGCCTGTTACACAGGAACAGGAGGAGGCCATTCAGCCCCTCGAGCCTGTTACACAGGAACAGGAGGAGACCATTCAGCCCCTGGAGCCCGTCACACAGGAACAGGAGGAGGCCATTCAGACCCTTGAGACTGTTACACAGGAACAGGAGGAGGCCATTCAGCCCCTGGAGCCAGTTACACAGGAACAGGAGGAGGCCATTCAGGCCCTTGAGACTGTTACACAGGAACAGGAGGAGGCCGTTCAGCCTCTCGAGCCTGTTACACAGGAACAGGATGAGGCCATTCAGCCCCTCGAGCCTGTTACACAGGAACAGGTGGAGGCCCATTCAGCCCCTGGAAACTGTTACACAGGATCAGGAGGAGGCCATTCAGCCCCTCTCGAGCCTGTTGCACAGGAACAGGAGGAGACCATTCAGCCCCTCGAGCCTGTTGCACAGGATCAGGAGGAGTCCATTCAGCCCCTCGAGCCTGTTACACAGGAACAGGAGGAGGCCATTCAGCCGCTCGAGCCTGTTACACAGGAACAGGAGGAGGCCATTCAGCCGCTCGAGCCTGTTACACAGGAACAGGAGGAGGCCCATTCAGCCACTCGAGCCTGTTACACAGGAACAGGAGGAGGCCATTCATCCGCTCGAGCCTGTTACACAGGAACAGGAGAAGGCCATTCAGCCACTCGAGCCTGTTACACGGGAACAGGAGGAGGCTATTCAGCCGCTCGCGCCTGTTGCACAGGAACAGGAGGAGGCCATTCAGCTGCTCGAGCCTGTTACACAGGAACAGGAGGAGGCCGTTCAGCACCTCGAGCCTGTTACACAGAACAGGAGGAGGCCATTCAGCCCCTCGAGCCTGTTATTAGGGAACAGGAGGAGGCCATTCAGCCACTCGAGCCTGTTACACAGGAACAGGAGGAGGCCATTCAGCCCCTCGAGCCTGTTACATTAGAACAGGAGGAGGCCATTCAGCCCATCGAGCCTGTTACACGGGAACAGCAGGAAGCCGTTCAGCCCCTCGAGCCTGTTACACAGGAACTGGAGGAGACCATTCAGCCCCTGGAGCCTGTTACACAGGATCAGGAGGAGGCCATTCAGCCCCTCTCGAGCCTGTTACACAGGAACAGGAGGAGACCATTCAGCCCCTGGAGCCTGTTACACAGGATCAGGAGGAGGCCATTCATCCCCTGGAGCCTGTTACACAGGAACAGGAGGAGGCCATTCAGCCCCTCGAGCCTGTTACACAGGAACAGGAGGAGGTCATTCAGCCCCTCGAGCCTGTTACACAGGAACAGGAGGAGGCATTCAGCCCCTCGAGCCTGTTACACAGGAACAGGAGGAGGCCATTCAGCCCCTCGAGTCTGTTACACAGGAACAAGAGGAGGCCATTCAGCCCCTCGAGCCTGTTACACAGGAAAAGGAGGAGGCCATTCAGCCCCTTGAGTCTGTTACACTATGAACAGGAGGAGGCCATTCAGCCCCTCGAGTCTGTTACACAGGAACAGGAGGAGGCCATTCAGCCCCTCGAGCCTGTTACACAGGAACAGGAGGAGGCCATTCAGCCCCTCGAGACTGTTACACAGGAACAGGAGGAGGCCATTCAGCCCCTCGAGACTGTTACACAGGAACAGGAGGAGGCCATTCATCCCCTCGAGCCTGTTACACAGGAACAGGAGGAGGCCATTCAGCCCCTCGAGCCTGTTACACAGGAACAGGAGGAGGCTATTCAGCCCCTCGAGCCTGTTACACAGCAACAGGAGGAGGCCATTCAGCCCCTCGAGCCTGTTACACAGGAATAGAAGGAGGCCATTCAGCCCCTCGAGCCTGTTGCACAGGAACAGGAGCAGTCCGTTCAGCCCCTCGAGCCTGTTACACAGGAACAGGAGGAGGCCGTTCAGCCCATCGAGCCTGTTACACAGGAACAGGAGGAGGCCGTTCAGCCCCTCGAGCCTGTTACACAGGAACAGGAGGAGGCCATTCAGCCCCTCTCGAGCCTGTTACACAGGAACAGGAGGAGACCATTCAGCCCCTGGAGCCTGTTACACAGGATCAGGAGGAGGCCATTCATCCCCTGGAGCTGTTATACAGGAACAGGAGGAGCCATTCAGCCGCTCGAGCCTGTTACACAGGAACAGGAGAAGGCCATTCAGCCACTCGAGCCTGTTACACAGGAACAGGAGGAGGCCATTCAGCCGCTCGAGCCTGTTACACAGGAACAGGAGGAGGCCATTCAGCTGCTCGAGCCTGTTACACAGGAACAGGAGGAGGCCCATTCAGCCACTCGAGCCTGTTACACAGAACAGGAGGAGGCCATTCAGCCCCTCGAGCCTGTTACACAGGAACAGGAGGAGGCCATTCAGCCTCTCGAGCCTGTTACACTGGAACAGGAGGAGGTCATTCAGCCACTCGAGCCTGTTACACAGGAACAGCAGGAGGTCATTCAGCCTCTCGAGTCTGTTACACAGGAACAGGAGGAGGCCCATTCAGCCACTCGAGCCTGTTACACAGGAACAGGAGGAGGCCATTCAGCCGCTCGAGCCTGTTACACAGGAACAGGAGAAGGCCATTCAGCCACTCGAGCCTGTTACACAGGAACAGGAGGAGGCCATTCAGCCGCTCGAGCCTGTTACACAGGAACAGGAGGAGGCCATTCAGCTGCTCGAGCCTGTTACACAGGAACAGGAGGAGGCCCATTCAGCCGCTCGAGCCTGTTACACAGGAACAGGAGGAGGCCATTCAGCCGCTCGAGCCTGTTACACAGGAACAGGAGGAGGCCCATTCAGCCACTCGAGCCTGTTACACAGGACAGCAGGAGGCCATTCAGCCCCTCGAGCCTGTTACACAGGAACAGGAGGAGGCAATTCAGCCTCTCGAGCCTGTTACACTGGAACAGGAGGAGGTCATTCAGCCCCTCGAGCCTGTTACACAGGAACAGGAGGAGGCAATCAGCCACTCGAGCCTGTTACACAGGAACAGGAGGAGGCCATTCAGCCCCTCGAGTCTGTTACACAGGAACAAGAGGAGGCCATTCAGCCCCTCGAAGCTGTTACACAGGAACAGGAGGAAGCCATTCAGCCCCTTGAGTCTGTTACACTATGAACAGGAGGAGGCCATTCAGCCCCTCGAGTCTGTTACACAGGAACAGGAGGAGGCCATTCAGCCCCTCGAGCCTGTTACACAGGAACAGGAGGAGGACATTCAGCCCCTCGAGACTGTTACACAGGAACAGGAGGAGGCCATTCAGCCCCTCGAGACTGTTACACAGGAACAGGAGGAGGCCATTCATCCCCTCGAGCCTGTTACACAGGAACAGGAGGAGGCCATTCAGCCCCTGGAGCCCGTTACACAGGAACAGGAGGAGGGCATTCAGCCCCTTGAGACTGTTACACAGGAACAGGAGGAGGCCATTCAGCCCCTGGAGCCCGTTACGCAGGAACAGGAGGAGGCCATTCAGCCCCTTGAGACTGTTACACAGGAACAGGAGGAGGCCATTCAGCCCCTCGAGCCTGTTACACAGGAACAGGAGGAGGCCATTCAGCCCCTCGAGCCTGTTACACAGGAACAGAAGAAGGCCATTCAGCCCCTCGAGCCTGTTGCACAGGAACAGGAGCAGTCCGTTCAGCCCCTCGAGCCTGTTACACAGGAACAGGAGGAGGCCGTTCAGCCCCTCGAGCCTGTTACACAGGAACAGGAGGAGGACGTTCAGCCCCTCGAGCCTGTTACACAGGAACAGGAGGAGGCCATTCAGCCCCTCGAGCCTGTTATAAGGGAACAGGAGGAGGCCCATTCAGCCCCTCGAGCCTGTTACACAGGAACAGGAGGAGGCCGTTCAGCCCCTCGAGCCTGTTACACAGGATCAGGAGGAGGCCATTCAGCCCCTCTCGAGCCTGTTACACAGGAACAGGAGGAGACCATTCAGCCCCTGGAGCCTGTTACACAGGATCAGGAGGAGGCCATTCATCCCCTGGAGCCTGTTACACAGGAACAGGAGGAGGCCATTCAGCCCCTCGAGCCTGTTACACAGGAACAGGAGGAGGTCATTCAGCCCCTCGAGCCTGTTACACAGGAACAGGAGGAGGCATTCAGCCCCTCGAGCCTGTTACACAGGAACAGGAGGAGGCCATTCAGCCCCTCGAGTCTGTTACACAGGAACAAGAGGAGGCCATTCAGCCCCTCGAGCCTGTTACACAGGAAAAGGAGGAGGCCATTCAGCCCCTTGAGTCTGTTACACTATGAACAGGAGGAGGCCATTCAGCCCCTCGAGTCTGTTACACAGGAACAGGAGGAGGCCATTCAGCCCCTCGAGCCTGTTACACAGGAACAGGAGGAGGCCATTCAGCCCCTCGAGACTGTTACACAGGAACAGAAGGAGGCCATTCAGCCCCTCGAGACTGTTACACAGGAACAGGAGGAGGCCATTCATCCCCTCGAGCCTGTTACACAGGAACAGGAGGAGGCCATTCAGCCCCTCGAGCCTGTTACACAGGAACAGGAGGAGGCTATTCAGCCCCTCGAGCCTGTTACACAGGAACAGGAGGAGGCCATTCAGCCCCTCGAGCCTGTTACACAGGAATAGAAGGAGGCCATTCAACCCCTCGAGCCTGTTGCACAGGAACAGGAGCAGTCCGTTCAGCCCCTCGAGCCTGTTACACAGGAACAGTAGGAGGCCGTTCAGCCCCTCGAGCCTGTTACACAGGAACAGGAGGAGGCCGTTCAGCCCCTCGAGCCTGTTACACAGGAACAGGAGGAGGCCATTCAGCCCCTCGAGCCTGTTATAAGGGAACAGGAGGAGGCCATTCAGCCCCTCGAGCCTGTTACACTGGAACAGGAGGAGGCCTTTCAGCCTCTCGAGCCTGTTACATTAGGAACAGGAGGAGGCCATACAGCCCCTTGAGCCTGTTACACGGGAACAGGAGGAGGCCGTTCAGCCCCTCGAGCCTGTTACACAGGAACAGGAGGAGGCCATTCAGCCCCTGGAGCCTGTTACACAGGATCAGGAGGAGGCCATTCAGCCCTTCGAGCCTGTTACACAGGAACAGGAGGAGGCCCGTTCAGCCCCTCGAGACTGTTACACAGGAACAGGAGGAGGCCCATTCAGCCCCTCGAGCCTGTTACACAGGAACAGGAGGAGGCCGTTCAGCCCCTCGAGCCTGTTACACAGGATCAGGAGGAGGCCATTCAGCCCCTCTCGAGCGTGTTACACAGGAACAGGAGGAGACCATTCAGCCCCTGGAGCCTGTTACACAGGATCAGGAGGAGGCCATTCATCCCCTGGAGCTGTTATACAGGAACAGGAGGAGCCATTCAGCCGCTCGAGCCTGTTACACAGGAACAGGAGAAGGCCATTCAGCCACTCGAGCCTGTTACACAGGAACAGGAGGAGGCCATTCAGCCGCTCGAGCCTGTTACACAGGAACAGGAGGAGGCCATTCAGCTGCTCGAGCCTGTTACACAGGAACAGGAGGAGGCCCATTCAGACACTCGAGCCTGTTACACAGAACAGGAGGAGGCCATTCAGCCCCTCGAGCCTGTTACACAGGAACAGGAGGAGGCCATTCAGCCTCTCGAGCCTGTTACACTGGAACAGGAGGAGGTCATTCAGCCACTCGAGCCTGTTACACAGGAACAGCAGGAGGTCATTCAGCCTCTCGAGTCTGTTACACAGGAACAGGAGGAGGCCCATTCAGCCACTCGAGCCTGTTACACAGGAACAGGAGGAGGCCATTCAGCCGCTCGAGCCTGTTACACAGGAACAGGAGAAGGCCATTCAGCCACTCGAGCCTGTTACACAGGATCAGGAGGAGGCCATTCAGCCCCTCTCGAGCCTGTTACACAGGAACAGGAGGAGACCATTCAGCCCCTGGAGCCTGTTACACAGGATCAGGAGGAGGCCATTCATCCCCTGGAGCTGTTATACAGGAACAGGAGGAGCCATTCAGCCGCTCGAGCCTGTTACACAGGAACAGGAGAAGGCCATTCAGCCACTCGAGCCTGTTACACAGGAACAGGAGGAGGCCATTCAGCCGCTCGAGCCTGTTACACAGGAACAGGAGGAGGCCATTCAGCTGCTCGAGCCTGTTACACAGGAACAGGAGGAGGCCCATTCAGCCACTCGAGCCTGTTACACAGAACAGGAGGAGGCCATTCAGCCCCTCGAGCCTGTTACACAGGAACAGGAGGAGGCCATTCAGCCTCTCGAGCCTGTTACACTGGAACAGGAGGAGGTCATTCAGCCACTCGAGCCTGTTACACAGGAACAGCAGGAGGTCATTCAGCCTCTCGAGTCTGTTACACAGGAACAGGAGGAGGCCCATTCAGCCACTCGAGCCTGTTACACAGGAACAGGAGGAGGCCATTCAGCCGCTCGAGCCTGTTACACAGGAACAGGAGAAGGCCATTCAGCCACTCGAGCCTGTTACACAGGAACAGGAGGAGGCCATTCAGCCGCTCGAGCCTGTTACACAGGAACAGGAGGAGGCCATTCAGCCGCTCGAGCCTGTTACACAGGAACAGGAGGAGGCCCATTCAGCCGCTCGAGCCTGTTACACAGGAACAGGAGGAGGCCATTCAGCCGCTCGAGCCTGTTACACAGGAACAGGAGGAGGCCCATTCAGCCACTCGAGCCTGTTACACAGGACAGGAGGAGGCCATTCAGCCCCTCGAGCCTGTTACACAGGAACAGGAGGAGGCAATTCAGCCTCTCGAGCCTGTTACACTGGAACAGGAGGAGGTCATTCAGCCCGTCGAGCCTGTTACACAGGAACAGGAGGAGGCCATTCAGCCCCTCGAGTCTGTTACACAGGAACAAGAGGATGCCATTCAGCCCCTCGAAGCTGTTACACAGGAACAGGAGGAGGCCATTCAGCCCCTTGAGTCTGTTACACTATGAACAGGAGGAGGCCATTCAGCCCCTCGAGTCTGTTACACAGGAACAGGAGGAGGCCATTCAGCCCCTCGAGCCTGTTACACAGGAACAGGAGGAGGACATTCAGCCCCTCGAGACTGTTACACAGGAACAGGAGGAGGCCATTCAGCCCCTCGAGACTGTTACACAGGAACAGGAGGAGGCCATTCATCCCCTCGAGCCTGTTACACAGGAACAGGAGGAGGCCATTCAGCCCCTCTAGCCTGTTACACAGGAACAGGAGGAGGCCATTCAGCCCCTGGAGCCCGTTACACAGGAACAGGAGGAGGCCATTCAGCCCCTTGAGACTGTTACACAGGAACAGGAGGAGGCCATTCAGCCCCTGGAGCCCGTTACGCAGGAACAGGAGGAGGCCATTCAGCCCCTTGAGACTGTTACACAGGAACAGGAGGAGGCCATTCAGCCCCTCGAGCCTGTTACACAGGAACAGGAGGAGGCCATTCAGCCCCTCGAGCCTGTTACACAGGAACAGAAGGAGGCCATTCAGCCCCTCGAGCCTGTTGCACAGGAACAGGAGCAGTCCGTTCAGCCCCTCGAGCCTGTTACACAGGAACAGGAGGAGGCCGTTCAGCCCCTCGAGCCTGTTACACAGGAACAGGAGGAGGACGTTCAGCCCCTCGAGCCTGTTACACAGGAACAGGAGGAGGTCATTCAGCCCCTCGAGCCTGTTATAAGGGAACAGGAGGAGGCCCATTCAGCCCCTCGAGCCTGTTACACAGGAACAGGAGGAGGCCGTTCAGCCCCTCGAGCCTGTTACACAGGATCAGGAGGAGGCCATTCAGCCCCTCTCGAGCCTGTTACACAGGAACAGGAGGAGACCATTCAGCCCCTGGAGCCTGTTACACAGGATCAGGAGGAGGCCATTCATCCCCTGGAGCTGTTATACAGGAACAGGAGGAGCCATCCAGCCGCTCGAGCCTGTTACACAGGAACAGGAGAAGGCCACTCAGCCACTCGAGCCTGTTACACAGGAACAGGAGGAGGCCATTCAGCCGCTCGAGCCTGTTACACAGGAACAGGAGGAGGCCATTCAGCTGCTCGAGCCTGTTACACAGGAACAGGAGGAGGCCCATTCAGCCACTCGAGCCTGTTACACAGAACAGGAGGTGGCCATTCAGCCCCTCGAGCCTGTTACACAGCAACAGGAGGAGGCCATTCAGCCTCTCGAGCCTGTTACACTGGAACAGGAGGAGGTCATTCAGCCACTCGAGCCTGTTACACAGGAACAGCAGGAGGTCATTCAGCCCCTCGAGCCTGTTACACAGGAACAGAAGGAGGCCATTCAGCCCCTCGAGCCTGTTGCACAGGAACAGGAGCAGTCCGTTCAGCCCCTCGAGCCTGTTACACAGGAACAGGAGGAGGCCGTTCAGCCCCTCGAGCCTGTTACACAGGAACAGGAGGAGGACGTTCAGCCCCTCGAGCCTGTTACACAGGAACAGGAGGAGGCCATTCAGCCCCTCGAGCCTGTTATAAGGGAACAGGAGGAGGCCCATTCAGCCCCTCGAGCCTGTTACACAGGAACAGGAGGAGGCCGTTCAGCCCCTCGAGCCTGTTACACAGGATCAGGAGGAGGCCATTCAGCCCCTCTCGAGCCTGTTACACAGGAACAGGAGGAGACCATTCAGCCCCTGGAGCCTGTTACACAGGATCAGGAGGAGGCCATTCATCCCCTGGAGCTGTTATACAGGAACAGGAGGAGCCATTCAGCCGCTCGAGCCTGTTACACAGGAACAGGAGAAGGCCATTCAGCCACTCGAGCCTGTTACACAGGAACAGGAGGAGGCCATTCAGCTGCTCGAGCCTGTTACACAGGAACAGGAGGAGGCCCATTCAGCCACTCGAGCCTGTTGCACAGAACAGGAGGAGGCCATTCAGCCCCTCGAGCCTGTTACACAGGAATAGGAGGAGGCCGTTCAGCACCTCGAGCCTGTTACACAGGAACAGGAGGAGGCCATTCAGCCCCTCGATCCTGTTACACAGGAACAGGAGGAGGTCATTCAGCCCCTCGAGCCTGTTACACAGGAACAGGAGGAGGCATTCAGCCCCTCGAGACTGTTACACAGGAACAGGAGGAGGCCATTCAGCCCCTCGAGTCTGTTACACAGGAACAAGAGGAGGCCATTCAGCCCCTCGAGCCTGTTACACAGGAAAAGGAGGAGGCCATTCAGCCCCTTGAGTCTGTTACACTATGAACAGGAGGAGGCCATTCAGCACATCGAGTCTGTTACACAGGAACAGGAGGAGGCCATTCAGCCCCTCGAGCCTGTTACACAGGAACAGGAGGAGGCCATTCAGCCCCTCGAGACTGTTACACAGGAACAGGAGGAGGCCATTCAGCCCCTCGAGACTGTTACACAGGAACAGGAGGAGGCCATTCATCCCCTCGAGCCTGTTACACAGGAACAGGAGGAGGCCGTTCAGCCCCTCGAGCCTGTTACACAGGAACAGGAGGAGGCCGTTCAGCCCCTCGAGCCTGTTACACAGGAACAGGAGGAGGCCGTTCAGCCCCTCGAGCCTGTTATAAGGGAACAGGAGGAGGCCATTCAGCCACTCGAGCCTGTTACACAGGAACAGGAGGATGCCATTCAGCCCCTCGAGCCTGTTACATTAGGAACAGGAGGAGGCCATTCAGCCCATCGAGCCTGTTACACGGGAACAGGAGGAGGCCGTTCAGCCC